>CM052983.1:7919336-8239218 GCA_028554685.1 Agrotis ipsilon | reverse complement strand
ACTCTGAAAGAAACAGCTGAAACAAAGTCAGAGGTCACAGTCTCTTTTAAAGTCCAGACATTATATTGGTCAAGTCATACGAGGACCATGCGGGTGTCTAAGACGGTCTCTTGAAGAAAGAACCACACACATTCGAGTGGACCTGTCCAGTCAGTGCAAGCATTTGTCAGTTATTGTGTAGCTCGACTCATAACTCAAGGAGCTCATCGACGCGACGAGACTAGAAACTGTAACGTTGACGAGCTCACGTCACCCAAGTAACTGATAATCTTGTGGTCTTCAAGACAAGAGTGAATAGGTTACTAGTGAAGCGTGCTTCACCGTCGAATAAATCTTCGCTTACCATCAGGCGAACTATCATTAAATGAAAAAAAAAACAATCGAAAAGACTTTGCCATTCGATCGCTCAGCGATGCTCAGGCTAAGCGTATGCTGAGACGCAGGCAATGCAGCACAGCACAGTACAGCACAGTGCAGGGCAAGGCAGTTGAGGCAGACATGTGCCCCCTCCGCATGCTGCGACGCAATTGACATTCGCATCCTATCTAGTACAAGGAATAGACGTACATGTTTTATAAACAAAGTTACCTAGCAACGAATATATCTAGCATACACAACACACGCATCGCGCAGGATTCTGTGCCGGCACTGCAACGAGACGCAGAGCAGGACAGACACATGTCGGCGTGGCATGTGCCTGCACCGCAGCGTACGTAGTTCAATGACGTTCCATGCTTTACAAAATCTACTCTGCTCTGCGCTGTGTGAACCTGCGTAGCCTGTGTCTCAGCATACGCCTAGCCTCATTGTTTGAAATGAAAGTACCGGACGTGTTTTTATGGGCTTGTTGTAAATTAGCCACAAAGTTTACTGGCCAGAAAAAAAAAGAATGTGTAAATTACCCACAGTTTTTGTTTTTGGAATTTTGATTAGTGTAAATTCTCTTCATTTCTTTTTTCCGTACAGATAGCAGAACAATTAAATAATTAAATCCAGCACAAAAGTACTAGGAGAACAGGATCATGCAGGTGTTGGTGCCTCCGTCTTCAGCAAAAAATATGTGAAATGAAGATATGTGGCTTTACAATAAACAATTAACCTCATAACGTTCTGTCGAAACCTTCTTCATACAAGCAAAAAGTAGCGCCATCTATGATAAACCATACGAACTACGTTCAGTAGCGTTGGCAAAAATTGATGACGTGCTCTTGTAAAGAGCGTACGATCTTTAATCAGAAAAGAATGTTCTCAAATCAAAATAAAATTTAAAAGGTAAGAATAATCAAACATTCACTTACCTAACATTCTTAAAGAATTAATTCAAAATGATTGCAGTAAGGCTGTAATACATACTCTTTTTTTCACAACTTAAACGACGTTCGTGCAATTGTACGTCGTTACTACTAACTGATTTGCTTCAGCCGAACGGACAGCTTCCGTATTGCGGCGGGGCCGAATTTAACAGTGCTGTCTATGAAGTCATGATCGAAAAATATTCCGCCCGCAGCGCCCGCATCGGTTGTCATAATCTCATAGACATACTGGTACACTACGGTCCAAAAAACTGGTGCCATTTGTCGCTGTTCGGCTAAAAAAACTTTCTGGCAAACTTACAACCTAATTATGAGGATTTTTTAGTAATTATGCTATCTTGTCTCATCATATTCCAGGACTTGACCCCGCAGACCGTTGGGACAACAACCTGCTCTTCAGACCAGCTGACGGTGCCTACACCGAAGTGATCCACACCAATGGAGGCGACAGTGGCTGGCTGAACCCCCTCGCTCATGTCGACTTTTATCCCAATGGTGGACGGTCCATGCCTGGATGTGCTACCTCTCTGTGTAATCATAACAGGTTTGTGAAACAGGATCTTAAGAAAACTGATTACTTTTTATTCACAGCTTTTAATGGTAAAATCATCAAGAGTCTTCCCGACCTGGGTGGAGTAGAAGGAACTGTCAGACTCGTACTGAATAAAATCCAACCTATTCCTTCAATAGACCCGTTTTAGAGTCACGGTTCTCTTTGGGCAGTTCCACGACCACGGTAAACTTTGGCCCTCTGTGGGGGCCTCGTTAGGAGGCGACCTCTCGTCTCCGGCTTTGGTCGAGGCCATGGCTGCGGGACGAGGTAGAATGAGAATTGGTCTCCTTCATCTGCGAAGCATTCATGCTAGCGAGGAGGAGGCGTGTGCTGTGAGTGAGAGGACAGCGTCCACCTCACTAAAACAACAGTTCACAGACAGTTCTTTGAGGTGCGAAACATGACTCGCCGTCGGTCATGGTCCGGGATCGGACTCGACATACGCATGTACGCACCTAAGATGGCTGGAAATCGACTTGCGACTTCCGATGCCGTGGGCGACTCTGTGAGAAGCTATCTTCTCCTTTACGCATTCCTGGGCTAGACCATAGCATTGCCTTTTTTATCGTCGTTAAATCATTAAATGAGTCCCCCAGCCCTGGGTACAGTGAAAGGGACTGTCAGACTTGTACTGGTTAAAATCCACGGTGTTTCTTTACGTTCCAAGGTGTTTTGACAGTCCGACCCTGGCGGTTATAAATGTGTGGTCTCCATTTGAGGCCATGTAAGATTTTCACTAACAAATTAATGAATGATAAATTATATCTATTTTGTAACTTGTTAATATTAAAAAAAAAAACAATTTTACACGTCACGTTACAAAGCTACAGATAGCGCGCGAGTTGAATGCAGTCGGGGTCTGAGGTGAAGAGCGCCCCGCTACCCGCACGCCCCACCTCACGCGCCTGCAGTGTAGTACTGTGCCATCCTTGTCAACAGCACTACCTCATTCCTAAGCTCTGCATTCAACTCGCGCGCTTAGTGTAGATGGGGCCGGTGTTTCGTATCTGACTACTTTGAGAAGAAACAGCCGAAACAAACTCAGAGGTCACTGTCTCTTTAAAAGTCCAGACATTATATTGGTAGTCATACGAGGACCATGCAGGTTAACGTCTGAGATGGTCTTTTGAAGAAAGAACCACACAGATTTGAGTGGTTGTGTGGTAGATTTGAGTGGACCTATCCAGTCAGTGCAAGCATTTGTCAGTATATCGTGTAGCTCGAGTTATAACTCAAGAATAAAATACTCTTTCTTCCTCCAGGGCTTACAACTACTTGGCTGAATCTCTGAGGACTGGTGGCTTCACCGGCAGACGTTGTGACAACCTCAACAACGCTTTGAACGGGAACTGCAACGGAAGTACCCTCCGGATGGGAGGAATACAGCCTAAGACTGGGTAAGTGCCATCTGTCCTTATGTTGGGTTTGCTCTTAGGGACTTAACCAACGACGATATATTACTAGAATCCGCATGAACGATCTTAACAACAAAAACTATTCTGTCAACTCGCTGAGGTACTACGTAAGCGAGGGGGACGGGGTACTGCGTTGTGATTGGCTAACTCAAGGTCTGTTCTGTCTCAAGGTATGTTTACGGCTCACAGGAGTGCTCGAAATAAGACGGATACAAGACTTTTTTGTCTAATGTGCTGACAGACATCGGTCGCCTGTTATTAGGAGTCTAGTAATATATCGTCGTTGGAGCGTCCACACAGAGCGAGCAGCCTTACGAGGCAGTTTCCCCGCGCGGAAACTGCCTCGTGAGCTGCTTCCTCCGCGTGGACGTGCCTATTGTTTCTCGACCGAGGCACGAAACAATATACGCGAGCAAAACAAAAGCCGACACTGGATCGGGCACTCGATCGTTAAGATGAGGCTGCGCGCACTTTCCTCGGAGAGCCGGCCGAGACACACTTACCGAGCTGCTTCGCGAGGTAAATGCCTCGCGAGGCGGCGCGCTCTGTGTGGACGCACTAAGGCTACTACTTCAGTATAATCGTACTCGCTCGCTCTTGCACGTACCACGCACTGTCTACGCGAAAATCTATTTATTTTAAGGCGAAATAAAAGGAAATTCGAAAAACTAAATCACATAAGCCCTGCTTTATAGTTAGTTCAGTTAGTATAAATTTCATAATCTAATTTTAAGTATTTTGATTGCTAGCGGTTTATTGTTCAATTTAGGAGTAACTTTGGGATTTTTTTCTATGGAGAAAATTTTATGGAATCGTGTTTTCTCCAAACATAAGATCTAACATTAATCCTCAACTTTACTATATTTTTATTTCAAAATTAATGCTGCAGTATTTTCGGGGAGTCAGAGAATTCTGCTAAGCTATTTGAGGTAGTGTGGCCTCTTAATAAGATTTTGCTGAGCACGTCAACACCAAAAAGTTACCAACTTGCACATTGACTGATTGAGCAGCCGAGCAATTGAACTGTTCGATCCCCGCACGCAACAAATATTTGTATGATCTACAGTAGTTGTTCCGGGTCTGTGTGTTTGTGTATGTGAGTTTATATGTTTGTAAACGCACCCATGACACAGGAGAAATTCCAAGTGTGGGCGATTGTTTAAAAAAAAAAAAAAGAACTGGTGACATAGCCAAAGTCGACGAAAGAATGAGGAATATTTTCATATAGAGTCAAATTAGATACTTTAATATTTCTAGAAATTACAATAGATAGACAGTGATCGATGGGGAGAATTAAATTGAGTGAGGCCTTTCCCATCAGTTTTTAATACAGGTTAAACAGGGTGAATTTTTCAACTGGGCGTGGATGGCTACTTTCGAAACTATGAGGAATATCGAAAAACGTTGAAAGGAGTCTCGAGGCCGATTTTGACGAAAACTAAAACTGCATCATTGGATTTTAGAAAAATCAAAAATCCTGGCCAGGAATCGAACCCGCTGATTTTGGAAAAAAAAATCACATCCTGTATTATTACACCGTTCGATAGTGTGGCTAATAAGGATCAAATTCTGGGAAGTAATCATATTTTTGATTTTTCCAAAATCCAATGATGCAGTTTTAGTTTTTTCAAAATCGGCCTCAAGACTTCTTTCAACGTTTTTCGATATTCCTTATAGTTTCGAAAGTAGCCATCCACACCCAGTTGAAAAATTCACCCTGTATTTCTCTTATTATAAACTAGCGACCCGCCCCGCCTCTGTACAGGTGCAACTTCTATAAAAAGACTTCATCTTGAACCACTCTATCTATAAAATAAAACCGCATCGAAATCCGTTGCGTCGTTTTAAAGTTATAAGCATACATAGGGACAGACAGAGTAAAGCGACTTTGTTTTATTACCCGACTGCGCGACGCAAAGGAGGGTAATGTGTTTATACTATGTAGTGATAGTGAAATGATTTATTTTCTGTTTCATTCCAGAAACTCTGGAATTTACCATCTGGTAACAAACAACAGACAGCCTTTCTCCAGGGGATAAAATATGAAAATAATCTAATTAATTCCCAAGTCATGAGTACCTAATGTTAATAAATAATTTTGCTTGAAAGACAATTGTTTTATTGGTCCCCTTTACTTTAAAACTTCTGTTACTAATAATTAATATTTTCTTTTCTTTAGAATCAAACCAATATGTTTTTATTTTTAATTTTTATAATCACTGTAACTAAATATACTGATTTAATATTTTATTATATTAGTAACCCCTTGATTTATATAATAACTGAATGATTAAATCAAATGAAACTAACGTTTTTTTTATATTACAAATCAGCATTTTTTTTTAAAGCATCATTGATTTGAGACGATTTTTTCCAAAAAACTCTTATAATTTTTCAAAAAGACTAATCGTAATCAAAATTTTCATTCCGCAAAAACGATTTACATTTACTTTTTTTTTTTTTGAAAACGATTATTTCTGATTTTATCCTGTGTCGTGGGTGCGTTTACAAACATAGAAACTCACATACACTAACACCCAGACCCACAAAAACTATTTGTTCCGGGCGGGGATTGAGCCCGCGGCACTCAGCGCAGCAGTCCAATTGCCCAGCCACTGCGCCGAACGTGCCGTTAATTAATGTCTTAATAGTATTATTTTTCACTAGCTAACCGGGCATACTTCGTACCACCTCAGAAAATAAAAAAAGCCTTTTAAACCTTCCCTGGACTTCCCAAAATAATTCAAAACCAAAATCAGCCAAATTGGTCCAGCCGTTCTCTAGTTATAGCGAGACTAACGAACACCAATTGATTTTTATGTTATTTTTATACTAACCGAAATCAAAATTTTCTTTCCGCAAAAAAAAACATTTACCTACTTACATTATTATTTATTGTATTTTCCTTTTCTATTTCAGAAATTCTGGAATCTACCATTTGGTTACCAACCCAATCTGGCCCTTCTCCCGAGGATAAGTTACAAATAAATCAATAATAATTTGGTCTAAATTATATCTTTAGAAAATAAATGATTTATTTTTAATGTTGTTTATTATTTGCCTTACCTTTGCCTTACCCTTTATACAAACATCCATATCCTGACTTAAAGTATGTTCAATCATCATCATCAGCCTATAACGTTCCCACTGCTGGAACACAAGCCTCCTCTCTTTGTGAGAGGGAGTGGGCCATAATCCACCACGCGGGCCCAGTGCGGATTGGCAGATGTCACATGTCTTCGAATTTGATGGTTCTAGGACATGCCGGTTTCCTCACGATGTTTTCCTTCACCGTTTTGAGAGCAGTGGTGATGATAAATTACACAAAGTAATGCGCCAAGCTGGGTTCGAACCCACGACCTACTACTCGTAAGTCGGTACCGATACCACTGGGCCACCACTGCTCTGCTGCACCGCTGCAAAGTATGTTACTATACGGGTAACGGGTAAAACCGTATGAACCGTATGCGTAAAGCCGTATTTAAAAAAAAATCATTTCAAGCAAAAGAAGATTTTTTCCAAATCGGTCCAAGAGTTATCTAAAAATCGGGGAACATACATAAATAAACAAAGGTCCCGATGAATTAAGAACTTCAACCTCAACCTTTTTAACCGACTTAAAAAAGGAGGGGTTCTCATTCAGGCTGTATTTTTTATATGAATTTATATTTTTTATTTACTTACGAACGATGGGTGAACCGATTGTCATGATTTTGTTTTTTTTCGTAATCTTTTATTGGACAACCAACAATTATCTACATTGCAAATAAATCAGTTAAATCTACCATAATCTAGGATTAGTCTTACAATTTATCACAAGTTAGGTTATTTATAAGCAGAAAAAAACAAAATGGTATAGTACTATACATGAGCATAGACTTAAAAACTACCACAAAATAATGTAAAATTACTTATTTTCGGAAGTCAGTGGCAAAAATGAATTTGTTTTACCTAAAGCCACCGACTTCCGAAAGATAAGTTATTTAACACTTTTTGATGTGGTTTTTAAAATCAAAGTCGACTAAATAACTAACTATTTATAATATGACAGAATAATTGACAACTGAATTCAAAACTGGAATAATTGACGCAGGTAAGGAGGCTGCCAGGCTCAAAAGAAATGGTTTAAAAAATATGCAGGCAATGGGTGCCTACGAATGGACGACGCCGCCGTGGCCGGCCCAAAAAGAAGTGGCAAGACGATCTTGATGCGTACCTTGAGGGCTGGTCCGAAGTGCCACTGGAAAAGAGCACTTGGAAGGACATGGGGGAGGCCTTTGCCCAACAATCGGACATAACTGCCGGGCAAGAAAGCACAGGCTGTTTGCCGTTCCTGCATGTCGTACAGTTGCACGTGCTAAGTCGCCAATCCCTCACACTCTGGCCGCGCTTAATGATCTCTTGGATCGAAGATCTGTTTGAGGATGGATGGTCGAAGATTTTATTGGTATGTCAGAAGTACTGTGACATGATTTTATGAAAGTGTTTTTCTTTTCTATAAAAGAGCCTTGTTTTATTTACGTTTTTATATTTTAATTCATTTTTTTGTTGTTGCACAATTGTGTCTAAATTGCAGTAATTGGTTGTTCACACAACCGTTGTAATTTATTAAATAAATAAACGGCTAAAAAAAAATCTGTCATAAATGACAGAAGTTAGGCAGGCCAAAACATTGAAACACTTATATCAAAACCAGTTTAAAACATAGATTATAAAATTGAATAATGAGGCGTGCCAAATATATTATTATCTTTTATCTTATTAATCATCACGTGCGCAAATCAACTAATTATAGATAAAATTTAATCTAACAATTAGGATTAAAAATATCTGCAAAAATAAATGCAATCAATTATATTTTGATGACTCAAATGTAATCAAGGTTTTTACTGATAATTATATAAATAAATAGGTACATAAGTCTTTACTTTTCACATTGAACAGAAGGTGTTTTTCTATAGGGTTGGCATGTAACAAAAAAACTTTTTGAAAAAAAATTACCCGACTACAAAAGTAATTTTACAAGTTTCCTTTATTTTATTTTATTCCATTGACGAATTTTTTGAATATTGATTTTTTTTAGACGTTTATTTATTTATTTAATAAATTACAACGGTTGTGTGAACAACCAATTACTGCAATTTAGACACAATTATGCAACAACAAAAAAAATGAATTAAAATATAAAAACGTAAATAAAACATGGCTCATAAAAATAAAAGAAAAACACTTTCATAAAATCATCTCACAGTCAATTCGCGAATTCATAAAAAAGCCTATTACAAATTCGCAAAATTATAAATAATAAAATGGAAAAACAACTGTTATAAATAAAGGATTTGTACTCCTCAATTTTATAAATTGTTTCATAATGTTATGCTAAACGATATATTTCCAAGAATTATACTCACAATTGCAAAATAAAATCCATTTTGGTGTAATTTTGCAAGGGCTTTTTGGGAATTTGCCATTAAGAATTAGACTTATTAGTTGTCTAGTACCCATAACACAAGCTCGGCTTAGCTTGGGACTAGATGGCGTTGTGTGATAGTTGTGGAATATTATTATATTATTACTTTTAGACAATTTCCCATTTTGCGAATTAGGCTTTTTACGCCTAAACCTGATCAACATAGTTTAAAAAAAACCGAATTGAAATCTATTATAATAAATCTAATATATAATCTCCTCCTCTTTTCAAGTTTGCAAAAATTTATAAATCAATGAACCCTAAAACTCCGCAGCAATGACGTCCACTCAAAAAGTTATCTAACCCCAGATAAGATTAAGACATAAATTGGCTTGTTTCATGGCTACGTCTAAAGTTGCCAAAATGGTGTCGCTGACGGTTGCCGTTCTAGTTTTAAGCGCAGCGATTGCCGCTGGTAAGTTTATTAAACATTTATGTTTTGTTTTAGGGCTTAAACCTAAATAATTATCAATTACTAGCGGCACGTCCCTGCTTCGCACGGGTGAAAGGACTCTAAAACTCGGTCCCGATGTTTACAAACACAACAAAAAAATAATTATCCGAATCGGTCAAGCCGTTTTCATGCGCCGTGACAACGGAAAACGGGTTTCATTTTTATTTATATACCTATATAGATTAGATCTATATAGAACACACACAAAAACTATTTGGTGGACTCCAGAGAAAGATATAATTTTTTTAAATAAAAAAATAAGAAATCGACCTCAAACAAACACGATAAAGTGTAAAATAACTTCCCTTCGGAAGTCGGTATCTCTGACTTTTATTTTATCGACTTTTATTTTTTATCATGGTAAAATCATCAAATGAGTCCTCCCACCCAGGGCAGGGCGGGAGGGACTGTCAGACTTGTACTGACTAAAATCCACGGTGGCTTTCAGTAGCCCTTTATGTAACGGAGTCGCTGTATACTTAGGTACGTGTGTCCAGCGACCCCGGCTTTGGCCCTATAAAGGAGGGCCCTGTCGTTGTGCTGACACTCTTCTAATTTGGGCAATTTTGCCCAAATAAAAAAAAAATGGAGTTTTTCATTTCAACCCATATGTTTGTATCCGCAATTATCTGGCATTTGGCTAAACCGGTTCTGATGGGATTTTCAGAAAAGTCTTCGTCACTTATTGGAGAAGGTTTTAGCACCTATACAATAATAACGACCAATATCCCCTGACGCTGTACGCATAGATCCATTATAGCTTACGCCAATTACCTCCTCGAAGTTTTTAATAAACAAGAACATCATCATCTGCCTGCCTTTTCCCAACTATATTGTGGTCGGCTTCCAGTCGAACCAGATGCAGCTGAATATCAGTATTTTACATGGAGCGACTGCCTGTCAGACCTCCATAACACAGTAACTGGGTAATACGATACTTGAGCTTCTGCCAGACTAACGACTGTCAAAGATCTACAAATTAATAACAGCACAAAAATAAGTCAATGGCTTTGTATTTATTTTATTGATTTTGTCAGCGATTTCTGAAAGAAAAGTTATTTAACACTTTTTTATTTTTGTGACAACCAGTCTTACCATGGGGTATCGTATAACCCAGTTTCTGTGTTGTGGTGGCCTGATAGTCAGTCACTCAATGTAAAATACTGATATTCAGCTGCATCTTGTTTGACTGGAAGCCGACCACAATATAGTTGGGAAAAGGCAGGCAGATGATGATAATGCTGTTTTTAAAGTCGCCTTTTTTTATCGACTTCTAAAAAACGAGGTTACTCAATTCGACCGTATTATATGCTTTTTTATGTTTTTTTAAAATTATTTTTGTGATAGATAGAAGATAATATTGATTATATTATATACGTTGGTCTGATTTGATGTAAATCATTAATTAATACCTATGTGTTTACAAACGTATATTGATTGTTGAATAATCCTGATTGATTATTATATTTTTTATTGATAAAGATATACTTTATAATCTCCGTCACAAATAGTGTGTACCCAGGTTATTTTTAGGTATATCCATAATTTGTCCCATTTCAAAGTAATCAAACACACTGCAAGCATAGGGCATACCTATGCGGGCAGCGAGTAAAGGGCAACTCACTGTCCAACCATGAACCATGCCCGGGTCGACGGCGCATTGAGTTCTACGCGCGCCTCAAAGAGCGTCAGCATAATGACGGGGCCCCCCTCTAGAGGGCCAAAGCCTGCTGTAGTCGCGGGACTTATCCCATTACCGTGAACCCGGAATATAAAGGGCTATTGAAGAACAGCGTGGATTATGATCAGTACGCGTCTGACAGTCCCTCCCGCCCTGCCCGGGGTGGGAGGACTCATTTGATTATTTTACCACGCAAAACAAAAAATAAAAAGCATGGCACATATTACATATTTTTCAGCACGAAGCGAAAATATCAAACGGGACATTTCAAGAGTTTACCACGACAAAAAAAAACCCTTTGGGCACCATCCACCATCTTCAAAACCAGTCAGAAGGACGTGTCAAATGATAACCTCATTTATATTCCACAGCATACCCTGCCAACGACCCAGTCCTGGGCAAGTGGTCCGAGGGTCTCCGCTACGACTACCTCGAGGACGACGCCGGCAATGCGCACCTGGTGGACAACTGGCTGAAGGTCAGCGACTATGACAAGCTCGCCAGATACAACCCTGATCAGTCTAACAGATATCACCTTTTCACCATGTAAGTTTATATCATCATCTACCCGCCTTTTCCCACCTATGAGGAGTTTGGCTTTT
The DNA here is from genome assembly GCA_028554685.1 of Agrotis ipsilon. Taxonomy (NCBI): domain Eukaryota; kingdom Metazoa; phylum Arthropoda; class Insecta; order Lepidoptera; family Noctuidae; genus Agrotis; species Agrotis ipsilon. The sequence continues at coordinate 8,227,730 of CM052983.1, read as the reverse complement.
AAACGAACACAAGGGGAGTGGCTCTCCGGGGTCGCGGGACTTCTTTCCCTCACCGTGACCCCGGAACATAAAGGGCTATTGAAGGACACCGTGGATTTTAGTCAGTAATAGTCTGACAGTCCCCCCCGCACTGCCCAGGGTGGGAGGACTCATTTTATGACTTAACCACGAAAAAAAACATTCAGTACATCCGACCAACGACGATATATTACTAGACTCCACGTGCACGATCTAAGGAACAAAAACTATTCTGTCAACTCGCTGAGGTACTATGTAAGCGAGGGGGACGGGGTACTGCTTTGTGATTGGCTAACTCAAGGTCTGTTATGTCTCAAGGTATGTTTACGGATCACAGGAGTGGTCGAAATGAGACAGATAAAAGACTTTTTTGCCTAATGTGTTGACAGACATCGGTCGCCTGTTATTAGGAGTCTAGTAATATATCGTCGTTGCATCCGACCAACCAAGCAAAGAGGTTCTTACCTACAGCGTCAAATTCTTCAATTCATTCCTAAAGTCCAGTGTCGATGGCTATGAACGCGCTGCACGGATGTACTGTACTGACTCTATGGTACGATTCAGACCAACCGGCTCGCATCGTGTCGCGCCGGGCCGGGCGGCATTTTACAATGTGCTAAAGAACATTGAAATCTATCAACAGCAACTACAGCTCATATTTACATGCACTGATAGCTACAACCTAGTGGTCTTCAAGTCAAGAGTGAATAACGTTACTTCTAAAGTACGATTATTAATTGTAGTCAGTAAAATGACATTTGTTCACTATAGAAATGTACTAAATTTCCTTGTATCAGTGACAGTTGCACTTGTCATTTTACTGACTACAATTAAAAATCGTACTTTAGTCAAGCGTGCTTCACAGTCGACCACATCATCGCTTACCATCAAGAGGACTTATTCGTCAACTCGCCTGCAATTAACTCGCTCGCTCGGGCGAGTTGGCACCTTCTTATTTTACCTATTTTTGTTGTCGTCAACTCGCAACTAAGCGAAAATCTGACGTATTTACAGTGGTCTACAAAAGTGTTTCTATAAATTTAACATTTAATTTAATTAAACCTTCTTCACACTTTTATGACACTGAACGTGTAAGGTAGGTTAATTGAGGGCCAGTGGGTCGTTTTAGGGGCGGAGTTGTTTTGAGATCATTACTAAAATATAAGCACAAAGACTTATGTAATAATGATTTTTCTCGTATGTTAGAATTCAATGTGAAATCTAATCAGAAAGAACCAGGAGAACAGGATCATGAAGAAGGTTTTGGTGCCGAAATTAAATGAGGAATTAGAACAAAAAGCACTAGGAGAACAGAATCATGCTGAAGGTTTTCATGCCGCACAACGAACGGTCTTCAAAACTAAAAAATTCTTTTGGCGAATACTCAATACCCAAAAATGTACTAGGACTGCATAAAATCAAGGTGGTATTTTTCATTTTAACAGTTCTGTCTCAACATACAAGTTTTGGGCAAAATCTATTTATCACAAAAGTACTAGGCTTGCACGAAAAGGTGGTATTTAAATCATTAAATAAAGGTACTTCATAGTATACAGGTACTTTACACTGTTTTTACAAAAATACAATTAATATAAAATACCAGATAGTTGACAAGGTGTCTTTGCCCCACGCTTGGGATTTCTTCTATATCGTGGGTACGTTTTCAAATATTCAAACTCAAATCTTACAGCGCCTCATACTATAAAGTAGGTTTCTATATTAATTTATTATAACACTTTTATAGATGACTGTACCATTTTTCGGTCAGTTGCGAGTTGACGACAACAAAAATAGGTAAAATCGGAAGGTGCCAACTCGCCCGAGCGAGCGAGTTAATTGCAGGCGAGTTGACGAATAAGTCATCAAGAGAGATAGTGGGCAAACGAGAAACTATCCTTTTTTTTAAAAAAAAAATGAAGTTTTATCAAAGAGAGAGACTTTGCCCAGAAGAAGCCTGTTCACTCTAACTTTGAAGAGATTAGGGTTGATATCTTCATATTTATTAATCTCATCTTCTCTTTCAGTTCCAACCCATCAATCAGTCAGCCTCTGGTCCTGAACAACCCTAGCACGGTCACCAACTCCAACTTTGACCGCAACCACCGCACCATCGTGCTGATGCATGGCTTTGCTGGTTCCGTTACTTCTTCCTTCAACACTGTTCTGTTGCCCGGTAAGATATTGTTTTTTTTTGGGAGAGACCGACCGTATATAAAACGAGACAAAATTGGTAGGTAATTATTTTAACAAAACAATAGTGTTATAATTACTTCTAGGTAATGTATCATTACTACAATGCTATTATGGCATTTTTTGAATGGGATTTTCTTGGAAAAACATGTAAACATCCGAATTGATAACCTCCTCCGTTTGACAAAAAAAATACTCAAACAGTCATAGCTTTAAAGGAGATCAAGGCTCTGGGGCCTTAGTCAAACAGCATACGACAGTAAGCGACAATCGTTATCCTTCATCAGTCACCAATACATTTTCAACTTTATACCCCAGCGCGTAAAGTTGAAAATCTATTGGAGTTCACAGATCGTTTTCGTTTGTTTCGTTCGTTATCGATCAGCAGTTTTTAATAGATTTTCAACTTTACGCGCTGGGGATAAAGTTGAAAATGTATTGATGACTGATGAACGTTAACGATTGTCGTCTGTCGCGTCTGCAGTTTGACTAAGGCCCCTGTTCCGGAAATATTTTTCACAGCAAATAACCTCAACTAACGGGTTGTTGTAAGTTCGCTCGCCAAAAAAATATTTCCCCACGAAAAAAGTATGTAAAAATAAGCCATTTTTTTTTTAATTTTGACTCTTTTAAATTCACCCCATCTCTTTTTTCCGCGCGGATAATCGAGGGCACAATGTGGAATCTGAACAGAAAGTACTAGGAGAACAGGAACAATACTTTTTTTCGTGGAGATATAATTTTGTGGCGAACTTAACACACTCCTCTATTTATTGTAAATACTGGTGTAATATTGTATTATTTATAATAACCTATTCATTTCATTTCAGCTTTCTTGGCTGCTGGTAACGTGAACGTCATTATCGTTGACTGGAGTGCTGGATCCAGCTGGGGACCCCGCGCTACTCAAGCTGGTAAGTCTACCTTAAGAATTAATATGAAATGGGAAAATTCCCATTTGATACCACGACCCCATCTTTATACACCCTGTACACAGGTTGATTGGTAATTGGGTGCATTCCTTGAAATCGGTGAAACTAGACTCAATTTGTAGTTGCAAATTGGGTCTAACCTAACCTGACTTACTTCGAAGATATCGGACATTTATTTTTATCTTCTCCTTTAACAACTGCTTTCATACGTAAATACAGTAGGCTATATTATTACAAAAATAAATGTAATTGGTTGTTATGTAAACCAAAATTGACGAAGATACAACGCTTTTAAAACTGCCAATACATCACAATTTAGTATCTACATTTTTTTATTGAATTCTGACGTCAGGAGTCCTCACTCTCAAATTTGAAAAAATACGTTTCCATTTTTTTTTTTAACTCTTACAGACTGACTTATTAAATTAAATAATGCTATAAACCTATAGTTTGAGCCAGATAAGTGTGGAATAAAATTCGTTGACCCCCGTGTACCAATGTATTCAAATATTTCAAAACCATTCGAAAAAGTGTAAAGAAAGTGTCGTAACACGATCAAAATAAACGAATCGTGGTAAGGGGCGACCGTGACCTTACATTTTATTATGAAATTCGAAAGATGGTATAATGGAATTCTAACGATGCAATATTAGGATCAATGACCTTTATTCCACACTTATATGGCGAGGACTATAGGTATTCAACATAATTATTGTTTGCAGGTCAGGCCGCCGGTCGTTTCATTAACTGGCTGAATCAGCTGACTGGGGCTAACCCCAGCAACTACCACATCGTTGGCTTCAGTGTCGGAGGACATGGAGCTGGACATATTGCCAGGACCATCAATGGGAATGTTGGATACGTTACTGGTAAGACTAAGACAGAAGGGAGAAGACAGTTTCCTCCGTTCCGCTCTGAGCGAGAAGCCAAAGTGAATAGAAATACTCTTTTAACAAAAAGAACGTTTTCAATTTGTTAGATTCTTTTTTTGTGTGTGTGTTTCCCGATTTCTCGCTGACGCCAGAGGATCTAATCTCTGACGGAATGGGAAGCGGTCGTCACTTATGCGAAGCAGTCCTGCTAGCGAAGGAGGAGGTGGAACGCATGACGGAGATGACAGCTTTCACCATCGACCTAATAGCCTCGGGAGATGCCCACGGCTACGAACGTTACGGAAGGATTTCTGGCCACCGTAGGCGCGGACGGCGAGTAATGGGCGTTTTGCTGACCCCGCCAGGGTTTAACCCTATGAGGGGGGCGTCAGATTGCTGAAAGCTCTTTGAGACGTACGTGGAACACGATGCGCCGTCAACCCCGGCTTGGTCCATGATCGGACAGACAATCACACATTAACCCCCAATCTTTATACTAGTGATGGTTTTTGCTCAAAATGGCTATCAGAACAGTAAATCAATAATAATAATATTCCACAACTATCACAACGCCATCTAGTCCCAAGCTAAGCAGAGCTTGTGTTATGGGTACAAGACAACTGATAAACATACTTTTATACATTTGTAAATACATATATATTATAGACAAATTACACCCAGACACAGAACAAATGACCATGCTCATCACACAAACATTTGTCCTGGGTGGGAATCGAACCCGCGACACCGGGCATAGTAGTCAGGGTCACTAACCACTAGACCAACAGGCCACTCAAAATACCTGTTCCTCTTTCAGCTCTGGACCCGGCAGATCGTTGGGATGTCAACCTTCTCTTCAGACCCTCAGATGGCGTCTACACTGAGGTGATCCACACCAACGGAGGAGACAGTGGCTGGCTGGACCCTCTTGGTGATGTGGACTTTTATCCCAACGGCGGGAGGACCATGCCTGGTTGCTGGTCTACTTTATGTCATCATAACAGGTGAGGTCAAGAAAATAAAGGTCCCGAACAAACTTTCGAAAGAAAGGAGGCCAATTTTGTACTGATTTACTGAATTCTTTTTTTAATCGAAAACATAAGGTATACAGGGTGTAAAGGACAGCCCTCCACAAACTCTCAGGGCTTGCTTAGTAGACGAAATTGAACAATCTTCCACATTTTTTTTTCAGGAAATGAAAAAAAAATCGCCCTCTCCGTACAAACTGTCCAATCAACCAGTTTATAATTTTGTATTGCGAGGCCGATATTTTTTTCAATTCCTGAAAGGAAAAAATGCGGAAGATTGTTTAGTTTCGTCTAGTGAGCAAGCGCTGAAAGGTTGCGGAGGACTGTCCCTTATACCCTGTATACTTTGTGTTTTCGTATCAAAATCATCACCACCACCAGATTCAAACTTGGGACCACCCAAGTTCCTTCCTGCATCCAAAAAAGATTCCTGGATGTTTGTCGCACAACGACGATATATTACTAGACTCCTAATAACAGGCGACCGATGTCTGTCAACACATTAGGCAAAAAAGTCTTATATCCGTCTTATTTCGACCACTCCTGTGAGCCGTAAACATACCTTGACACAGAACAGACCTTGAGTTAGCCAATCACAACGCAGTACCCAGTCTGCCTCGTTTACGTAGTACCTCAGCGAGTTGACAGAATAGTTTTTGTTCCTTAGATCGTGCATGCGGAGTCTTGTAATATATCGTCGTTATTGTAGCAGAATTAAAGCTACATATTTTTCATAACATTTAATGAAATGATGATGGTGATGCTCTTTTTGGTGATCTAAAAAGAGTGTCCATGGAGTTTCTTGCTCGTTCTTCTCCATAGGGATCTACTTCTTGGAACGGGCATCTACGGTACTTTCACAGTTTTTATGTCTGTGACTGGGACTGTAGCACCATAACTTTGTAGTATTAAATTATATTTTGTATGTCTGACATTTTAAAAGTGCCCTATTGGTCTATTTGAAATAAATGCTTTTGATTTGATTTGATTTGCAGTAGCCTAAATACGCTTTCTTTACAATACCTTATTTTCCTCCAGGGCCTACAACTATATGGCCGAAACCCTGAGGACTGGTGGCTTCACCGGCAGACGTTGTGACAACCTCAACAACGCGCTGAACGGCAACTGCAACGGAAGTACCCTCCGGATGGGAGGGTTGTTGCCTAAGACTGGGTAAGTGGACCTCAAGTATAGGCATTAAAATAAACTGCTTTACTAAGACCCAAACCCGAGCAGTGGTGGCCCAGTGGCATCGGCCTCGACTTACGTGCTGTAGGTCGTGGGTTCGAACCCAGCCAGGCGCATTACTTTGTGTAATTTACCACTGCTCTCAAGACGGTGAAGCAAAACATCGTAAGGAAACCGGCATGTCCTAGAACCAAAAATTCGAAGACATGTGACATCTACCAACCCGCACTGGGCCCGCGTGGTGGATTATGGCCCACTCCCTCTCTCAGAGAGGAGGCCAGTGTCCCAACAGTGAGAACATTTATAGGCTAAACTAATTGTTTTTCTTTTTTTTTCTTTTGCAGAAGCACCGGTCTCTACTATCTGACTACCAACCCGATCTGGCCATTCTCTCAGGGATAAATTAAAAAAAAAACTGTGACAGTTTTTTTCTAATCGCAATGTAACAATAAATTATTTTCTCATCAAAGCATTGTATCATTATCACTTTATGAATATCTAGCTGTTGTTTGTGAAGTCACCTCCGCTACTCGGCTCATACTGGTAGTAGCATGATGACTGGCCTGTTGGTCTAGTGGTTAGTGACCCTGACTGCTATGACGGAGGTCGTGAGTTCGATTCCCACCCAGGACAAATGTTTGTGTGATGAGCATGATCATTTGTACTGTGTCTGGGTGTAATTTATCTATAATAATAATATGTATGTATTTAGAAATCTATGAGTATGTTTATCAGTTGTCTAGTACCCATAACACAAGCTCTGCTTAGCTTGGGACTAGATGGCGTTGTGTGATAGTTGTGGAATATTATTATTATTATAATGTGAGTTGTTTAAAACTCATATTTTTTTACTGAGCACCCAAATTCTAACACGACACGCACAACTATAAGCTCTGCTGATCCCCTTAAAGAAGTCGTCGTGATATAAGCGCCTGCTCCCACGTTCTCGTAATAAAGTGGCGTATAAAACGTCTTTCGAGTTGTATAGCGAAACCCATTTGTGTACAGGGTGTTTCAGTTATTATGGGAAACTTTTTTTTCCTATTTAAGTTTCTCCTTTTGACCCAAAGGTTGACTGGCATAGTGACATCCGTACCACAATACTGAATAAATTAATTGAAAATGTGTTTATTCCGTCAGTAAGGGTACCTATTGAAAAATAATGAACATTTGTTATTTTTAAATCTATAAATATTGACAAAAATAAAACGTTTCAAAATTCAGGAGTAGGGCTAGGGGCTAGTGACGTCATTACGCCTGTATATTTATAACGACCGAGTGAGAGTTTGTGATTGAATCATTTTTTTGCATTACCGTCAATTTTAGTTTACGTAGCAAAAGTAAAAATAAAAGGCAAATACTTTTTGAAAATCTCTAAAATGAAAGAAAAGAAATAAATAAAAAAAATACTAACATTTTCAATACTTCATTTTACTAAAAAAAATGTTTCGAGTAGGTACTGAAAAACTGAAATAAATTGTATAGACCGTGTCATAATATTTAATTTTACAGTGTAGAAACAAAGCCACCTCCTATACAACACAGGTGCATGAACCGCACCCTTTATAGTCCCGCGAATTACGTGCTGCGAATATATACAGCGTGTTTCAAAGATATAAATGTTAAAATATACTTATAAAGTCGGCATAACTCATAGAGTGGTTATAATATGAATTATGAGCAGTTTTCGGTATTTTATGAGTTAACTTCTTAAAGGATATCACCTATTTTCAAACAGGAATAGGCGACTCCATATTTTTTAACTAACTGATCCTACTAATATTATAAACGTGAAAGCTTGTATGTGTGGATGGATGTTTGTTACTCTTTCACGCAAAAACTACTGAATGGATTTGGATAAAATTTGGTACACAGATAGTTTATAACCTGGATTAACATATAGGATAGTTTTATCCCGATTTTATGTTCCCGTGGGATATTTTTAGAGTTGTAGCGGGTGAAGCCGCTGGCAACAGTTATAAATAAAGCAGCATTATTGAAGCATTCTATAATGTTCCCATTGCTGGGACACAGGCGTCTCTTTGGGCATGCGTACGGTGAAAAATGGGTAGCTCCGTGCCCGGGTTAACGCCTCTAGACCTGTCAACAATTTGACGGGGTCTCATAGTGGGCTAAGCGCCTGTCATCATCATATCAGCCGTAAGACGTCCACTGCTGAACATAGACCTCCCCTTTAGACTTCCAGTAGGACCGGTTGTAAGCGGCCTGCATCCAGCGTGATCCTGTGGCCTTCATAAGATCGTCTGCCCACATAGCGGGTGGACGTCCTACGCTGCGCTTGCCGGTGCGTGGTCTCCATTCGAGAACATATAGCGCCTGTCGGGGTTGCCGCATTGTCTAAACAGGTAGCCTTATCCCTGGAACGTAAACGGCAACTGAAGAAACACGGTGGATTTTAGTCAGTACTAGTCTGGCATTACCTTTCTCTCCATCCAGGGCGGAGGGACTCATTTGATGATTTCACAAGAAAAGATTAATTTAGGTTACCGGTAAACTAAATAGAGGTAACATGTTTATTTTAGACTATCCACATAGCGTTACTTACTCTTAGAGGTAACCAAAATTCTTTATATACCTGTTCCGAATTTGTACTGGTTAAAACTAGGATCCGGAGGAAACCCTAAGGCTCACGAATGGAGACCACGCGCCGGCAAGCGCAACGTGAGACATCCAACTACAAGGTAGGCAGACGATCTTATGAAGACAACAGGATCACGCTGGATGCAAGCCGCTTACAACCGGTCCTATTAGAAGTCTATAGGGGAGGCCTATGTTCAGTAGTGAACGTCCTATGGCTAAGATGATGATGATGGTGAAACTGGTATAATACAATACCTACCCATATAATTCGGCTACGACCTTATTTTTATTTACTTTACAGGTATTTTGAAAGGTAACCTATTATTGTATCAATTTCGGTTACCTTTAGATATACCAGTATCTTACACATGCTGTGATTACCACCGCCCAATAAAATTACATCTTTAGGTAATTTTTTATTATAAGTATTTTTGTAATCAATGTGATTTTAGGTTACCGGTAAACTAAATAGAGGTAACATGATTATTAAAACTATTCACATAACCGTAAACCTTACACTTAGAGGTAACCGAAATACTTCGATACCTATACTTAATTTGTACCGGCTAAGATCCAAATGAATTTATCTTCCAAGTTCATCGTGCTCTGCTGGCGCTGCTGCTGCGGTTGCTGAGAACCTCAAGCGGTGAAAATATAGTAACTTGAGTAGTAACTATATTTTTGCGCCGTTTGGGGTTGAAACTATAGGGCCATGGGGTCCGAGTGCTCACAGCCTCTTCAGAGACCTTTCCAAAAGACTAGTTGACGCTTCCCGTGATCCAAGAGCTGGCTTTTACCTTGGTCAGAGGCTAAGCTTAGCCATTCAAAGAGGTAACGCCGCCAGTCTCTTGGGCACATTACCGGCTGACAGCGTTGAGGAGGAATTTTTCGATGCATTGTAATATTTTAGTTTTCGGTTTATGTACAGTGTATTCTTTTTTTGTTTGTTAAATATTTAGGTGTAATTTATTTATTGTTGAGAAAGGAATTTCTTTATAATTTTGATTATACTACCTATTTATCTAAAGTGCAAGTACTACATCTCTCAATACAGAATCTTAACCAGTTTATGGAGTCTTCAAGCTAAGTGAATAACGGTGTAAGGATCAGGAAAGACAGATTTATGTGTTGGATTTCCCTGTTACCCTGAGGGGGCGATATTTAAAACAATGTGTTTTCTGTACCTACATTTATGTATACAAGGAGAAACTGACTGTTTGATTGACGGCTTTTATAGATTTTATCCCTTAAAGGGGTTATAATATTTTCAGATTTATTTGAAAGTTAAAATGTAGACTTATTACAACCGATATAAAACCTGTTTCTAGATTTTTTGAAAATGTCAACCCCAGTGGGGTAACGAAATAATTTTTTCACACTACTTGCTCGTAAATGTCATATTATACGTCAGGCAAACCCTACTGTAAAGCATGACATTATTCCCCCTTGCTCGAGCCGGGAATAATATATGTACTGAATTTCATTATTCCCGTGGGAATAATGTGATTTGAATTTGGAACCTCAAAGAAAACCGTATGAAAACTTTCACCAAGGAGTCGTATCAGTAATGGCGGCCGCTGGCAGCAACAGCTGATCGCTTACAGTGGTGCCAACTTCACGTTCGAAGGTTGTCGTACCACATCAAATTTCAAAAATCGAATTTATTTCCTCGCAGTAGGTGTGAAAAGCAGAGTACGCTCCTCGGGAGTAAAGCTGCCTTGTCTTGGGCTGACTTGAATCCCTCGCTACACTAAGGATTCTTAACTTAATTCCCTCGTTTCACTCGGGAATTAACACTTGAACCTCCTCGCTACGCTACGGAGGTTCACCCCAGAATCCTTAGTGTCGTTTCGAGATTCAATACGCCCGTGACGTAAGGCAATGCTTTACTCCCTTGGTGCGTAATCTACTATTTTTTTTTAATTTTTAAAAGTTAAAATCATCGAATGAGTCCTCCCTCGGTCAGGGCAGGAGGGCCTGTCAGACTTGTACGGACTAAAACCCACGGTGTCCTACAATTTCCCTTTAAATTACGGATACCTGATAGTCCCGCGACCCCGGCAGGCTTTAGCCCTCTAAAGGGGGCCCCGTTATATTGCTGTCAGCTCTTTAAGGCACGCGTGGAACACAATGTGCCGTCGACCCGGGGATGGTCTATGACCGGACAGCCAGTCGCCTACTACTCGCCGTCCGCATACCCGCGCCCCGGTGGCCGGTAATCGCCCCGCGACGTCCATTACCGTGGGCATCTCTCGCGGCGGCTGAGACGTGAGGTGGACGCTGTCTTCTCCCTCACTCGCCCCACCTCCTCAAACCTGTACTATTGGTTAGCGAAATAATGTCTTCATCCTCAGTTTCAACCGCCATCTTGATTCTGTATTCTCTACTAAATGATGCATACTATTCTATTACCTACTGTCTGGCGATGTGGCACTGGAGTAGATAGCAGACAGAGCCCGATGGTCGTTCTATGACGTGACAAGGATGATATCCCGATGACCTCTTGATAGGGCTCAATATAACCTCTGGTCTACACACTACAGTTTCAAGTATTTCATCAATGAGGTAAAAAAATCGAGCATCACAATGCGCACCTTGTACTCGTAGTGATATAAAACGAGTTTACATCAGTGAAGGAGGAGTACCGAGCGTTAAAATGCTCTACTTCTATCAAATCTATACTAAATCTATGTATTGTAATGTAATGCTCAACGTCGAATCTATAATGTTAAATTACACGCGACTGCTTCCGTTGAGAAAAGCGCCTTTCTGTACCCCTAGCACGAGTTTTCTCTATTTTACTTTACAGTGTTTTCCAGTATTTACAGCGTTTATTGTATGAAAATATGGTACAGCGCCTCTGGTGTGCGAAGAAGGAAACAATTTTTCCCTTGAAAATTGACAATTTGAAGTCGTCAAAGTTCCAGTTTATTTTACGTCTCAAATACTGAACACTCGTGCTGACGGTACTGAATGCGATCGGACAGGTAACATGTAACTTTTATTTTAAAAGTTGTTTTGTGTATGTGTAAAAATCAGTTTACAACCAAAATCAAGGGTATTAATTATTTTATTTTTTAAATAAGTCGAACAAATACCATTGGTTGAAGGTTAATATTTAGGAGTTCGAAGTCTGGCCTACAGTAGTTTCCGATCTGGCTGTTTGGTTTTGTTTCATCATCAGCCTATAATGTTCCCACTGCTGGGACACAGGCCTCCTCTCTATGAGAGGGAGTGGGTTGGTAGATGTATCTTCGAATTTTTGGTTCGGACATGCCGGTTTCCTCACGATGTTTTCCTTCACCGTTTTGAGAGCAGTGGTGATGAAATAAATTACACAAAGTAATGCGTCTGGCGGGGTTCGAACCCACGACCTACTACTCGTAAGTCGGGACCGATACCACTGAGCCACCACTGCTCTCTTGGTTTTGTTTGATACAACATATTTCTTAATGCATACCCACGCTACAGGAGAAACCTCTCGTAACGAGATTTTAATAATTATAAGAGAAGTGGAAGAATAATATACCGAGGTTAACAAAAAAAAATAAGAGCGTAATTATTTTTTCTTTGAAAGTTCAGTCTCTCGTTACTATCTACTCCGTGCCCTCAGCATAGTATAAACATAAGGGGTGGGTACCGCTGCGGAAAAAAGTCCATGAATAAAATTAGGGTTCCACATGAATTTATTGCGCATATAAACGGAGAGTTCTGCAATATATCTAGTATTACATTTACATATTGTTGGGTTCTGTAGCTCTTTTATGTGTTTCGAAGTTGAGGATCTGTAGGATTCATAGTTTTTTTTTTTGGCTTTTTTTTTTGGGTCGTTGTGATTATAAACATAATTATATCAGTCTTCTTATACATAGCTAGTATATTTCATTAGGAATTTGAATTTTTAAAATATTTTTGCATCTGACGAGGTGTAAAAAACTAAGCAGAGCTTGTGGGTACTCGACAACTGATAAACATATTTATATATTTCTAAAAACATTCATATTAAGTATAAATAAATTACACTCAGACACAGAACAATGATCATGCTCATCACATAAACATTTATCCTGCGTGGAAATCGAACACACGACCCCCGGCATAGCAGTCAGGGTCACTAAGCACTAGACCAACAGGGTTAGATTTTTCAACGTAATCATAGAAATCTACGTTTTTTCTCTCTGTTTAATTAAGTTATTTCATATTACGGGATATATTCTTAGATTTATAAGAATTATACACCTAATAGTAGCAAAAAAATGTTGATAATTTGCCATTTTGCGGCTTTTAGAGAATTGTTCAAAGTCAAATCATTTATTCAATTAGGCCATCAAAGAGGCACTATTAAACGTCGCATAAATTAAAATTAAGGAAATGGGATGGGATGGGAATGATTCTACACCCATTCGCAAAGGTAGGTTGTATGAAGAAGAATGGGCAAGAAACTCCATACTTACTCTTTTTTAAAATGTTTTACAATATTTTTTTTTACATCATATGAAATAATAATGTAAAAGCAATGTACCTTGGAAATCTAGACTAAATATGATTAAAAAATAAAATAATAGAAAATAAAAAAAATAGCAAAAAGGTACATGGTGTTCACATTTTAACAAAATATTGCGATTACAGCTATTTTCTTGCTGTTCCAGCTGTTCTTTTTAAGAACTTGTCCTTTTGCGACTAGGTTGCTATTTTGCGAATCGAGCTTTTAATAACTACTACTACTTTCAAATTTAAATTTTGACCAACTTTGGGTATGTTCTGTGTATTTTAGTGTTAGTTCTGTCTGAGTTTAATAATTTCTTTGATAATATTCATTTATAATTATAAAGTAAGGCGTGCTACACACTACAATATAAATAATAGAAGGTATTATACATATAAAATATCTTAGGTATCAAAACTTGAACACCAAACACATTAAACCCATAATCTTGACCTTCAACAAATAAATCTTTGAGATAAACACGAGTTGGTACAGGGATGCTGACAGGAGAAGGATTTACGAGCCACCGGATATCCGCACGATATCCCGGTAACCGGTAACAACTACTTACGTCATATCCGGTAGGGAAAAGGGTCTCTCTGTTGAGATTTTAAAGGGTTTCCATTTAGTTTTCGAAATCTTTTTTTCTTCAGTACTTAGGTAGTTTTTTAGCTATCTTAATTAGTCCTGTATCTACCAAGTAATTAAAATATGTAGACAGCCCTTTTTGTCGCAAGATGTAACAATATTGTTTATTAGAATAATAAAATTTTATTCTAGAATATAAAATACAAGTTAGATAATATAAAATCACAGCACAACACTGTTCACAGTTCACCGTAGTACGCAGTTCAACGTTTGACACACACTGAAGATTAGGCTTTAGAAGTAGCCTCAGCAGGATAGGTCCCAGTAGTGACCTCAGCAGGATAGGTCCCAGTAGTAACCTCAGCAGCGCTCAAGTGGGACATATCCTGCTGAGGTCACTACTGGGACCTATCCTGCTGAGGCCACTACCAAGGTCTACCCTGCTGAACGTTGAACTGTGTACTACGTTGAACTGTGAAGTGCTGAATTATGTTTTTTATATCATCTTGTATTTTATATTCTAGAATAAAATCTTATTATTCTAATAAAGAATATTGTTACAAAGATGATTTTCTATTTTAATTATATTATACCGAAACCTAGCTAGAAACATCAGAACTGATGTAATCTGTTACAGGCAAATTATTTGCACTCTCCAAACAAACACCACAAAATGAGCTAGGGTCACAATTAACTGCACAAACGTACTTACAGAAAAAGAACAGTACCCTTAGCACGAGTTTTCAGTATTTGAGACGTAAAGTAAACTGGAACTTTGACACTTTCAAATTGACAATTTTCAAGGAAAAAATTTGTTCCTTCTTCGCACACCAGAGGCGCTGTTCCAGTTTTTTCTTGAAAATTGTCAATTTGAAAGTGTCAAAGTTCCAGTTTACTTTACATCTCATTTACTGAAAACCCGTGCTAAGGGTACTGAAAAACCGGTAAAATTGAGATCTCTCTTCTTTTATAAAAAAAAAAACGTCGAAAAGCGCTGCTCTGACTAGATAAAATACAAAATGGTACAATGGGGTGTAATTCCTGTTGAAGGTTTAAAAAAGTGTCTTATTCAATAAATAAATCAGCCCCTAAGATGACCCACTAAAACAGTAGTTCCGTTAAAGGTAGCCTTTCCAACTAAGCGTCACAAACGCAGCGTCTACAGGGTGTTTCTTTTAAATTGGCCAAAAGGGAGAAATCTGCATCCATAAGAGATACGGGAAAACTTTCTTAGGAACCTTTAGCTCTTTTTTGATACTGATAATTTTGGCGTTTTTATTTTTTTGGTCAAGTGTGAGCTGTCCACAGCAATAAGTGAAATTGACCAAATTTTTTTTAAATCCCGTTCGACTCCGTTTCATGTAAGGATCATTTCATTGTATCGGAAGAAAAACATCGGGACGGCGGAAGTTGGTCAAATTTAGCAAAATATTTTTTCATACAAATTGTATGAACGAAAAAAAAACCATTTTTTTATTATGCTGTTTGACTTACTTTCATGTAAGGATGACATAATTGTATGGTAAGAAAAATATCTGAACAGTAGAAGTTGGTCAAAAGTAGAGTAATGTTTCTTCTAACAGCATAAAGGCGTATTAACAGTGTCATTATTTCATAAGATTTGACCCACTTCCGTTGTCCGGGCATTTTCCTTCCCATACAATGAAATGGTCTTTACAAGACACTTAATAACATGGCATCATAAAAAAAAATGGTATTTATTTCGTTCATGAACGATTACAATTTGTATGAAAAAATACTTTTCTAAATTTGACCAACTTCCGACGTCCCAATTTTTTTCTTCCGATACAATGAAATGATCCTTACATGAAACAGACTCGAACGGTGTTAAAAAAAAATTTGATCAATTTCACTCATTTCTGTGGACAGCTCACACTTGACCAAAAAAATAAAAACGCCAAAATTTTCAGTATCAAAAAAGAGCTAAAGGTTTCTAAGAAAGTTTTCTCGTATCTCTTAGGGATGCAGATTTCTCCCTTTTGGCCCATTTAAAAGAAACACTCTGTATAGCGTCACTGTCATAATGGTCATATTGACCTGACTGTGACGTCACTGACGCCGCGACAGTGACGCTGCGCTCGAATGACGTTCCCTAGAATTTCATACATTTGCATAGAACATCTATCTGTCGCACTGTCGCGGCGTCACAGCCGCGGCGCCAATGATGCCATAGACGCTCAGTTCGAAAGGCTACCTTTAAATGAATCAGTCAAGTTTAACAAAAATAAGACAATTTTATCTTCCGCTAATAACACGTTTATGCGGGTAGTCAAAAGTGTAAATAATTCAAAAACACAAGACTTACCTTATCAAGTTTCCCCTGCTGCACGATATACGGGATACCGGGCACAGGACCGAAGATAGACGGCATCATAGTAGGAGTAATAATCACTTTGACCGGCCTATGACACGACGACTCACTCTCACCACCACAATTACAACAACAACGGCACTTCTTCACACTTTTCTCGCACTTGTCATCAACAATTTCACTTTGCCCGCTCTTTTCTTCACTTTGCCCGCTCTTTTCTTCACTTTGCCCGCTCTTTATATCACTTTCATCGTTTTTTTTATACAGTTTCGGTTTTTTACTGAATTCGCCAGGTAATTCGAGTAATGGTTGTCGTCTTTTCAAGTCTATTGGCGTTTCAAGTAGATAGTTTTTTGTTTTTTCTTGTGTTTGGTTATTGCCCGAAGTAAAAGGGTGGACTAGTAATGTTTTCGGTGATTTTTGTATTGTTTTTAAGTTTGAGGCCCCTGCCAGGGCCTCAATGGGCCTTGTTGAATCCAATTTGATTGATTTATTTTATAGTTTAGGAGAAAAATTGTCAGTGTTCATAGCTTGTCAAAAGTTGCTTTAGTATTTTTTTTTAATGTTGGTAGTTCTAAAACAAAAAGGTGCATGGATGTTAGTAATTTAGAAATTATTGGACTTTTTTTGAGAAATATAAATCAAATGAAAATAATATTATTGTTTCTTCAAATTATATTGATGTTCTTTGAAAGTAGGTTTATTTTATTTATTTATTTAAGGTACACCAATAGCAAAACATACAATGTAGTAATAGAAAACAAAAATATAAACTTAGTGCTGGTATGCAGGCCTATTATAGCTATACACAACATTTACGATGAAAATGTTAAATTATAATTTTTATTTTTTTTAAACTAAATGAAAACTGAATAGACTAATTTGAAAACAGAAAAATAATAAAGAAAGAAAGAAATTAACAAAGATGCGTTCCCCTATCTCCGAGAAAGAAAATGATTGAAAAACTTTTATTTTTGAAACAATAAAATCTGTTTAGATGTATGATGATGATGTTAAGATGCTAAATAGAATACCATAACTATTTTTGTACTAGTTTTATTTTATGTCTTTTGACAATTCAGAAGCGCCTTTAATTGGCCTAGTTGAAATAAACGATTTGATTTGATAACTTTCGTAGGTAATTTAAAAAAAAAAAAAGGTTTTTTTTATTTGTTTATAGAATTGCTATTTTATTTCGATTAACTTCCACAATTATAATAAATTTCTTTGTTTTTAACTAGATATTCATATTTTGATTTCAATTATTCTTGAAAAGTATTGAATTTATCGTTTTATAACTACCTACCTACTTATTTTTATAATATTGAGAGTATATTTTGTATTCTTCAATTATTTTTAAATGTTACATTATAATAACTGTCTTCTTTTGCAAAATAAATCACTTTTCGAGTCACTTATAAATAACAATTTTTCACCGAAGTTCACAAAAAATATCCAAGATTAATTTCAAAAGAAAATGTATCGTACACAATTCAATTTGATAGAAAACAAACAAAATCACTCATTATTTTAAACAAAAATTCAAATGCGCAATCCCAACGTTTTGTTTATACAAAGGTTGTTAACCTTACAACCTTGAAAAAGCACGTGAAAATTGTTTGTACACAAATAAACAAAAATTTACCACAAAAAAACAATTGAAAAACACTGAAAATATCACAAAAATATTCAAAATTCAATTTGAACACACATCACTGTGTCTTTTCCCTTTAAAAACTTATAAAACACAACAAAATATGTCAAAATTATTTAAGAAAAGTCGGAGAAAATTTCGACACGTCCTTCCCCTTTGAAAACCGAATGTATACTAAAGTTTTTCAGGAGAGACACAGGGTGGGCGTGACTTAATCTGGGAGGGGCTTCAAACCACGCCTCCGGGACTAAAATTCTAAATAATTTCATTGTCTAGACTTTGTAAAATGGCGGTTCGAGATATTATGAAATTTAGTATTGTGCTTGTATTTTTCAAAGGGGTAGTATAAAGTTTTTAAGTATTTTTGCAGTTATGTTTGTAAATCTTACAAGAGGTGGGTTTTTAGGTAAACTAATGTCACCAATCGCCTGAAATTTTTCTATAACAATTAACTATTTGAATAAATAATTCTAAATAATCAGTCTGTAAGATTATCAAAAAAAATTACCCGTTTTTTTTTTGTTACGTTAACCAAAATTAATCGAGATACGACACTTTTCATCAAGAAACTGTGGCCCTAGAACGTAAAGGGCTATTGAAGGATCACCGTGAATCTTAGTCGCCACACGTCTGACAGTCCTCGTCTGGCCCTACCGGGAGGGGCTCACTTGATGAATTTATCACAATTAAAAAAAATGGTGATTCATGTCATAGCCTTTTTTTACTGACTAAAAAATCCAATGTGGATTTTTTAGTCAGTAAAAAAAGGCTATAAGGTTTCTTCAATTGGTCTTTGCGTTCCAAGGCCACAAGATCACAGTTATCTTTTCCCTTTTCAAGCGGATCGCGAAACATTTCTTTATTCTCTTTGAAATCGGTTTTCTGTTTTATTTTTTCTAATTTCATTTTGTTTCGTTCTAAAACTTTCCCTTCGTTCATTAATATTCAAAGCTGTTTAAAATCAACAAAAAGAAAGAAAAAGGCATGTTTTGAATATTAAAACAAAGAAAGCGCTTTTGAATTTATATGTACAAGGAAACTAGAGATAATTTTGTTAAGTGAGAGCTATTAACGGGAACACGGTGGAAAATCATGAAACGTCACACAGTCGGCATAGTTTTACAGTCGTTATCACGTCACAAGCACTCCCGAATTTTGAAGCGTTTTATCTTTTTAACCGACTTCAAAAAAGGAGGTTATCAATTCGACGGAATGTTTTTTTTTTTAATAAAAAAAATCATTAATAAAAGCAGAAAATACGTGTTCAATATTTTTCAGTACTGTAACTAAACAGATTCTCAATTTAATTATGCAGCAAATTACCCTATTGGTTCAGGTAGGTAACATGTTCCCAACTCTACGCATCATCAAATCTGGGGTACAATCGACCCCACAAATTGACCAAATCCCCGACTCAATGTAATGAAATCGCCAAACTTCATACGAGGGGTCAAATAGTACTCGTATAGTTAAATATTATAGCTTTGAAATGGACGTAAGAAGGGTTTGAAGGGAAGGTAAGGAATTAACACTGATTGCTACTTTGTTGGCGCCAACGACTATTTATATTACTAGACTCCGCATGCACGATCTAAGGAACAATAGTAGATTATTAACCAAGGGGATAAAGCAGGGTCTTCTGTCGCGGGTGGCGAATTAAATCGCGAGCGTAACGAAGGACTCGAGGTTTACTCCCGAGCGTAGCGAGGGTGTTAAAAACTTAAATCACGAGCGAAGCGAGGGATTTAAGACGAGTCCTGAGTGTAGCGAGGGATTTAAGTTCACCCAAGGCTAAGACAGCTTTATCACCGAGGAAAATACTCTACTTTTCGTACCATTTGCGAAAAAAATAACACAGTAATAATATGAGATACGCATTTTAAACATTAACTTATTTATAAAAATAAGTAAAAATAAACTCAACGTTTATGTATTTGAAGAATACAAAAACGCGGCAAATTAAAAAAGCAAAGGCATCAAGCTCATACGGCCTCGTCGGTTTTCGTAATTTTATTTAACTAGATGAAAATCCGGCTTCGCTCGGGTGAAACGTGTGTCCCAAATACTACACATCAAGGTACTAAATGTAGGTGTCACGGTATAGTAAGTCATAGGCCGAAAATAAAGAAAGAAAAAAAAAACTCAACATGATAACCGATGTCAATAATGGCGGCTGCGATCTAAAAAATCATTCGAAATTTACAAAATACTCGACAATCCGAATTTTGCGGATATATGTTGTCGACTCGAAATCTTCATTTTTTAATGTTTTATTATTCTGGTTAGCTTTCGATCGAGTCTACCGTAATCTAAGTATTCCAAATTTAAATCACATTCTCTCCCTAGAGAGAGAATGAAATTCAGTACAACATTCTTTCCCTGTTTTTCACAGATTAAAAATGACTATTGTTATGTTCGCTTTTTGTGGCATAGAATGTCACTTTTTTGAGCAAGTGGTACGAAAAAACTATTCTGTCAACTCGCTGAGGTACTACGTAAGCGAGGGGGACGGTGTACCGCGTTGTGATTGGCTAACTCAAGGTCTGTTCTGTCTCAAGGTATGTTTTCGGCTCACAGGAGTGCTCGAAATAAGACGGATATAAGACTTTTTTTCCAAATGTGTTAACAGACATCGGTCGCCTGTTATTAAGAGTCTAGTAATATATCGTCGTTGGTTGGCGCAGTGGCTGGGCAATCGACTGCTTCGCTGCCTGTCGCAGGTTCAATTCCAACGAATTGAGAAACTTCTCCTTTTTTTGAATTCGGTTAAAAAAACAGGGCGATGTTTATTATCTTGTTGTACTTGTGGCATTACTATTACTATTACTACATAGTATAAAACAAAGTCGCTTCCCGTTTCCTGTCCCTATGTATGCTTATATCTTTAAAACTACGCAACGGATTATGATGGGGTTATTTTTAATAGATAGAGTGATTCAAGAGGAAGGTTTTTATGTATATAACATGCATAATATAGTAGAGATAGTACCCGTGCGGAGCCAGGGCGGGTTGCTAGTGTTATAATAAATGGATTTTCTTTCAGTCTATGCCTGTAAGTATGTTATAATTACCGTCCACTGGATGTAAGCCAAAGATTGCCAACCATCTTGATCTAGGGGGGTCCGTATCCATCTGCTGCCAGCCACCTTTTCAATCCATTGTACCGTAGGGGCATCCCACACTACGTGGGATATGCGGGCTCAACCATCTATCACTCATAGTGTTGAGCTCTTTGAGTTATGAGTCGAGCTACACGATAACTGACAAATGCTTGCACTGACTGGACAGGTCCACTCAAATCTGTGTGGTTCTTTCTTCAAAAGACCATCTCAGACACCTACATGGTCTTCGTATGGCTTTAACAGTTGTAACATTATTCTTTAATAGGATAATAAAGTTTATTCTAGAATATAAAATACAATTTAGATAATATAAAAACACCGTTCAGCACTTCACAGTTCACAATTAGTACACAGTTCGTTTGACACATACAGGAGGTTAGGCCTTAGAAGCGACCTCAGCAGGAGAGGTCTCAGGAGTGACCTCAGTAGTGTCCTCAGTAGGAGAGGTCCTAGGAGTGACCACAGTAGGAGAAGTCCCAGGAGTGACCGCAGTAGGAGAGGTCCCCGGAGTGACCGCAGCAGGAGAGGTTCCAAGAGTGACCTCAGTAGGAGAGGTACCAAGAGTGACCTCAGTAGGAGAGGTACCAAGAGTGACCTCAGTAGGATAGATTCCAAGAGTGACCTCACAGGAGTGACTCAGAGGGTAAGAGGAGATCCCTCAGTTGAGTGACTTAGAGGGTTGTATAGAAGTCTGCGATCGAGTCCAAGCTGTTGACCATTCAACAATCTGAGATAGAGAGAACCAATTCCTCTGACAGCCTCCGCTTTTATATCCGTCAGATTGTTTTCGTAATTTCTTCTTTTCTATTTTCAAATATTAGTTTCATCAAAGGTTTGGGCATATCAGACCAAGGAGGTCTGCGTGCGTTTACATAATGTAAAATTTAGATTTAAGTTATTACAAACATAATTATAAAAATAGAAAATACAATGTTTCTGTGAAATCAATTAGATAAAATAATTTAATTATATAAAGCAAAAGCAACATCATAAACAAGAAACTATAACATAGGTCATAGACTAAGCCGGACAGAAAAATAAAAAGTAACTGACAGTTTCATATTTGACAAAAGTGTCACAACAAAATGATCAAGTAATATATTTTACTAATAAAAGGATGTTAAATAAGATAAATGGATGAAATGGATGACGTAAGTATACATAAATACTATATTTCCAATCTGTAACATTATTCTTTAATAGGATAATAAAGTTTATTCTAGAATATAAAATACAATTTAGATAATATAAAAACACCGTTCAGCACTTCACAGTTCACAATTAGTACACAGTTCGTTTGACACATACAGGAGGTTAGGCCTTAGAAGCGACCTCAGCAGGAGAGGTCTCAGGAGTGACCTCAGTAGTGTCCTCAGTAGGAGAGGTCCTAGGAGTGACCACAGTAGGAGAAGTCCCAGGAGTGACCGCAGTAGGAGAGGTCCCCGGAGTGACCGCAGCAGGAGAGGTTCCAAGAGTGACCTCAGTAGGAGAGGTACCAAGAGTGACCTCAGTAGGAGAGGTACCAAGAGTGACCTCAGTAGGATAGATTCCAAGAGTGACCTCACAGGAGTGACTCAGAGGGTAAGAGGAGATCCCTCAGTTGAGTGACTTAGAGGGTTGTATAGAAGTCTGCGATCGAGTCCAAGCTGTTGACCATTCAACAATCTGAGATAGAGAGAACCAATTCCTCTGACAGCCTCCGCTTTTATATCCGTCAGATTGTTTTCGTAATTTCTTCTTTTCTATTTTCAAATATTAGTTTCATCAAAGGTTTGGGCATATCAGACCAAGGAGGTCTGCGTGCGTTTACATAATGTAAAATTTAGATTTAAGTTATTACAAACATAATTATAAAAATAGAAAATACAATGTTTCTGTGAAATCAATTAGATAAAATAATTTAATTATATAAAGCAAAAGCAACATCATAAACAAGAAACTATAACATAGGTCATAGACTAAGCCGGACAGAAAAATAAAAAGTAACTGACAGTTTCATATTTGACAAAAGTGTCACAACAAAATGATCAAGTAATATATTTTACTAATAAAAGGATGTTAAATAAGATAAATGGATGAAATGGATGACGTAAGTATACATAAATACTATACAGTATACTCGTAATGTCTGGACTTTAAAAGAGACTGTGACCTCTGAGTTTGTTTCGGATGTTTTTTCTCAGAGTAGTCAGGTACGAAACACCGGCCTTATCTCGCTTAAAAACTATTGTTTGACGTGTAAAAGTGTTTTTACACAAGCAATTTGCAAAATTAATATCATTTGTCATAAATTTCTTCAAATTTCTTTTTTGTTTCTTCCCATCATAGTTATTTTTTTATACTAAGGAACTATCAAGAGATTTGAGTGTTTCAAGACATCGGATTTAAAACTATTATTGTAAGGAATAGTTTATTAAGTGTCTATTGTTTACTATTAATTAAATTATTCTAGTCTTATCTATAAATTAATAACTTTTCAATTAATCCTGCCAGCATCATCCTGCAGCATCCTAAGCTGCAGTCACTTTTTCAGATTGCTGAATCGTAGTTTTTGGACGTCGGTTCCTGTGAAATTATTTGAGATATTTATTTATTTATGAACACAGAACACATAGGTACAAGAATAACATATAGATAAAAGAACACAAAAGGTACTGCTTATTTCAATGAGAAATCTCATTGAAAAGAATTGCAGACCAGCGACAGGAGAGTGATAGATTTCAAAAACGTAGACACAGTGTACAAAGAATAAACGAAATACATATAAACATACATACCTACTAATAAAATAAACATATGCAAATATATCATCATTACGCCAAGGAGTTTCCCTACCATGTTGAGGTCAGCGTCTAGTATAACTGCGTGCAGTTGAATGCTACTAGCATTCAACTGCATGCATTTTTACATGAAAGAACAGCCTTTCTCCCCTACACAACCCAGTAACTGGGTAAAACTGTGTCAGGTTTATGGACTACTCGTATCAACGGTTACAAATCGACAAATGAGAACGATGATCAGGTACCGTGGCAAATCATTGACAATTAGAAATAGAAGCAGACCTAGTATGCTACCTTGTGATACTCCAACTCTATTATGTGCAATTTGATTAAATATTTGTATATTATTGTCACTATTGTTCATTTCTGCATATCACTGCGTATTTGTGAAATAATTTAATATGCTTTACTGTAAAAATCCAAAACATTAAACCTTTTGAAGTTGTATGACGAAGTCAAAGGCTTTTCTCGGGTTGAAGAACACTGGGAAATTGTAGCTACCTAATATTTCACTTTTGATTGGTTTGTAGGTAGAAATAGTACATCTTAAAAAGATCTTAATATTACTGTACCTCATTACCACAGAGTAGCTGAAACATTACCTGTAAAAGTTTTCTGGTGACACGCCATCCTAGAAAAAAAAAATGGAAACCAGTATAGTGTTACTCATCTTCTTGCTCAAGATATGGTGTTCATAAGGACGTAATAATTTTTACCCTTTTAGTCGGCCAGTTTGATATCTTTAAAAAAAGCCCAAGTGCGAGTCGAACTCGGGCAAGCGGACAGCGAGTAATAATAAAACGACATGCTTGTATTTGACTTTGAAACAGAACAACGTTTATTCATAAACCGAACAAGTACCAAAGAGACGAACTACAGTTCTAGGCTGCCAGCTATACTACCTTATTTTTATATAAACCAACACCCCCACTATATAAAAATAACACAAATAACTTATTTTTCAACTAAGCCAACAGCATTCATAAAAGCATTATGCTTAATTGAACTTAAACTTTTTGTAAGCAAATCAGCTGGCATATCAGCTGTACATAGGTACTTAACATTTACCAACTTCTGAGCAATAATATCTTTACAAAAATGATATCTAATATCTATATGCTTAGATTTATTATGGAAAACAGGATTCAACAACATTTTTTGTGCACTTTGGTTGTCATTGTACAGAACAATAGTATATAAACTGTCAGTTATTTCACATTGCAAGTTTCGTAAGTAAATAGCTTCTTTACAACTTTCTGATATCCCTATATACTCAGCCTCTGTACTCGAGAGTGCAACAACCTTTTGTTTTCTGCTTTCCCAAGATATTGCAGCACCTGATAGTTCAAACACATAACCTGTATATGACCTCCTACTAATAATATCACTACCCCAATCGGCATCAACATAACCAATTATTTCTGAGTTAAGTTTCGAGTCATATTTTAAAACATAATGTTTTGTCTTCTTTAAATATCTCAAAATTCTTTTTGCATGCTGCCAATGTTCTTTAGTAAAACAATTATTAAATTGGCTCATATAACTAACTGAATATGATATGTCAGGACGAGTTAAAACTGACAAATACATTAAACTACCTATCAGACATTGATATGGTAAATTAATATCACATTTGTTCCCTACACTGAGATTCAGTTTACATTCCATTGGTGTATTTGATGTGTGACAATCTAACATTTTAAATTTATCTAACAGCTGATCTATATAACCCTCTTGATCTAATGTTACAGAATTCTGATTGCACACAACTCGCATACCCAAACATTGTTTTATAGTACCTAAGTCTTTCATTTTGAAATTGTTTCCTAAAGACTCTTTTAAGTATACTACTTCCTTACAATCATTAGAAAATATGAAGAAATCGTCAACATACAATGCAATTATTGTAATACACTTCTTGTTTCTCTTAATAAACAAACAAGGTTCATATTTAGATTTTACATAACCAATACTACACAAACAGTCATCAACCTTTTTATACCACATTCTTGAAGATTGTTTTAACCCGTAAATGGCCTTTTTCAATTTTAAGACTTTACCATCATTAAAATCACCAATACAATCTGGTTTTTGCATAAAAATTTCTTCTTCAAGATGTCCATTTAAAAAAGCTGTTTTTACATCTAAATGTGTTGTTTTAAAACTAAATTTTACAGACAAGGCAAATAATAATCTTAAAGTGGAATACCTAATTACTGGAGAGAATGTTTCATTGTAGTCCACACCCTGCCTTTGTGTGAAACCTTTTGCGACTAAACGCGCACGATATATCACTTTGCCATCTGCATCACACTTTTTTTTAAATACCCATTTACACTGAACCACACAACCACTTTTTGGAGCATCAACTAATTCCCAAGCATCATTAACTTCAAAACAATGAAGTTCATCTTTTATTGCTTCTAGCCAATACTGTGTTTCATGTCCAGACAATGCCTCCTTCAATGTTAAAACTTCAGCTTCTTGACAGGCATTTCTTTGGCTACTGAAACCATATCTATCAGGTTGTCTTCTGTTTCTTACTTCTCTTGTAGTTGTCACGGTTTCTTCCAAATTCTCTTCTCCATCTTCATACTCACTGGGTATGTACTCGGAGTCAGAGTCATCTGTAGACTTTTCATGTGATGTGAGAGTATCAGACAGTATATCTTCCTTCTCCTCCCCCACTGAAGATGGCTGGTCTGTATCTTTACTGGTTTCCTTTTCTGTAACTGTTATGGTAGTGTTTTCTTTCTCAACAACTATCACATCTCGAGTAATTGTTATCGCTTTCTTAACTGGATCATACACTCTGTAACCTTTGCTCCCTTCAGCATAGCCAACTAGAATACATTTATGAGCTTTTCTATCCCACTTTCTTCTCTTTTCTTTAGCTATGTGTACCATTACCATGCTGCCAAACACTCTTAAATGACTTATGTCAGGCTTGACACAATGCCATAATTCATAAGGTGTTTTTCCTTGCAATATGGACAAACCTGTACGATTGTGCAAATATACTGCTGTGTTTGTGGCTTCAGCCCAGAACTCCTTTCTTAACTGTGCATCAAAAAGCATGCACCTTGCTTTCTCGACTAAGGTTCTGTTCATACGCTCACATAGTCCATTTTCTTTAAGTAGTCATTAAACTCAGCATTGCAAAATTCTCTTCCATTGTCACTTCTAATAATTCTTATCGTTTTATTTGTCTGATTTTCAACTAAAGCTTTATAGTCCTTGAAACTTCTCAAAGCATCACTTTTGTTTTTCAGAAAATAAATAGCTGTCATTCTGCTGAAATCATCAATAAATAAAATGAAATATTTAGAACCTCCAATAGAATCGCACTCCATAGGACCACAGATATCTGTGTGAATAATATTCAACAACTCTGTACTTCTCTTAGCGACATGTGTAAAAGGTAATCTGGCCTGCTTACCTTCACAGCACACGGTGCAGTTTGCTTTTGTAATGTCAACTTTCTCCTTTAAGGTTAATCCCTCAACTGCATTCTGCATTTTATTAAGACATTCACTGTTTACATGTCCCATCCTGCGATGCCAGAGCTCACCAGATATGATCGCTGCTGCAGACATATTTTCTTGAAGTTGTAGCTTGTAAACTCCATTTTTCAATAATGCATAAGCTACTTGTATACCATTCTGATTATATATTTCACAGGCGTTTGCAGTAAATACAACATTATTCCCTTTGTGAAGTAATTGACTAACTGATAATAGGTTAGTTGTCAAATCCGGTACACAAAACACATCTTTTATGTCCACATCAAAACTGCAATAATTTACTTTGGTAGTAATATTTATATCGCCAGAACACGCAATCGGCACTTTTGTTTTGTCGGCTACTACAATAGTCTGACCCTTTTTTTCGTAAGAAATATTCTTCAGCCATTGTTTATTTGGTGTCAAGTGAACGCTGGCGCCAGAATCAACATACCATTCTTGGTTATTAAAGTTTCCGCTTAGAAAGACCGCACTGAACACATTTGTTTGTTTACGTTCATTTTCTTTGTTATTTGATACTTCAGCTGTACATTGTGACTTGTAATGACCTACTTGCTTGCATCGATAACATTTAATTTCTTTCTTCGCCTTTCTTGGCAGTGTCGTCTCATTTTGGCCGCCATGATTGTCATTTTTGCCAACCATAGACTTCCTGACCGTCGATGAGTGTTGCCCACCTTTAAAACCACTGGCCAAAGCGCCATTCGATCCATCGTTCATTCCGGTCGTTCCGTTTCCTGATTCCATGTCAAGTAACTTACTTTTAATGGCGTCTGTTGTTATATGAATCCCCGAATGTTCGATGGCCATTATCATGGGGGCATATTTTTCAGGTAGACCCGCCAGTAACAAAGAACCAATCCACTCGTCATCTATCTGGAATCCAGTATTACTCAACTTTTGCCCTGTTTCTATAATTTGTGTCACATACGCAATCATCGAAACACAATTTTCGAGTCGTATGGAAATTAAATTTCGTAGTAAGCTTATTCTTCTTTGAAATCCGGAATCGTCAAATAATGCCTTTAGCTTCTCCCATAATTCCCTGGTAGTAGAAACATTTTTAATATGCACATACAATGAGGAGTCTATCGTGAGAATCAGCTTCGCTTTTGTTTTTGCATCATCCTCGGCAAACTTTGTAACATCTTCCCCAGGTTTGATGCATTTCATCATTCCTTCTAGGATTAAAAAGTTTTCCGCTGCAAATACCCATTCGCTGAAATTTTCTCTGCCTCGTAACTTCGGCACATTCATAATGTAATTCGCCGCCATATTTGAATTTTCTTCGTGGAAAAAACTAAATTTGTCTGAGCGCCTAAGCTAGCTAATCTAATTATCTTACTGCGATTTATTATCACACTATTTACTGGATAATTTAAAACTTCGCGATAATTAGCTAGAAAACCTTAAAAAGCCATTATTCTGGGCCCATAACCTAATAAAACGACATGCTTGTATTTGACTTTGAAACAGAACAACGTTTATTCATAAACCGAACAAGTACCAAAGAGACGAACTACAGTTCTAGGCTGCCAGCTATACTACCTTATTTTTATATAAACCTAGGGCAACTCGCTGTCCGACTACGCTAAGAGCGTCAGCAAAAATGACGGGTCTCTCTGAGGGCCAAAGCCTACCGGGGTCGCCGGACTTATTTCCATTACCGTGACCCCGGAACATAAAGGGCTATTGAAGGACACCGTGGATTTTAGTCAGTACAAGTCTGAGAGTCCCTTCCGCCCTGCCCGGGGTGGGTGGACTCATTCGATGATTTTACCACGATGAAAAAAAAAATGCAAGTCAAACTCGTAGTAAAAAGGTTCCGTATCTTCTATGAACAAGGTGGAAAAAAACATGTCTGTTGCATCGAGGAGTACTTTTCTATCAGGCCCTAATTACAAGGAGAGCCTTGAAAGGTTGAATAACGCGGGTGAAACCGAGGGACACAGCTAGTTATATACATATATGGATTTATAAGACTTACAGTATCTTGTTGTTGGTCGTTTGTAACCTAAAAAGTAAAAATAAAGAAAGAAAAGAAAGAAAAAAAAACATTTATTTGGCGCAAGGGGACCACGATAGACACACACAATCAAAAAAAGTAAATAAAAAAAATAAGCACAGAAAAAACAAAAAAGTAAAAAAAAACCTATGTTAAACACAAGAAAAAAAACAAAAGAATTGTTATTGTGTCTCACGGCTGCGCCAAAAAGGCCCAGTAAATAAATAAAAAGTGTAAAATAATCTAGAAAGTAAATTTCCTTCAGGCTCCTGAAAGAATAGTTATTTCGTTGGATACTTTACAGTTTTTGTGGTTGTTTTTGAAGTCGGTAAGTTTTTCTTACCCATTTTTTTTCAAATATTCAACCCAAATTATTGTCAAAGATATTTTTTTATGTGCTCTAGAATTTTGCTATCCGTAACACCGATAATAACATCGCTCATGTACCTACATTTTATCAAATTCTTGTCAAATACCTAATTTTCATACATGTGCACATAAAATTTTGCAATCCGTAGCACAAGTAATAACATCGCCCATGTACACAATAAGCGAAAAATGCTCATAAAATAAAAACTTCTGAATCAATTTGATCGAAACTTTTATGGAACCAAATAGCAGGTATACTGCATCCAACGACGATATATTACTAGACTCCTAATAACACGCGACCGATGTCTGCCAACACATTAGGTAAAAAAGTCTGATATCCGTCTTATTTCGAGCACTCCTGTGAGCCGTAAACATACTTTGAGACAGAACAGACCTTGAGTTAGCCAATCACAACGCAGTACCCCATCCCCCTCGCTTTCGTACGTAGTACCTCAGCGAGTTGACAGAATAGTTTTTGTTCCTTAGATCGTGCATGCGGAGTCTAGTGATATATCGTCGTATACTGCATCGAACAAAAAAAGAAAAATACAGATCGGACTAGAAACCTCGGAGTAATCGGTGTACAAACGGCTACTCATCAAGCTATACAAAACCAGTATTAGCTGACCGTTCATTGTGTGTAAAAATCGTACGAAGCGAGACCAAGATAAACTGGTTTGGTATAGCTTGATGTGTAGTCATGTGTACATGTGTAATTGGCCAGTTAAAGCCGGTTAGCGGCCTGTTGGTGCTCTTCGCGCACCCAAAGATACCGACAGATACCGACAGGGCCAAAAATTAACATAATATATAGTTGATGAAACTGAGGGACACAGCTAGTTATTTATATAAAAAATACTTACACTATCTTGATGTTGGTACGATGTAACCTAAAAATAAGTATTAAAAAATGTGTCACCGTAAAATTGTAGATAAATTATAAGTAATAATAATATTCCACAACTATCACACAACGCCATCTAGTCCCAAGCTAAGCAGAGCTGTGTTATGGGTACTAGACAACTGATAAACATACTTATTTATATCTAAATGCATACATATTATAGATAAATAACACCCAGACACAGAATAAATGATCGTGCTCATCACACAAACAGTTGTCCTGGGGTGTGAATCGAACCCACGACCCCCGCCTAGTCAGGGTCACTAACCACTAGACCAACAGGCCAGTCAATAGAAAAAAAAGCTAGTAGTCGTCTAGTCTAGAGCCACCTCGTTCCCACAGTGGAATTACTCTCGCGGGTCTTATACCATCACCGTGACCCCGGAACATAAAGGGCTATTGAAGGACACCGTGGATTTTAGTCAGTACAAGTCTGACAGTCCCTCCCGCCCTGCCTGGGGTGGGAGGCCTCATTTGATGATTTTACCACGATAAAAAAAAAGACGTCACGTTGGCCACCTGGTCTTCCAAGTACGTCCCCTCCCGGCGGTTCCACTCAATGCTTAATGGAATACTAGATCTACTATACAAATATATAATTATAACTCAAAGCTGACTGACTGACATAGTGATCTATCAACGCACAGCCCAAACCACTGGACGGATCGGCCTGAAATTTGTCATGCAGGTAGATGTTATGACGTAGGCATCCGCTAAGAAAGGATTTTGATCAATTCTATCCCCAAGAGGATAAAATAGGGGATGGAAGTTTGCTTAAATCTTCTTAAATTTTTGACTGATTACGCGAGCGAAGCCGCGGGCAAATGCTAGTCATTCATAAAGCTATAAAAAACAAAGTGTTACCTCATGATATCCAGGATCTTCTGTGGTTGTTGTCAGTGTATCATCGCGGTCTTCTGAACCATCAATAAGCTTACCCCCTAATCCTTTGGACGGACTCATTTGACTCAATATTTTCTGGATTATTTCCCTGTAGGAAAAAGATATTACTAAAGATATTCTCTTAAATTTTAAAAATAATAATAACGGTTTGGGCCTTATCTCATTTAAATTACGTAATGGGCCTCTGCAAGATGGCTTCGGCTCCTGGCACGCCCTTTTAAAGTCCGGGATCCTATGATCCCGAGATCTTAAAAGGTATGAAAAATAATAATAATAAAATATAATAATAATAAAATTCCACAACTATCACACAACGCCATCTAGTCCCATGCTAAACAGAGCTTGTGTTATGGGTACTAGACAACTGATAAACATACTATATATTTCTAAATACATACATATTATAGATAAATTACACCCAGATTTTACCCTAAATTACATCTATCTATTCCACCCATATTTTCGCGATCCAAATCACCTATAATGTATCTACCTATATGATCACCTATAATGGCGAAGGGGACTTCGCCATTCCGATTTATTTAGAACTTTTTGGTCACCATATTTTTTAGGGACATACCATCCACTCTATACCCAAACCACTGCAACTCCTGAAAGCCAGAATCAAGTGGCAACCACCAGAAAAGCGCCGAGACAAATGAAGCTCGACGTGTTCCGGAGAATGAATTTACCTGTCTTGGATCCTGCAACGAAATTACTCAAAAAATAATAGTGGAGGAGTAGGAAAACTACGTTTCGTCATCGATGTTTCACCATCTGTCATAGCGAGTTTCCTCCGTGCCTCGGAAAGCACGTAAAGCCGTTGGTCTTGGCTGTCATTTGTGAACTTTGACAGTCGTTACTATTAGTCAGAAGCTCTAAAAGTCTGACAACCAGTCTTACCATGGGGTATCGTGTTACCCAGTTGCTGGTTTGTGGTGGTCCTTTAGTCAATCGCTCCATGTAAAATACTGATATTCAGCTGCATCTGGTTCGACTGGAAGCCGACCACAATATAGTTGAGGAAAGATAGGCAGATGATGATTTTATCGTGGTAAAATCATCAAATTGAGTGCTCCCACCCCGGGCAGGGCGGGAATGACTGTCAGACTTGTACTGACTAAAATCCACGGTGTCCTTCAATAGCCCTTTATGTTCCGGGGTCACGGTAATAAGATAAATCCCGCAACTCCGCCAAGGCTATGGCCCTCTATAGGGGGGCCCCGTCATTATGCTGACGCTCTTTGAGGCGCGAGTAGAACACGACGCGCCGTCGACCCGGGCATGGT
Source organism: Agrotis ipsilon (assembly GCA_028554685.1). NCBI lineage: Eukaryota > Metazoa > Arthropoda > Insecta > Lepidoptera > Noctuidae > Agrotis > Agrotis ipsilon. The sequence continues at coordinate 8,194,942 of CM052983.1, read as the reverse complement.
CCATGGTCGAACAGCGACAACGACGATATATTACTAGACTCCGCATGCACGATCTAAGGAACAAAAACTATTCTGTCAACTCGCTGAGGTACTACGTAAGCGAGGGGGACGGAGTACTGCGTTGTGATTGGCTAACTCAAGGTTTGTTCTGTCTCAAGGTATGTTTACGGCTCACAGGAGTGGTCGAAATAAGACGGATATAAGACTTTTTTGCCTAATGTATTGACAAACATCGGTCGCCTGTTATTAGGAGTCTAGTAATATATCGTCGTTGAACAGCGAGTTGCCCTTTACTCGCTGTCCGCATGCATACGGTGGCCGGAGGTTGTTTGCCGTTATGGAGGCAGTTAGTGTAATTTTTAAGTTTTTGTTCACATACCCAGCAATCTTAAATCCCAGATCCCTCATGCTGTTCTTCTCAGCGACGCTCAGAGTGGAGAAAAAGACTTTATAATTATCCAGGTTCTGGATTTTCTTCTCTGATGTTTCATCATTTGCCTTAACCGTCGTTTCATAATCCATCTGTCGTCGTAAATTGGTTCGATCGGGGCTATTTCTGGAAAGGAGGTCTTTATTAAACACTAGCTGTATTAGCACAACAAGTTAAACATATGTTGTTTAAAAAAAGTGTAACTAGAAAACGACCCTATAAGGGTGCTTGTACACGCTACATGTAACCCGCGCAAGTGCTCGACATGCTCAAGCTACAGGCACCGTGTCATCATCATCAGCCTGTAACGTTCGCACTGCTGGGACACAAGCCTCCTCTCTGAGAGAGGGAGTGGGCCATAATCCACCACGCGAGCCCAGTGCGGGTTGGTAGATGTCACATGTCTTCGAATTTTTGGTTCTAGGACATGCCGGTTTCCTCACGATGTTTTCCTTCACCGTTTTGAGAGCAGTGGTGATGAAATAAATTACACAAAGTAATGCGCCGGACGGGGTTCGACACGATTTGTAAGTCGGGACCGATACCACTGGGCCACCACTGCTCACTGCTCACAGGCACCGTGTACGAGCACGTGTCTTTACTTGCTCCAGTTATTTGAAACATGTACAAATACATTCATTTCATTCAATAATTCATTCAATAATTCATTCGTTGGGGTTGGTATTATTTTTTATAACAAGTTACCGTCCTCTTTTCTAGATTTGCCATTTAACGTGTTTAAAGCAAAAGTAAAAGCTAATCTTTGTTCTAAAGCATACTATTCTGTGAGAGATTATTTAGATGATATGCATAGTTGGTCGCTGTGTTGAAAACAAGACTTTGTTCATGTTCTTTTAACTAAATAGCTAGCACACGGTTATGGGACTCAACAACATACAACTCTGTATTTAATTGTATTTTGTGTATATTTTATTTTTGATTACGACAGTCGTAGGGTATCATATAGTACTATTGTCGGAGCGGATGAAGATTGTAAAATATCCTTGGATTGTATAGAATCAATCTTTCTAGTATTATATAGTTTAAAAGCAAGCATTGTGTGAGTGCTATGTACTTCAGAGATTTCAATGATTAGATACCCACGTCTTTTAGTGACTTGAATAACCCTGGTGGTTGAGAATATGTCATGCTCACTCAAATGTCTCGCTGGCGGTGGCGCGTGTGTCGGGTCATTTAGTTCCCTCCAAAATGGTTGAGCTGAATGGTGCTGATGCATGTGTCATGTTCGTGAACGGGCGCCGTCAGTCGTGACTGGTCATCTCTTAGCTACCACGGTCTATTTTAACGATTTATAATTTTCTTGAATTGTCTTTTTTATATTTTCCTATGGGCACCTTTTACTTGATACATCGTTCTCACATTATGCACCATCTTAAGATGAATGATGTAACAAAGATTTTGTTATAATTTTGGCGATTGAAAAGAGTGTCCATGGAGTTTCTTGCTCATTCTTCTCCATAGAGATCTACGCTTTGGAATGAGCACCTACGGTACTTTCACAGTTTTTATGTCATGTGACTGGGACTGTAGCACCATAACTATTTTTTCATCCCCCCATCTCGGAAAGGGTACTTTTGCTCTTCGATATCTGTGCGTAAAAGCCGTTTTTATCCTCAAGTGAGTAAAAGCCGTTTTTATCCTCTAGTGAATAAAGTAAATTTGAATTTAGAACATCGTATGAACAAAAGAGCAGCAGCAGTAATGGCGGCCGGTGACCGCAACAGCTGATCGCTTGCTGTGGTGCCCACTTGACGTTCGAAGGTTGTCGAGGAAACAAATTCTATTTTTAAAATTTGATGTGGTATACAGGTGGGAAAGCAGAGTACGCTCCTCGGGTGTCAGGCTGCGATGCCGTGGGCTAACTTGAATCCCTCGCTTCACTAAGGATTTTTAACTTTATTCCCTCGTTTCTTTCGGGTGTTAACACTTGAACCTTCTCGCTGCGCTACGGACGGAGGTTCACCCCCAGAATCCTTAGTATCGCTTCGGAATTCAATACGCCTCCCTTGGAGCGTAATCTACAATTATTTTGTTAAAATCTCAGACCCGAAACATTCTTGGCTCAGTACTTTGTTTCACCTTTTTTATTTGCTTTGTGCGGTTTTCCTTTCACGTCTTATTGTTATGTTATGACAAACCAAGATAAAAATAAGTAACTTAATAATACTTAGATAGTAGTTTTCAACTAAGTATTATTTTTTTTAATTTAAAAATTATTCTGTTTTATAATAATGTCTTAGTTAATACCTAAACTGAAATAAAAGCCTATCTTGTGTTTGTACAATGTACATCTGTTTTTATTAGTTTTTGCATTTAGTCATTTCCTCGCTGAGGTGGGATGAAAAGTTACGTGTTGTACTCGAGTGCAAAGATTTTTCACCTTGTGCTCTTTTGATTCCCTCGCTAACGCTCATGATTCTAATTTTGAATCACTCGTTGCACTCGTGATTCAATTTTAGAATCATTCGCTTGCTCGGTCATCAAAATTGAGCACGCGGTTAAAAATCAACTTTGCACTCTTGTATAACAAATAACTATTTCACACTACTTGCTCGTAAATGTCATATTATACATCAGGCAAACCTACTGTAAAGTATGACATTATTCCCCCTCGCTCGAGCCGGGAATAATATATGTACTGAATTTCATTATTCCCACGGGAATAATGTGATTTGAATTTGGAACCTCAAAGAAAACCGTATGAAAACTTTCACCAAGGAGTCGTATCAGTAATGGCGGCCGCTGGCAGCAACAGCTGATCGCTTACAGTGGTGCCAACTTCACGTTCGAAGGTTGTCGTACCACATCAAATTTCAAAAATCGAATTTATTTCCTCGCAGTAGGTGTGAAAAGCAGAGTACGGTCCTCGGGAGTAAAGCTGCCTTGTCTTGGGCTGACTTGAATCCCTCGCTACACTAAGGATTCTTAACTTAATTCCCTCGTTTCACTCGGGAATTAACACTTGAACCTCCTCGCTGCGCTACGGAGGTTCACCCCAGAATCCTTAGTGTCGTTTCGGGATTCAATACGCCCGTGACGTAAGGCAATGCTTTACTCCCTTGGTGCGTAATCTACTATTATATTACCTATTTTATTTTATGTCTTTTGACAATTCAAAAGTGCTTGTGACAAGCCTACTTGAAATAAATTATTTGATTTTGATTTTGATTGATACAAGCGAGTAACTTGATCAAGTAGCTTGCGCATGTTACTAGCGCGGGTAACCCGCACCTTTATTAGCAGTTACATGCACCCTTAGATCAACGTGAAATTTAGTTTTGACATTGACACTTTTTTTAGACAAGTGTTTTATCAGATGTTTATATTTCATATGGTAAGACGGTAGGCCTTTATTAAACAATGTACCTGTTATCTAAGGATGACAGATGTAACAAAGGCTTTGTAATAGTTTTAGTTTGAAATCTTTTTCAACGACACTCGACACTCTTGTGTCTATGGAGTTTCTTGCCCGTTCTTCTCCATAGAGATCTACGCTTTGTAATGGTCATCTAGATATAGGAGTACTTTCACAGTTATTATGTCTTGTGACTGGGACGTTAGCACCATAACGATTTTAAAAATGTTTTTATTTTTTGTTTTTTTACAATTCAAAAGTGCCTGGGCCTACTTGAAATAAATGCTATGATTTTGACAGATTTTTTATAGCAGTAGTAGTATAGACCTTGATGTTGTGAGCTGTAGCTTAGCGCGGGCCGGCGAGCAGTAAAATCAAAGGTATACAAATGTTTGAAACACGCTATGAGACGCCACCAGTAGTGAATTCCCGTATCTACAATGGAGTTAATGTCTTATTCGCAACGCACAGCTCACCGCTTAGACTAAACGGGCCGTTAAGCACTACTTCATCATCATCAGCCAGAAGACATCCACTGCTGAACATAGGCCTCCCCCTTAGACCGCTACGCCGAAAGACAATTCGTCACTTTCATCCATCGGTTGCCCGCGACTCTCACGATGTCGTCGGTCCACCTAGTGGGAGGCCTACCTACGCTGCGTCTTCTTCTTGAGAAGTTTTCTTCCCCATCGGTTATCAGTTCTACGAGCGATGTGGCCTGCCCATTGCTACTTCAACTTACAAATTTTAAGAGCTATGTCGGTGACTCTGGTTCTTCGCCGAATATCCGTGTTCCGGATTTTATCCCGCAAAGAAACTCCGAGCTATTTCCATTGCTCGTTGAGTGACTCTTAGTCTCCCAAAGGCCAGCAGTCAAAGACCACGTTTACAAGGTCTTATGTAATCACTGGCAACACACACTGGTTAAACACCCTTGTCTTGAGACACTGTGTGATTCTTGATGAGAAGATATCACGTAGCTTCCCGAACGCTGCCCATTCGAGTTGGATTCTTCGGGCAACCTCTTTCTCGAAGTTGGACCTACGTAACTGAACAACTATTACTACTTTTCGCTTTGTTATGCGCTACTTACTGTTGATAATTCTCATTGTGTGTCGAGGTGGATGCGGGTAAGGTCTCATTGACTCGTTTATCCATCTGACTGAAGTAATAGTGGAAAATTTGAAGACTGATCTCCTTGGTTGAGGATTTTAGGTCTCTCATCTAAAAAAGGCAGACAAGTTTAGTCATGTAAAAAACAAATATCGCACATCCGCTCAAATAACGTCATAACTCGATATATGACAAATTACTTTTATTGTACCATTCGTATCAGAATTTCACATAGTTTATGCTAAAAAATCGTCGTAGACGTAGTTCTAATATTTGTCCCAATATGACACTTGTGACGTTATAATGTTTATCGAAAGTTGTGACGCGGCGAACATATACAGTGTCATATTTCGACTTGAGCGAGGTGGTCATACGTACGTTATTCGGTAAAAGTGAACTGTGTCTACTCAAGACAGTTTTTGTTAGCGAGGTAAGTAAAATTTATTTTCTTTTTCTGCAACTAAACTGATGCTTGTCGAGTAAAACCTGTATATATGATTGAAACAAGGCAATAACATTAGTTGTTGCGCCCAAATATACTGACCTATACAGAGTTATGACAGTGTATGTGATTGAAATAACACAATTACTTACACTTACTTAACACTTACAGTTTAAAATCGTTATTAAAAATCAGTATTGAAGTACCTAGATTATTAAATTGTGGTAGAGAATTGTTTATTTTTCAGTTAAAATTATAAGTTCCTTAATTTGTTTTATTTGTTCAAGGTTTTAGAGGTGTTTTATGCTGCGTTTCCACCAGACATGTGTGATGGAAATGTGTCGTGCGAGGATGTCTAGCTGTGCTGTGAAAATGTGTGGGGGTTTTCACCAGAGCTGTGCGATGAAAATGTGCCTACGAGGAGCGAAGCTGTGAAAATGTGCATTAATGTGTGGTGTGAGAATGCGTTGCGAAGCTGCGAAATGTATCGACGGGGGTGCGGTGTTGTAGGAGCAGAGTAACAGTATGCGCAAACCTCGCAACACATCCTTCTAACACGCCTTCCTCGCAACACATCCCACTCACACACCCCTCATACACAACCCTCTCAACACATCCCTCGGAACACATCTCTCGCACACATCCCTCGTTTGTTTTGCATGCTCAAAAATCTAGCTCATCTGAACCGTTTCCACCAGAGCTGTGCTGACCGAGGCGAGGTAAATGAAGCGATTCTATTGGTACTTTACGAACACATCCCTCGCAACGCATCCTCGTACGTCTCTGGTGGAAACGCAGCCTAATACTGTTGTTATTAAACAGTTTAATGTCGTAAGTACTTACTTAAATTATTTTATTTTGATAGAAGTTCATTTTCCTTTGTTTTGAAGTACATAAATTATTTGATTTTGTTAGAATTTTGTGTATTTTTCAGTTATACGTTTGTAAATTTTATTGTCTTATATAATAAGACATTTCTAAGTGTGAAACGTGTAGTATATTTAAGAATTTATTGAATTTCGTAAGAAGTAAAATATAGTTGTGTCATTATATCAAAACAAATTATCGTAAAACTTTGTTGTTTTTGTACATATACTGTCACAACCCGGAATTTTTACACATTTTTTTCAGGATTTTCAGGGTAATAAATATGTGAATTTATAGAGCTTAAAAATCAATATAACTTGCTGAAGAACGTTTTCTGTTAAAATGGTTACTTTTTTAATTATGACCCAAAAAGTGAAAAATTTGAGCAAGGTAAACTTTAAACGTGTCTACTGTAAAAAGTGGTTTTTGGAGTTGTGACGTTATTTGAGCGGATGTGCGATATGTTGTTTTTAAGTGTCTAAACACACTATGCCGAACGTACGCGACCGAAGTTCCGCGGCTGATTTTACGTTCCAACGTATTCGGCTGATATGACACACCATAAGTGCCGAACTTATGCGGCAGAAATTTAGTTGCGCAATTTTGTGTGTATATTCAGTGTTTCGAGCACAGTCGTGGCGTCATGTCGTGTTATCTAAACAGCCGGAAAGACAAGTGCAAAATAAAGTGATCCTGTTAGGGTTCCGTTATTACTTTTGAGGTGCGGTCGAATTTCCGCTGAACTTACGCCCGACTGAAGTTCGGCTGTACGCTATAACGCAACGTAATTTCGGCATATGTGTCGCCAGTAATTCAAATAGCATTGCAGGCGTAATCATGCCGAAAGGAAACACACTTGTTTAGACACTAAAAGATGGCTTTTGTTGTTAACAAAATACTCACGATAGACAAAGTACTCGTCAAGACAAAAAAAACTAGCCTAGGTGTTTCATCGAAGAGTTCACGGTGATCCTCAAATAGCCCTTTACGCTCTAAAGTCACGGTTATCTAATGAGACAATCCCACGACCCCGACAGCCTTTGGCCCATTATGGGGGGTGCTCTTTGAGGTGCGCGTGGCACACGACGCCGTCGTCGACCCAGAAACAGTCCATGAGACGAGACACCCATTACTCGCCGCCTGCACTCACTACTGTAGCCGGAGATCGGCCTGCGAGCGTCCTGTGTGCGTCACCGTGGGCGTCTACTACTGTGGTTGCGTCGTGTGCTGGACGCTGTTCTCTCCCTCACGCGTCCCACCTCCTCCTTTGTTAACATGACTGCTTCGGAGAAGGAGACGACGTTCTCGCCCCGCAGCATGGCATCGACCAATGCCGGGAGCGAGAGGTCGCCGTCTATCGCCGTCGTGAGGACACGGCGGTGCTCTGCCCAAGCAGGGCAATTCTGCACCGTATGCACCTCCGTGTCCTCCGTTTTTTTTTTTTGACGTACGGAAACTTAATAATATTTAATTGTGCCATACCTTATCTTGTAAAATCTTCAGATAATCAGGCGTTCGCCTGAATCTTTTCAGCACAGTCTGAAAGTCCTGCGCGTACAGTTTGAAAGCCTCCTGTTCCACGCTGTATTTACGAGCGCTTTGCTGTTGCAGAGTTGGTGTTACTAGAAAATTAAAATCCAGATCACCATCTTTTTACGTAAATATAAATAAAATGTGGAATTGATAGTGTGTAGGCGGAAATCCGCGCAATTGGCATGACAGCTTTTGGTTGGCTTGATCAAGCCGATTTGATCCTGCCGATTGGAACGTGTATGGGGGTCGGTTTATTTGTTTTCATTAGGACCATAAGGCTTCAACGAACTTTCGTCATGCCGATTGATCGATAAGCAGTATGGTGTATATGGACGGACTGCCAATTTTGATCAAGCCTGAATCGTCGGGCCGATTGGACGATAGTTCGGAAGCCGAAAAAGACTATCAGACAAGTTACGCCACACTATTAATTTCTCCTATATCATGGTTGCGTTTACAAACATATAAACTCACATACACAAACACATGCGAGAATCGAAACCGTGACAAACCCTGACCTGAACCTGATGTTAAAATAGCTACAAAGATTAAAAATGAAAGAAAACTTCAATGAGAAGTTTTCAATCAAGTGAAAAAAATAAAAAATGACGACGTTCCGTTCATTGCAGTAACATACCAAGTTCAGCGCCATCTATCCATCGACTAGGGAAACAATGAAAAGAAAATCCATCATTATAATATAAGTTCGTACTTACTGAACAAAAACACAACACATAGTTTAAAAATGATACTGATCATTTTTGACTTGAGGTCGTATTACGTCTGCTCACGTTGGTTCACTACAACGACGATATATTACTAGACTCCGCATGCAATATCTATGGAACAAAAACTATTCTGTCAACTCGCTGAGGTACTACGTAAGCGAGGGGGACGGGGTACTGCGTTGTGATTGGCTAACTCAAGGTCTGTTCTGTCTCAAGGTATGTTTACGGCTCACAGGAGTGAGAGAAATAAGACGGATATAAGACTTTTTTGCCTAATGTGTTGACAGACATCGGTCGCCTGTTATTAGGAGTCTAGTAATACCTATATCGTCGTTGGCCCACTATCTCTCCTGATGGTAATCGATGATGTGGTCGGTGAAGTACGCTTGACTAGAAGTAACCTGTTCACTTTTGACTTGAAAAAATGTGTGTAGTTATCAAACAAAAAAAAAAGTCATTGCTTAACTCTATAAAATATTCATTTTGTAATAAAATGTAGATTGAACATCAAAATATAATATGTGTTTTATGATTTGTCGATAGCAATGAAAAATATTTATGACAAGTTGTTCTTCGTTTTTTTACCCCTGGTGCTCGGCTCTTTATTGGTTTATAGATTCATAGACTCTATAATTCTAAATAAAAAAATAAGACCGACATGTTTACGGCGATTCTGCAACGATTCGCCGACGACCGGTTCACCATTGGACGTTTCGCCGACAGGACGATTCACTTATGGCCGTTTCACCGACAGACTCATTCACCTTTGGACTTTTGGATGATGAAGATGATAAGTTTAAAAGAGTTTAAAGAGTTATAGGTATACCATCGTATCGGCAAAACCTTCGTTGTTGAAAGAGTCATTGATGAAACGAATCGTCCTGTCGGCGAATAGTTCTTAAGTGTAAGGTTCTGTCGATGAACCGGGCATAAATGAATCGTCGTATCGGCGAATAGTCCAAAGATGAAAGAGTCTATCGGTGAAACGGCTTTAAGTGAATCGTCCTGTCGACGAAACGTCCAATGTTGGACCGGTCGTCGGCGAATCGTTGCAGAATCTAAAAGATCATCCAATTACTTTTTCCGTGCGGGAATCGAACCCGCGACAAACTACGACTAGCTTTTTTTTTTTATCGTGGTAAAATCATCAAATGAGTCCTCCCACTCTTACTGTCAGACTTGTACTGACTGAAATCCACGGTGTCCTTCAATAGCCCTTTATGTTCCGGGGTCACGATAAAGAAATAACTCCCGCGACCAAACTACGACAAGCTAATGAATTTGAAAAGTGTTATAAAAACAAATAAATTAGCTTCTAAGATTTAAATTAAAGAAAAACTTCAATTATAACATAAGTATGTTCGTACTTACTGAACAAAAACACAACACATAGTTTAAAAATGATACTGATCATTTCTGACTTGAGGTCGTATTACGTCTGCTCACGTTTATCCACTACAACGACGATATATTACTAGACTCCGCATGCACGATCTAAGGAACAAAAACTATTCTGTCAACTCGCTGAGGTACTACGTAAGCGAGGGGGACGGGGTACTGCGTTGTGATTGGCTAACTCAAGGTCTGTTCTGTCTCAAGGTATGTTTACGGCTCACAGGAGTGAGAGAAATAAGACGGATATAAGACTTTTTTGCCTAATGTGTTGACAGACATCGGTCGCCTGTTATTAGGAGTCTAGTAATACCTATATCGTCGTTGGTCCACTATGTCTCCTGATGGTAAGCGATGATGTGGTCGACGGTGAAGCACGCTTGACTAGAAGTAACCTGTGCACTTTTGACTTGAAAAAATGTGTGTAGTTATCAAACAAAAAAAAAAGTCATTGCTTAACTGTATAAAATATTCATGTTGTAATAAAATTTACATTGAACATCAAAATATATTATGTGTTTTATGATTTTGTTGGTATCAATAAAAAATGTTTATGATTTCTTGTTTTTTTTTTATTTATGACAAGCTGTTCTTTGTGGTTTCACCTCTGGTGCTCAGCTCTGTAAGGACTGGGGTCCTTATACGGTACGATTTTTCTATACGATCGATGTGATGAAAATCGTGACGATTAATCGCATCAAAAATGTCGCTCATACACTAAACGACTGGTCGTAACGATTGATCATTTACTTGTTTGAAGCTATCGCTCATCAGTGCGTTATCGTTCATCAGTCACCAATACATTTTTAACTTTATACTCCAGCGCGTAAAGTTGAAAATCTATTAAAAACTGCTAATCGATAACGAACGAAACAAACGAAAACGATCTGTGAACTTCAATAGATTTTCGACTTTACGCGCTGGGGTATAAAGTTAAAAATGTATTGGTGACTGATGAACGATAACGATTGTCGTTTACTGTCGTATGCTGTTTGACTAAGGCCCCTGACGAGTCATCGTTACGATATTCATGATTGCATTGGGTTTTTGTTGCGATTTCCGACATCGTCTTCGATTAATTAAGTAAATCGTTAACGATTTTGACATACACCATCGATCGTCGTTTCAATCGGTTTGACGCAACGGATCGTACAGATAAATCTGACCGTGTATTGGGGCCCTGTGGTTTATAGATGCATTCTAAATAATAAATACAAGTCGGTTTTAAACCACCTGCAAATCGGACCAATCGGCGTTAATGTGAATAAAATATATTTTTTTCACAGTCATCTAAAATGTGCGGGTGGACAAGAAAACAAAATTAAAAGTACGTCTGTACAGGCTGGCCCAATGCGTTGGCCCAAAGTGTACATCGGGCTTAAGATTTATTCCAGAAATACCCGTGCTACATCTTTATATCTGTATTCCTCCCTTATCAAAATTACTACTCTCAATAATTTTATCTCTTTCGTTTCTCAAATACCAACGATCCTGTTTTTCCATATCAGAACCTGTATTTTGTTGCTCCTCAAATTTTTTGTCCCAAAATTTTTGATTCATGACTTCATCAACATATATTCGGCCATTTTTATTCCAGTTTTTATCTCTTACTATCCATTTTTTGTCTCTTTCATCAAAATTGTTGTCTCTTTTTATAAAATCATAGTCTTCTTTCCATTCTTCTTCAAAATTGTATTTGTTTTCTGTGTTTTCTGAATTTTCATTTTTGTTGTACTCTGAATGTCTTTTATCCCATTCAATTTCCATCGTGTCTTGTACATTTTCTTTGTAATCTTTTTGGTTGTCAATCACATTAACTTCTCTATCTTTTTCTACGCTTTCCGTGTGCTTATGTTTCTTATATCTTTTAAATTCTTTATCGTTGCTGTAAATCTTCATTTCTTCACGTCTTTTTTTGTGGAATCTATGACTGTTTTCATTTTTATCTTCATTTGGAGTTTTAGATGTTGAAGACTGTATTTTTTCTTTATGTTTTCGATTGCTTTTCTTTTTATGTTCTCTTTTAGTCACTTTCTTTGAAGACTTATGTTTTCTTTTCGTTTTCTTTCGAGATCTTTGTTCTGGTAAATCTTTATCTGTTTTATTTTCCTTTTCTTCATTCTCAGACTCGTTATCTTTTGGGTATACGCTATCTGCTCTTGTTCTTACATTTTTATTATCAACCGTTTCTTTATTTTCTTCACTATCTGTGCTAGTATTGCTAGAATCTTCAATAAGAGCTTTATTCTTACCAACATAAGCTTTATTTTTATTTTCTTTAGCTTTTATACCAATTTCCTTACCAAATTCATTTGTTTTGTACCTTTTCTCTGGTACCATATGATTTTGATCATCTGTTCTACGTTTACTATTACCTTTTTCATTGAATTTAACTCTTATATCATCATTGTCTACGTCGAAATTTGATTGGTAATTTGTAAGTTCTAGATCATCGGTTTTTGGTTTGGATTTATTTATATGAAGTGTTAGTACTACATTAAATGTATCAGTACTATTATGTGTCTCAGCTGTAACAATAAGTGATGTATTATCATTAGTATAATCTGGTGTTCCCACTGCTGGGGCACAGGTCTACTTGATACTATAGGGGATTTAGTCCACCACGTCTACCCAGTGTGGTTTCTTTAATGTGGTGATAGAGTTCGAAGACTAAGTATCAAGACAATTTCCATCCCCATCTTTAAATTGGTGATGAAAGAAATCGTATGAAGAAATAGAGTATGGGTGAATATTTTTATTTGTAACTAAATTTTCCCTACACTACGAAATTCTCTTGCATACTGGGTGCACTTACAGACATAGAAGCAAATATAAAAACACCCAGACCCTGAACAACTATTTGTAGATCATACAATAATTTAATTTTGTCCTTTGCGGGGTTGAACCCGCGACAAGCAGAGCAGCGGTCGATCGCTTCGTATCTGCGTCAACCGTTTCGTCAAACTAACACTATAACCTGTGCTATAACTATCCAGTTACTGGGTTTTGGAGGCCCGATAGTCAGTCGCTCCATGTAAAATACTGATATTCAGCTACATCCTGTTTGACTGGAAGTCGATCCCCATATAATTGGTAACAAAAACACCTCTTCCTTATCAAAATTACAATCGTGATTTTAAGTTACAAACACTCACCTTTTCTATGATAATACTGCTCTTTCTTATCAACAGTACTGAAAGCCCTGGCCGCAGCACTTTGGTTATCAACCAGAACAGGTTTAAACCTACTGTAAAGAAGCAAGATTATAATTACTAACACGACCAACGACGATATATTACTAGACTCCGCATGCACGATCTAAGGAACAAAAACTATTCTGTCGACTCGCTGAGGTACTACGTAAGCGAGGGGGACGGGGTACTGCGTTGTGATTGGCTAACTCAAGGTCTGTTCTGTCTCAAGGGATGATTACGGCTCACAGGAGTGCTCGAAATAAGACGGGTATTAGAGTTTTTTGCCTAATGTGTTGACAGACATCGGTCGCCTGTTATTAGGAGTCTAGTATTATATTGTCGTTGAACACGACTAAGGGCTGACTTTTCAATAGCCAGATAACTTTTATCTGAGGAATTAAATTAGCGATTTGACATATTTTCATAAGCCGTCAAACCGCCATTTTTATTCCTCAGATAAAAGTTAAAGTTTATCTGTCTATTGAAAAATTAGCCCTAACACATTGAGCTATTATTACTACGTATAGAGACGACACCACGCATCACCACTGTGTCCCATCCAGGATGAGTGCGCGCGCCTAGAGCACGCCACAGAGCTGTCAAACAACTGAATGAACTTGTGCGCGTTGTCGCATCCTAGATGGGACACAGTGGTGATACGTGGTGTCGTCTCTATACGTAGTAATAATAGCTCATTGCCATAACACAAGTAATTATTTTTGACATAACTATCTGGACAAGACGAATTATTTGACTACGATTTCCCCGGGACACTGTTATTGTCCATTTCATTATACAGGGTGAATTTTTCAACTGGGCGTGGATGGCTACTTTCGAAACTATGAGGAATATCGAAAAACGTTGAAAGGAGTCTCGAGGCCGATTTTGACGAAAACTAAAACTGCATCATTGGATTTTAGAAAAATCAAAAATCCTGTCCAGGAATCGAACCCGCTGATTTTGGAAAAAAAATCACACCCTGTATTATTACACCGTTCGATAGTGTTGCTAATAAGGATCAAATTCTGGGAAGTAATCATATACGGCAAACTTAAGGAAATGGCTGATTTTTATGAAATTGCTATTTTTCCATGTTACTTAACATCTACTGAGCCATAATTTATTCAAAATATAAAATTTCATTGTTTTCAATGTCTCACTGGATTTGACGTTTCAACAATCCCACTGTACTTAGCAATACGACATTATTGAGTTGAACTAAACATAGCATTATTTTAAAGAAGAAACGGTAACATATGTTTCAAATACAGTCTTGCCTTGAACATTAATCAGTTTTTTTGTAATTATACGTTTTCCTTAAGTTTGCCGTATATGATTACTTCCCAGAATTTGATCCTTATTAGCAACACTATCGAACGGTATAATAATACAGGGTGTGATTTTTTTTCCAAAATCAGCGGGTTCGATTCCTGACCAGGATTTTTGATTTTTCTAAAATCCAATGATGCAGTTTTAGTTTTCGTCAAAATCGGCCTCGAGACTCCTTTCAACGTTTTTCGATATTCCTCATAGTTTCGAAAGTAGCCATCCACGCCCAGTTGAAAAATTCACCCTGTATAATTAGCGCAGCTGACCCTTAAAAGTGCTGATAAAGTTGAACATGTTTTACTAATGAGCATTCTCACAACTGTTACATTACAGAAAATCAATTCAGAGCCTTTTTTTAGCATTTGCACCTACGGTACTTTCACTCGTTTTTATGTCTTGTGACTGGGACTGTAGCACCATAACTATTTTATGTTACCTAATTAATTTTTGTCTTTTATCTTTTGACAATTCAAAAGTGCCTCTAGCAGGCCTACTTCAAATAAATTATTTGATTGATTGATTGATTGATTTGTACGAACGTTCTGTCAAGGTTTTTGGCCGAGTCGACTGTCAAGTCTGACATATTAACAATGTATAATTTTTGACCACTCCCTCTCACAAGAGAGGAGGCCTGTGTCCCAGGAGTGGGAACGTTATAGGCTGATGATGATGATGATGATCATTTTTGACGACCGTTCGTGGAGGTGTTCGTTGCGTTGTTTAGCTCTACACGGCAAGTCACCCATTATTCGCCGTCCGCTTGCCCGCAGAATATAAAATACCTTTAGTTCTGATTTTACCAGACGCCAGAACATTCTATATGTATAGAGCTATTGTTTATGATTTATAAAATCCGTAAAATACTATATTTCAGCCAAATAAATGATTCTACTCTACTCTACTTTTTACTACTCTACTCTACTCTACCCTATTCTACTCTACATTACTCTACTCTACTCTACATCACTCTCTTCTACTTTACTTAACCCTACTCGAATCTACTCTACTCTACCCCACCCTACTCTACTCCACTTTACTCTAACCTACTCTACTCCACTTTACTCTAACCTACTCTACTCTACTCTACTTCACTCAACTCTACTCTAATCTACGCTATTCCTTGTACAACTCCCACAAATATACTTACACATCACCCTTCTTCTTCAACTTATTCCTAAACTTCTCCAGCACTTCAGGGTTATCTATGAGCTGGTACCGAACAGTCTCTGCCAGTTTCACCACCTGCGTCTCCGTATCTTCATCAGCAGTTGGTAACACACTAGCTGGAAGATTCTTCACCAGAGAAGCTGGTAGTTCAATACGTCTTGGGTTTTGGTCTGAAATTACAATTTTTATGTTTTTTTTAACGTGGTAAAATCATCAAATTGATCCTCCCACCTAGAGTAGGGCAGGAGTTGCGGAACATACGTATACTGCAACTCCGGTACACAAAGGACTACCGAAGGACACCGTGGAAGTCAAGTCTATATCTATGGCTATAAGTCAAGTCTGACAGTCCGCCCCGGGCAGGGCGGGAGGGACTGTCAGACTCATTTAATGTTTTATCACGTAAAAAAAAAACGGGTAGGGCAGGAGAGACTGTCAGACTTGTACTGACTAAAATCTGCGGTGTCCTTCAATAGCCCTTTTTCGTTCCATGAACACGGTAATTCGTTAGTCCCGTTAGACCCTCTTAGGGGAAAATCATTATGCTTTTACACTGCTCTTTAAAAAACGGTGAAGGAAAACATCGTGAGGAAACTGGCACGTCCTAGAACTGAGAAAGTAGAAGGAACATCTACCAAGACGCACTGGGCCAACGTGATGGACTATGGCCCACTCCTCTCACAGAGAGGACGCCTGTGTCCAAGCAGTGGGAACATTATAGGCTGATGATGATGATGGGCAAAGCTAGTTAAAAATAAAACCTACGTTTTTGTCGTAATCTGCGATATGTATCACTTCTAGCCGATTTTCTGCCAATATTACTGTGATAATCATTGATAAACTCGATAATTTCATCAAGTTTCTGAACGAGTCCTTTCTCATTGTCGTTAGAACGTAACTCTGGTGACATTGGAGTTGTTCGGCGCGATCTTGCTGAGATCTCATTTAGGAGAAATGCTGTAACAATAATCATAAAAATTTAAATGTCCTAAAAATAAGAAAATAACACTACGAGGCTGAGAGAGGGGCCACTCAAAACGTGGGGGCGTATAATTATCTAAGAGATTATTTATGGGATATATTTACTGGGGTGTAACTTGCAAAGATACGCCCCCACGTTTTGAGCGGCCCCTCTCTCAGCCCCGTAGGGTTATTTTCTTATTTTTAGGACGTTTTAAAAACGTGGGTGTTTAGATTTTATAAAATCTATTAATTATTTTATCATTTTTATCTTTGTTCATCGGGTTTAAAACGGCGTACAAACATAAAAAAATACGCCCCTTTTTTTCGAAATCAGTTAAAAATGTCCCTCCTTTTAATTTCTTGTCTTTTTGAGCTTACCTGTACATCATCATCTGCCTGCCTTTTCCCAACAATATTGGGGTCGGCTTCCAGTCAAACCAGATGCAGCTGGATATCAGTATTTTACATGAAGCGACTGCCTGACGGACCTTCACAACCCAGTAACTGGGCAATAACAAACCCCACGGTAAGACTGGTTGTCAGACTTTAGAGCTTCGGACTAATAGTAACGGCTGTCAAAGATCTACAAATGATAGCCGACGGCTTTATACGTGCTTTCCGAGGCACAGAGGAAACTCGCTATGACAGATGGTCACATCCACAGACCAACCTCGACAAGCGCGGCTTAACCCGGAAGATCGACCTGTGCGGCTGTAATTATTTAGCCACGAGCTTACCTGTACAACATAAATAAATAAAAAACTTCATTTTTTTAATTTCACATCACTGTTTGTTAATCCATTTTCGACTACCGACAGTAGTTCATAATCAAATGAAATTTCATTTTAAAATTGAAATAATGGCGTGTCCAAACAATTTTAGAATTCTAAATTAAATTCTAGATAACCTATTTATTACTACAAGTGTTATTATATTGGGTTACACCATTGAGCTATTACTACTACGTATAGAGACGACACCACGTATCACCACTGTGTCCCATCCAGGATGAGTGCAAGCGCGCAAGTTCATTCAGTTGTTTGACAGCTCTGTGGCGTGCTGCAGGCGCGTGCACTCATTCTGGATGGGACACAGTGGTGATGCGTGGTGTCGTCTCTATACGTAGTAATAATAGATCAATTCGGTTTCACGTAGCTAAATAATCAAAGCTGCACAGACCGATCATCCAGGTTAATCTGCCCTTGCCGAGGCTGGTCTGTGGATGTTTGATGGTGGATGGTCCATTATCATAGCGAATTTCCTCCGTGCCTCAGAAAGCACGTCAAGCCGTTGGTCCCCAAGCGGATGGCTGTGGGTGACTTGCCGTCCGATTGTGGACGTCGTGTTCCACGTGTGCCTCAAAGAGCTGTCAGCAATCTGACCGGGCTCCTCTTAAGACCTTTTACCCACAGAGTGCGATCCAGATCGCGATCAAGCGATATGATCTATTATGTAACCTATGGATGCCCATATGTGCAGTCTCACTGCATGCGTCAGTTTGCATCGCCTTTTGCCTTTACAGATATCGCCTGCGATTAGATCGTATCGCCGGAACGGATTGCGCACTATGAGTTAGGACCTTTAGAAGGCCAAACTCTGCCGTTACGCGAGACTGACTTATCAGGTATCTGGAGCGTAAAAATGTATTATAAAATATAGTTTGACAGTCCGTTCCACTCTATCCAGAACGGGAGAACGCATTTGATGATTTTTACCACGTCAAAAGAGAGGGATTGTCAGGCTTTTACTGACAACAAATTTCGCACGGGCGTGGGTATCCCGACTAAATACCACCTTGCTTTGATTGCATTTTACGTTCCAGGTTCACGGCCTATTGCTGTTTTTAATATAGACTAGCTGTGCCCGCAACTTCGTTCGCGTGTATGTCGGAATTGAACAATGTATTTTTTAGTTCTAAGTTAATTCAGGCCAGTCCATTCCAGTTATTTGAATAATCTAGTTTTTCTATTCGAAGTTAGATCGCGCGACTGACGTACGAAATCAATGTGTGAGACCAAAGAAACTTCTGAAACACTTTAAATTCAAATATCTTTTGATAGACTGAACCGATTCCAATAAAACAAAAACTAAGTTCCTCTCCAAGTTACGCTTAATCGTTGTGTATAAAAGTTATCTACATTAATTTCGTATATTTTACGTGATACCTGGACAAATACACAGACAAACAGATAAACAGACAAACAGACAAAAATTCTAAAAATGCTAGAAATGGGTTCTATTGGTTGTCCTTTAATACCCTGGCTATATTTTTTGAGTTTTTATTTAATGTACAAAAAAAATTTTTCTACAGTTTTATTATATGTATAGATAGATAGATAGATATAGATATAGATAGACAGTTCTGTTACCAAACCCGCCTACCTACGTCATCAAATAACAAAGAATAACAATCAGGTGTTCTTTTATCTTAAAAACCAATAGTAATGATCATAATCAGTTATTTGTTAATTATTATCAAAGATAGAGAAGGCATTGTTTATACGTACGTCAATTTTGGCGCAGTATTTTGTTTTGTAGATTATATCATCTAATGAGTTCCGGGGTCGCGGGACTTTTCCATCACCGTGACCCCGGAACATAAAAGGCTATTGAAGGACACCGTGGATTTTAGTCAGTACAAGTCTGACAGTCTCTCCTGACTTGCCCGGGGTGGAAGGACTCGTTTGATGATTTTACCACGTAAAAAAACCACCACGTAATCATCTAATGAGTCCTCCGACCTTGGGTGGAGCGGAAGACACTGTCAGACTCTCATACTGACTAAAAACCCACTGTGTTTCTTTTTATTGTCCATGGAGTTTCTTGCCCGTTCTTCTCCATAGAGATCTACGCTTTGGAATGAGCATCTACGGTACTTTCACAGTTACTATCTCTTGTGACTGGGACTGCAGCACCATAATTTATCTGTTTTAAAATATTTTCTCTTCTGACAATTTAAAAATGCCTGTAACTAATTTATTAATTTATATTATATACATACTACATTTAAAAACTAAAATTAAAAGTAATATATTTACAAAATGACTAAATTAAAACTAAAATTAAAAATTTATAGGTCTTCAAAAAATTCATCCACTTCGCTATCAATGGGGAAAGTGCCCAGAACGCTGGCAGAATTGCCACGTTGGATGGCAATGTTTACCTGCTTTTTACTAATGAATAAGCCAGCCCTCTGTTATGTAAAATGTAATTCAGAACAAGAATTTTGAAAATCGGTCAACAATTGCCGGAGAAATCGCGTAACATACAAATAGAAAAATAATACCGTAGAATTGACTACCTCCTTCGTTTTTGAAGTCGGTTAAAGAGGACTTATGGTGGCGGTTCGCCCGGAGACCGCGACAGGACACGGCGACTGGAGACCGCGACAGGAGATCGCTACCGTATGTCTCCTGCCTGTGTCTCGGTCGCGAACTGCCGCTCATACATTACCTAACGTTAAGTACAGTGATTACATATGGCTCTGAAACGTGGTCTTTGACTGCTGGCCTTTTAGAGAAACTAAGAGTCACTCAACGGGCAAAGGAAAGAGCTATGCTCGGAATTTCTTTGCGGGATAAAATCCGGAACACGGATATTCGGCGAAGAACCAGAGTCACCGACATAGCTCGTAAAATTTGCAAGTTGAAGTGGCAATGGGCAGGCCACATCGCTCGTAGAACTGACAACCGATGGGGAAGAAAGGTTCTCGAGTGGCGACCACGGACCGGAAAACGCAGCGTAGGTAGGCCTCCCACTAGGTGGACCGACGACATCGTGAGAGTCGCGAGCAACCGATGGATGCATGTGGCGAATTGTCGTTCGGCGTGGCGGTCTAAGGGGGAGGCCTATGTTCAGCAGTGGACGTCTTCCGGCTGATGATGATGATGATGAAGTAAAGTCGTGGTCTCCTGTCGCGGTCTCCCGTCGCTTTCTCCTGCCGCGGTCTCCGCGAACTGGCACCTTTAAGGTGCCAGTTCCGCGACAAGAGACCGAAACAGGAGACCGCCACACTACTTAACATTAGGCAATGACAAGTGTTGCGATCTCCTGTCGCGGTCTCCCTATCGCGGCGCGCACCATCGCCTATGCAGAAGAGAACGCGACAAGTGTGTCGCGGTTTCCTGTCGCGGTCTCCTGTGGCGGTCTCGCACGCGAACCGACACCATGTTAATACGAGGTATTCCACTTAGGGCACCTGGCACCTGCGAAAAATTTGGACAGAAGCCTTATGTCGAATAGATAAGGTACAAGTAGCTCAGGTGCCATTGAGAGCCGGTGCCCTGACACTACGTGTAGGTATTCCAGTTAGGAGTGAATTTCCCGGGACCGAAAATTGCGTGGCATCGATGAAATCGGTACTAAAAAACATAGTTATAACGTTCTCAAATTTTTTTCCGGGTAGGTGAAATAGTAATCTATGTGTAGCACTAAATATTTATTTAATTGGATTAATGGATACTCCAAAAAAATTAATTGAACCTCGAAATCTTTCATTGTCGTGTTTGTCCACACTTCACCTTGTTGTGTATTATTCCACATTGATAAAAATCTATTGGTTATTTATACTAAAACCTCGTTTTATTTGATACATGAATAGTTAAAGTATTGCTACAGAATACATTTATTCAAATATTTAAACAAAACAACGAATGGTTAATAAAAAATCACTTGTCCCAGAACTACCCTTCATCGCCGTGTCCTAATCATGTTCAAGGATATTGTTTTACCTACTACTTTCTTCCCCCCTACCGGTATGCTAAACGTTGCATATTAGTGCTGCCTAAGTGCTCAACGTGGAAGGAAGTACACACGTGCCTGCGTTTTCGCACCATAAATTTAAATAATCAATTTTTATGTTACTGGAAAAAACTGATATTTGAATACAAGACCAATTTTTTTTTAAATTTCAAATGTCGGTTTGATGCATAATATTATTTTGTCAAAGTCTGCCAATCAGTTTGAATATAATTGGAGTTCTAATTTTAACATATATTGTACTCATCGTTGATTGATTCTTTCATTGCCATGCCACAGTTCTTTCATTGCCGTGGGTGCTTGTTTCATTGCCGTGCACGCATGTTTCATCGCCGTGGCACGAAATTTTTAAATCCTTATATCTCGTTAGTTTTTTAAGTTATCTGCTAGATATTAAGCAAGAATATATAAATTATCAAAAACTTTAATAAGAGCGTTTCTTTTTTTAAATAAAGCTTAAGATTAAAAAAACCACGGAAATGAAGATTTTATAGGACCTGTTGAAATTCACTCTTAGGACTGGAATAATAATAATATAATAATATTCCACAACTATCACACAATGCTATAATCTAGTCCCAAGCTAAGCAGAGCTTGTGTTATGGGTACTAGACAACTGATAAACATACTTATATATTTCTAAATACATACATATTATAGATAAATTACATCCAGACACAGAACAAATGATCATGCTCATCACACAAACATATTTGTCCTGGGTGGGAATCGAACCCACGACCCCCGGCATAGCAGTCAGGGACACTAACCACTAGACCAACAGGCCAGTCAAAATACCCACAGGAATACCCTGGAATCTGTTTTTTTCTTAGGAAAAGAGGTTTTTTTAATCAAATTAACGTCAAAGCGCACATTTATCTTACGTCACAAATACGTCAAATGTTGCGCAAAGGCCAAAGGTTCTCAACTGCATTGTTTATGTAATTTCACAACCATCCATTAATGTTTCATTGATAATGATCAGACGCGGGAAAACCACAGGTGTTTGGTATCTTTTATAATGATTCTTACGTGTGTTACCTTATCAATGGTTACAAGACAATTATTATAAACGATAACATTTAGATGAAAAATCTAAGTTTTGTCTGTTTGTTGAAAAACATTGTCAGAAAACTGAAAAAACCGGCCAAGATATGTAGAGTCCGAAGCGCACGAAGGATTCTTCTTCTATAATTTAAAATCATCAAAACCATCTTCTCTTCTTCTATCTATCTCTCGGATCTTCTATCTATCTTCTATCGTCTCTATAATATAAAAATGGATCGCAAAATCTGTTGCTAAGCTCATAACTCGAAAATGGCTGGACCGATACGGATAATTCTTTTTTTGTTGTGTTTGTAACCATCGGGACCGGGTTTTAGAGGTCTATTGTATAAAAGGTACTGCTAGTGCACAGGCGACTTCTCTTTGAGAGACAGTGGGCCCTAATCTAACAGGCCCAGGATGTCACATGTCTTAGAATTTTGGCTTTAGGACACACTAGTTGCGGCGACTTCTCGCGCCCGGCATTGGTCTAGGCCATGCTGCGGGGTTAGACAACTCTGTCTCACCCCGCAGCATGGCCTAGGCTCCCGAGTGGGAGGAGCGGTCGCCTCCTTCTGCGAAGCAGTCATGCTGGTGAAGGAGAAGGCGGGAAGCGTGAGGACAACGTCCACCTGACGACCTAGCCGCAGTGGTAGTGTCCACGGCGACATACGTCGCAGGACAATCTCCGGCCAACATAGGCGTGGGATGCGGACGGCGAGTACTGGGCGCCATGCTCGGGTCGACGGTGCCTCGTGTTCCACGCGCGCCTCAAAGAGCTGTCAGCACAATAACGGGGCTCCGTTAGAGGTCCAAAGTGTGTTATGGTCGCGAGAATAACCAAGCAACCGCGGAACATCAAAGGTTATTAAGGACACAGTGGATTTTAATATAATAATAATAATAATATTCCACAACTATCACACAACGCCATCTAGTCTCAAGCTAAGCAGAGCTTGTGTTATGGGTACTAGACAACTGATAAACATACTTATATATTTCTAAATACATACATATTATAGATAAATTACACCCAGACACAGAACAAATGATCATGCTCATCACACAAACATTTGTCCTGGGTGGGAATCGAACCCACGACCCCCGGCATAGCAGTCAGGGTCACTAACCACTAGACCAACAGGCCAGTCAAAGTCTGTAAAAGTCTGATAGTCCCTTCCACCCTGCCCTGGGTTCAGGACTCATTTCTCACGACATAGCGCCTGTCGCGGACAACCGATGGATGCAAGTGGCGAATTGTCGTTCGTCGTGGCGGTCTAAGGGGGAGGCCTATGTTCAGCAGTGGACGTCTTCCGGCTGATGATGATGATGATGATCGCCTTTTTTTTTTAGCAATCACGGGCACTGACAGTTTTGTACTGACTAAAATCCACGGTGTCCTTCAATAGCCCTTTATGTTCCGGGGTCACGGTGATAGAAATAAGTCCCGCGACCCCGGCAGGCTTTGGCCCTCTGAAAGGGGGCCCCGTCATTTTGCTGTCAGCTCTTTGAGGCGCGCGTGGAACACGACGCGCCGTCGACCCGGGCATGGTCCATGGTCGGACAGCGAGTTGCCCTTTACTCGCTGTCCGCATGCCCCCGTTGATGATAGCCTTAAGAAAAATAATAGAAAAACAAGCAAAGTCAGGTTAAAATACTGAAAGTCAGATTTGCTTCATTAATCTTCAGATAGAGATAACAATGCTACGCATTAATAAATTAGTCAATGATTATTTTTTTAATTACTCCATGTTACACCATGGTGAAGTTTGTAACTATATTGTTTTGTGTCGTGGTTGCTGCGTCAGGTAAAAACGAATTACATATTTTCTACGTATGTGTCCATCTATATATATACAACGTGTAACGTTAATAGCGCAAAACCTCTCGTGGGGTAACTCAGCCCATGTTACTGAACAATGTTTCTTCTAAGACTTTTGGAAATTTGCAAAAAAATAAACAGATTTTTCATGCTGATGGGCCGTATCAATTTCTCATTTTTTTTGCGAATTTCCAAAAGTCTTAGAACAAACATTGTTCAGTAACATGTGTTGAGTTACCCCACGAGAGGTTTTGCGCTTTTAACGTTACACGTTGTATAGGATCTAAAAAGTCCAGTTTAGCAGGGTTATGGGACATCTCGCCCACGAAAAAACTGGTCCGCAGGCCAGATGTCGCTTTTTTTAAATGGCATGAGCAGCAACTAAACTAACTTTGTTTCTGCTTATGCGTGTAAACAGTATAAAAATTGTTTTGCTGGGAAATCACGTACTGAATCATTTTTAGAAGAATTTCTTTAAGTAACCGGTTTTAGAAACGCTGACTCTTTAATATCATCTTCCTACTCAACAACGATATATTACTAGACTCCGCATGCACGATCTAAGGAACAAAAACTATTCTGTCAACTCGCTGAGGTACTACGTAAGCGAGGGGGACGGGGTACTGCGTTGTGATTGGCTAACTCAAGGTCTGTTCTGTCTCAAGGTATGTTTACGGCTCACAGGAGTAAGAGAAATAAGACGGATATAAGACTTTTTTTGCCTAATGTGTTGACAGACATCGGTCGCCTGTTATTAGGGGTCTAGTAATATCTCGTCGTTTTTTCTGCCCCTTTCACATTTTACTTGTGGTCGTCGCAACACGTTTTCTTCTTCCATTCTCCCCTATCAGACGTCACAGTACCATTTACTTTTCTTTCATATCGTTCCTTATAAAATCCATCCATCTTTTCTTTGTCCTTCCTCTTCCTCTCCATCCATCAACATTCATACTCATCACTCTCTTAGTCACATGAGTGTCATCCCTCATCACATGTCCATACCAAGACAGACGATTCCGTTAATTTACTTCTGTAACATGTACCACTTTCAAAGTTTCTCTTACATCTTGTCGATATACATATCCATCTCAATATCTTCGTCTCTGCATAGTTTTTCATCCATGTTCCTCACAGTCATTCCAATCCAAATGATAATGACGATCTCATCATCATCAATATCAGCCTATAACGTTCCCGCTGCTGGGACCCAGGCTCTTGTGAGAGGGAGTGGGCCATAATCCACCACGCGGGCCCAGTGCGGATTGGCAGATGTCACACGTCTTCGAATTTGATGGTTCTAGGACATGCCGGTTTCCTCACGCTGTTTTCCTTCACCGTTTTGAGAGCAGTGGTGATGAAATAAATTAGATAAAGTAATGCGCCAAGCTGGGTTCGAACCAACGACCTACAACTCGTAAGTCGGGACCGATACAACTGGGCCACCACTGCTCGATGACGATCTGCCTAGCCTTTTTCCCAATTATATTAGGCGGCTTTTATAGTCGGCAACCAGTCGAAGCAGATGCAGCTGAATATCAGTAGTTTACATAGAGTAACTGACTATCGGACCTCCACAACACAGTAACTAGGTAATACGATACCCCATGGTAAGACTGGTTGTCAGACTTTTAGAGCTTCTGACTATTATTAACAACTGTTAAAGGTCTACAAATGACAGCCGGGAACAACGGCTTTACGTACTTTCCAGGGCATGGAGGAAACTCACAAACCAACCTCGGATAGCGCGGCTTAACCGGCCGGCTGCAATTATTTAGCCACGAGCTCATCCACAATAGTGACGATAATAGAACTGTTTTGCATAAAAACAAAACAGTTATTATGTGTGTGGAGTAACACGTCACTTATATTTTGAAGAAGCGATCCAAATTTCAGCCTTTGACGCTAGTTAATTAACACTTTACCTTCATATATCCATAGTACAAACCAGTATCCATGTTTCACCTCTATGCAGAACTCTGTGACTGTCTAGTGAACACTGTTGACAAGTCACGTCATAGTCTTCTTCAAACACCAGCAAGCACCTTGCATAAGTGACGTGTTACTCCACACACATAATAACTGTTTTGTTTTTATGCAAAACAGTTCTATTATATGTGTTTCGTAACACGTCACTTATATTTTGAAGGCCTGTTTGTTATCTGCTGGTGAAAGATTTAGATGCTATGTGAATTAACTTAGAATAAACGAATCCTTTTATCCTAAATTCGTACATTTTTTTTTTTTTATCAAAAATACATAACATTTTATTTAACATTATCTTCTGCCAAACTGCTGTACAGTTTATCGACAGATATACTATAGAACATTGGGTGATCTGGAACTTCTCTAAATAAATCCACAAATTAACACATTGCCCATTTGAAGTTATACTCCTAGCAAATGCCTCATTTATAATATTATTTGTGAAATAATAAAAAACTACTAAAATGATTATTCATTTAAATTTAAAAACGATGACGACCTTATCAAAAATGTAAGGAATCGCTTAGTTCTCAGAGAGTACCACTATGGTGCCAGAATCACTGGGTCATTAATCATTAATTTACTTCATTACTGACTCCCAGTCAGTCTAGATACATGTATCTCTTACATGACTGAAGAATACTCTCTCAAGATGTGAGAATAACCAATAAATATTATTTGTGAACTTGACTATTATTAGACCTATTACAACATTTACTTCATTAAAACCTAGCCATAGAAAACACAGTAGGTGATGCGAGTAGCAATGTACCTACACAATTTATTTTATTAAAGTTTTCAAATTCGTTGTACACTGTACATTGTGTATTTCTACTACCTATACATTTGTATTTTATTATGTAGTAGAGATATGCAATAAATCCTCCTGCTCATTAAATGAGCTCCTCTCTGTGTAAGATTCATCTCCAACCTTTCATTGGACACATTCCAGGATAATTATCCTGAGGAAATTCTCTCTTTGATGACTGTATATTAGTACAAAGTGTTTATCTTGGTAGAATAACTGATCTTCCAATTTTGTGTCATCTAAAATTCTATTCTCCAGATAACCTCCTGATGGCTAGAAGGGAATTAAGCTTCTTAATCTGTTAAAAGATGGATTTTCCAACCATCCACAACAACAGGAATAACCTTTCCAGGTCAGCCTGGCCTTGATCTCATTAACAAATTCATCAAGGAACAGGGTAGATTTTAAAAAAGGCAACACAATAAACAGACGAGTTCTATCGGCCCTTCATAGCAATGTAAGTTGTTCATAATCTTACAACATTGGGCTATTGTACGTCTCTACCAATCAACGGGTAGGTTAAGCCAAGTCAAAATACTTGTTAAAATGAAAAAATCATCAACAAGAAGTCCCACTGAGATGCTCAAAAAATCATTTTGAAAACATTGGCCCCGAGCCCCTTAATTGGAGGTAACAGGTACCAATCTGGAAAGTCTTTGCCTATCCATGCATAGACAAAAAGGTAAAAATTGCACATGTTTTTCAACAGATTAACACAAGTAATACACTTATTACCTTATTTGAGGATGAACGTCATGTAATCTATAAGCCATGACACGCCTCAGTACTTTCCTTGTAATACACTTATTACATTATTTGAGGATGAACGTCATGTAATCTATAAGCCATGACATGCCTCAGAACTTTCCTTGTAATAACCTTGTAACCTCTTTATTCTACTGATGCACCTGTCCTTGAACTGCCCCCCCCCCCCCAACTTTTTAGCCTAAGGGTAGCAGTTTGTTAGGTTTAAGGAACAGGTTGTGGCTGTCACTCTCCGAGAGCTCTCGACTCGAGGGCCAGCATTGTTTATAGTATGGAACACAACACAGTTCAGAATGGAACAATTAATTCATTATTTTCCAACAAGTTGAGATGACTCATCATTAGCCATTATACAATACGTAAAGCTCGAAAATCCATGAGTTCAGTCCCTTGGTACGTGCAGTTGCTCACAGGCCAACTTGACTAGCACGAACATGGTCACTTTGGGACACCCCACTTGAAAACATAGCCTCCGAGGCCTGGGGCATGAGGCAACAGGAGCCAATCTGGCTATCTGTTCCTAGTAGGTAGGCGGTAAGAAATTTCAGTTTACTTCTTAACCCTCCCTGGGAGGGAAACCGCTGTCAGAGTGATATTCAGCAATCTGCTAGCCTCAACAATTTGCATCTCACATTCAAGAGCACTAGATATCAAGTTTCATAAGCTGAATTGTGCGTTTGGATAGCCCATGTCAATCAGTTGACTTCTGATAGGCAGAAGAGTGTCCGTCACATTTTCCTTTAAATCTCCAACATGCACATATTCTCTGACACTTGGATTTGAGTCTATGATATCATTATGTTTCTGAAGAGAAATGGTATTATGGGTTCACCTTTTCTTCACACGCTGTGCGGACAAAAAAGGAGGTTACCCTACCCATATCTCAGGAAATTGAGTGGTACATTGATAACCTCATGGTATCACAAGCACACCACTTGGCAAACTCGTAGCGCCACCTAGGCAATATAGAAGAGAGCCACATGGTTTAGTTTTTACTTAATAATTAATTCAGATTTATTTGTTTAATGCCACCATACTAATAATAAGCTTATAGGGGGCAATACAAGTTATCCTTGAAAGTCTTAATAACTTCGCAACATAATCTGCTGTCACAGATTGGGTTCCTTAGTATTTTCACTATCCTAGGGTCTTAATAATGATTAAGCTATCCATGTAAAACTTTACAGGTACAATCCCAAACAATAAACATAAATGCAGATACCTCATGCTAACGGATTCTTTGTCAGTAATTAACTGGTTTAATATTTAGCAAGCTGACAATTTTCATACTTTTAATCCTAAAAGTAAGTATCTCAGACTTGATTGGCATGAGCTATTTCCCAAATAGGTAAGTAATGCATACATCACAAAAGCTTAAACAAGCTATTTTACTCAACTCTCATATAAAAAGGATTTGACCTTCTGTCATAATCTTCATTATAAACAAAACATGTTTGTTAAAAATTATTAATTATTCATTTTTCTGAATATAAATCATCAACAACATTAAGAAATTGATCAATTTCACTAAAAGTTCATGCACTCTGTGATAATTGTCTTATATTTACATCACTGCCCATCCTTTCAGGAATTAGAATTAGAAAATTAGTGTGCTATATTTTAATAAGATATTTTTATAATCTAATTTATAACCAATGCACCATTGTAATTGGTGATTGTAAACGGTAAGCCTTGTAAGACTGAACAAAAATAAAATCTGTTACACAGACAACACTGTGTCAACACACTTTATAGTCACATAGAGTAATACATGTGAATTAGGTTCTAGCACTATTTTAGTATAGTGGTAATTAATAATTTAGTAAACTGCCAAGATATCCTAAATTATTTAACTTTTGTTTTATATTTATGCCATCAATTAATTTGTTATTGATTGTTCTCTTATTTGGAACTGTTACAGCGATGGCCTAGTTATGATATAGATAAATAGTACAAAAATCATTAGATAATTTTATATTTCAATGAACGTGTCATATTATTATTAGCTTTTAAATTAAATAAAAAAAATATAATTGTCATTATATCAGACAATGGCTCCAAGAAATATTAACATCATGTGGGTTCTTTGATCCATAGATAGGACTCTCACCGGGATGTTCTGATTGTTCTTTCAGACATCATTTATAAATAAGTAGGAAGCTTTTTAGCACAGTTAGCAATACAGATGTTTTAGCAACTGGCTCCAGCACAGGCATAGGCTTAGTCACAGCTGTTTTAGGTTCTGTATAAAAACCTCCCTCCGCAGAGGTATAAGTGCATATACATGCTTGTTTAGTGTTACTACTTATACACTTTTGATTGTGCTATAGCTAAGTGACTGAGACTGCAAGGTTTCTGTATTAATAATCCAAGAATTAGTTTTCATGTTGGAGTATGTCAAGCAGTTTTAGTTTCTCCAGACATTCAGAAATTACTTGAGGAATAATTCCTACTAGCACCATGTTTTACACTGAAAGTCTTGTGGTCTTTAGACACAAGCTTCATTTAAGGAAAAAGCAATATGCTTTATTCACCATTACCATTCTGCTAGAATCACAAGCCAGAAATCGCTACTTTGAACTTTGTTTAACAAGACAGTGATTCCGGGTTGGGTCAGTCGTAATAAGGGATTTTTGAAAATTTCTACGAAAATTTTCTTTGTTCTTACGCCATTGCTGCTATAAACACTCCAACCCCCGAGTTGAGAGACGTATAACATTAAATATACCACTCACCTCGTTCCAACTCACACAAGCGCTAGAAATCGTTGTCATCACAAACCTTATGTTCGGTAAATAAGCCGACACAGAAGACGGTGCCATCTAAACACTTATCCTTCGAGGATAACAAGTAACTTGAAAGGAATTTTGCTTCCTATCAGAACCGACAAGACATTTCTGAAAACGAAGATCTAAATCTTCGTTTCGATCTAATACTGAATCACAATCGGAGTGAACACAATATAACACTTTTCCGAGCACTTTTAAATACTTTCTGTACAGTTTAACTGAAATTTTACTAATTTTCCATGAAAATTAGAGGGAAGGAAAAATTTTGCGTCCGTTTCGCGCTAAAATTTAGATGCTATGACGTGACTTGTCAACAGTGTTCACTAGACAGTCACAGAGTTCTGCATAGAGGTGAAACATGGATACTGGTTTGTACTATGGATATATGAAGGTAAAGTGTTAATTAACTAGCGTCAAAGGCTGAAATTTGGATCGCTTCTTCAAAATATAAGTGACGTGTTACGAAACACATATAATAAAAAGATATATCCTAGCCGATCCTAGCGTTATACTCGTGAACGGGTGCTGCTTGTGGTGACTGGTCGACTTGCTGACCTTTGGTTTTGTTAAATGTATTTTAATTTCTTTTCCGTGTAGGTAACAGAAAAGAAATTAAACGTGTCTAGAAGGCACAAAAAGACATACTAGGACTATTTGCAATTTTGCAGTATAAATAACAATTTATTTATACTGTTTTCTGTGTATGTGTGTTTTTCTAGACACGTTGGGATGTAATTTTGAATTGATGTATAATGTGAATGTTCTATTAAATTGTATTAAATCTTGGTTCTTCTAACCGTACAGACAGGTGTGTTGCTTGGGAGTTTGTTCCGCCACTTCTTCTTCCCAGCCAAAACACTAGGAAGTGTCGAAGAGGGGGCGCTTTGGGGGACTGACTTATGTAAAAAATGACCTTCAAAAAGTGCTGATAAATCAGCCTAATTTGAATAAATTACTTTTGATTTTGATTTAGATAATTCCTTCCAGCACTTCCTTATGACCCTGTCATCAGGAAATTAGACGAGGACCTTCGTTACCAGCACGTCCAGGGTCCAGATGGAAGCCTGCACCTGGTAGACTTGTGGGGAACCGTCAGCGATGTAGCTGAGGCAGCCAGATACAACCCTGACAGGCAGAATGTCTACCATCTTTATACTAGGTAAGATAGTTAGTCTTTTTTTTATCGTGGTAAAGTCATCAAATAAGTCCTTCCACACCGGGCAGGGCGGGAGGGACTGCCATACTTGTACTGACTAAAATCCACGGTGTCCTTCAATAGCCCTTTCTGTTCTGGGGTCACGGTGATGGGATAACTCCCGCGACCCCGGCAGGCTTTGGCCCTCTGAGGCTTCTGAGGGTGCCCCGTCATTATGCTGACGCTCTATGAGGCGCACGTGGGACACGACGCGCCGTCGACCCAAGCATGGTCCATGGTCAGACAGCGAGTTGCCCTTTACTCGCCACCCGCATGCACGCCTACGGTGGCCGACTGTCAGACTTATACTGATTAAAATCCACGGTGTCCTTCAATAGCCCTTTACGTTCTGGGATCGCAGTTGCTGTTTAGACCCACTACCCCGGATTTTCGACCTATTCTCGTCCAATACCAAGAGCAAATACCATTTGGTATTAGTCTTATTTCCGGATTTATTTTCGTTTTCCCAACGAGTACCTCATTTTAAAAAACCAATACCGAAACTAATTTGGAGAAGTTAGGTACAGTAACCGACTTATAGGAGGTTTCAGTTCAATCCGTATAATCGTGTAAATGTATGTTTGTCCGTGATCATCTCGCGTTTTGCTGAAGCGATTTTAGTGCGATCATTTTTGCCGCGTAACCGACGAAATGTGGAGTAGGATGGTTCTCGAATGGAAACCGCGTGCAGGTTAACGTAGGGTGGGACGTCCCATGACTTGAAGAAGGTAGCTGACAGTGGCTTGATGAAAAAAGCCTGGGAGAGGAGAGGCCTGTCCTGCACGCGTAGCATGGCGATTCTATCTCTATTCTATCAAGAAAAGACAAAGTTATTTCATGGTTATTTCTACATAACTAGACTGTTTTTTAGCACAAATATGACACTTTTGAAGAAAAACACATTTATTTTCCATATTTTTTACATTATCATGCTTAAAACAATAGAAATATTTCTACGTTCTGTCATTTTGTCTATTCTTCTGTCGACAAAACCCCTTTCTACGGCGCCATGCTACGCCTGCAGCAGTAT
The DNA here is from genome assembly GCA_028554685.1 of Agrotis ipsilon. Classification (NCBI taxonomy): domain Eukaryota; kingdom Metazoa; phylum Arthropoda; class Insecta; order Lepidoptera; family Noctuidae; genus Agrotis; species Agrotis ipsilon. The sequence goes on along the minus strand of CM052983.1, from coordinate 8,162,214 downwards.
GGGCTGAAATAGACTGAAATAAAATGATGATGATTTTATAGTTTTCAGAAAAGTGTTCGTTTTTCTATAGACCTTTTTAGTATGCAACAATAATAGATTTTCGTGACTAGACGTTGTTCACATGTAACCGTGATTGCTTATTTGGATGGCAGTTTTGACGTTACCAAAGCCATTACTAAAAGGGACATAATGGGAGACTAATAAGAGAAACTTCTACTAAAAATAGCAGGAAAACTAAAACTGATATTTTTTGAATATTTCAACTTTAGTTCAAAACTTATTTTGTACATAAAAACATGAATGGATCTACGGTTTCCTTTATAATAACTCATCTCTAGGTAAATTTTTAGGTATTTTCATTGATTTTAATTAATCAATTTTTTAATCATTTAAGAACTTTTTTTTGTTCATATTCATATTTCTAGATATACAAACAATAAAAATAACTTATGTAGAACCCGTGCGCAACAATGCTGTACACTTGTGTTATACGAAGATTTTCGTTGAAATTCTAAACTAAACAGGGTAGAATAAAAAATTTAAAAAAGGAAACCTTTTTGAAAAAAGTGTGTTTTATTTTTCTTTTTAAATAACTGCTTTTTTTTCAGACAAAACCCAACAGTAAGCCAGCCGATGCTGATGGGCAATGAAGGTCTACTTGGTCTGAACAACTACAACCCAGCGAGGAGAACTATCATCCTACTGCACGGATGGCTGGATGACGTCACTGCCAACTTCAATAATGTGCTGGTTCCTGGTAAGACCTTATTTTTAACCGACTTCACAATACTGACTTGACAGGCCTGTTGGTCTAGTGGTTAGTGACCCTGACTGCTATGCCGGGGGTCGTGGGTTCGATTCCCACCCAGGACAAATGTTTGTGTGATGAGCATGATCATTTGTTCTGTGTCTGGGTGTAATTTATCTATAATATGGATGTATTTAGAATTAGAATAAGTATGTTTATCAGTTGTCTAGTACCCATAACACAAGCTCTGCTTAGCTTGGGACTAGATGGCGTTGTGTGAGAGTTGTGGAATATTATTATTATTATATTATTAATAATGAAGTATATTTATTTTGCAAATAGGTTTATGCAAATTTTTACTCGCCAAAACACTTTATTTTATAACTAGATGAGGCCGAAACAAACTCAGAGGTCACAATCTCTTTTAAAAGTCCGGACATTAAATTGGTTAGTCATGCGAGGACCCTGCAACTTTATGTCTGAGCTGGTCTTTTGAAGAAAGAACCACAAAGATTTGAGTGGACCTGTCCAGTCAGTGCAAGCATTTGTCAGTTACCGTGTAGCTCGACTCATAACTCAAGGAGCTCAACGATACGACGAACAATACCATAGAAAAGACATTTGGGTGAGACTATGTGGTCTTCCCAAATATTCTGAAATAACTGAAATTAACCGGTCGAAAAAAGAAAGGTTGAACCAATCATCATCATCATCATGATCAGCCGGAAGGCGTCCACTGCTGAACATAGCCCCCACCCCCCACCCCCCCTAAGACCGCCACGCCGAACGACAATTCGCCACTTGCATTCATCGGTTGCCCGCGACTCTCACGATGTCGTCGGTCCACCTAGTAGGAGGCCTACGCTGCGTCTTCCGGTCCGTAGTCGCCACTCGAGAACCTTTCTTCCCCACCGGATGTCAGTTCTACGAGCGATGTGGCCTGTACATTGCCACTTCAACTTGCAAATTTTAAGAACTATGTCGGTGACTCTGGTTCTTCGCCGAATATCCATGTTCCGGATTTTATCCCGCAAAGAAACTCCGAGCATAGCTCTTTCCATTGCTCGTTGAGTGACTCTTAGTCTTTCTAAAAAGCCAGCAGTTAAAGACCAATCATCGATCACCCTAATTCTTCTAATAATTTCTTTTGCAGCATTCCTGTCGGCTGAGGATGTCAACGTGATCGTGGTAGACTGGAGCGCCGGCGCAGGTACCATCAACTACTTCGCTGCTGTGGCCAACACTGTACCTTCTGGTAAGCATTGAACCCAGCATATTCCTGGGTTATTTTGAAAGAAAGAAAGAAAATACATTTATTTGGCACAAAACCACCAGGACAAAACAAAATAAACACAAGAAAAATGGTAAATCAAACTAAACCAAAAAATAATAACAAAAAGATTGAATGTGTATGCCACGGCTGTCCCAAATAGGTACATCTCAAATACTGAAAACTCGTGCTAAGATTACAGTACCCCTAGCACGAATTGTCACTATTAGAAACACTGTTAAAAAAATAATGTAGTTTCCAAGAACTCAATAGATGGCGTTGAACTGACTACGTTATTGGGTGCCAAAGCAAAAAGAAAAAACCATTGCGTTTTTATAAGTCAATATGGTTTGGATTACGTTCGTTGACGATTGACGTTGCGTTGACTGACACTTTCATTTGTTTATGCTTCCGAATAAAATCTAGGTTTCAAAAAATCAAAAAATGACGTGACGTTCCGTTCATTGCAGTAACATACCAAGTTCAGCGCCATCTATCTATCGCCTAGGGAAGTGACAAAAATAAAATCCCTCATTTCAAACTAACAATTTTCAAGGAAAAAACTAGTTCCTTCTTCGCAGAGCCGCTGTTCCATTTTTTCATACAAGAAACGCTGTAAATAAAGTAAAGGTCTCCCCATAACCTCCCAATCTTTCCTGTGTGCGGGTTTCTCCGATTTAAGGATGATTTTACCACGAGAAAAAAGAAAAGTATGGATTTTCTATCTTCTTGTTCACAGGAGAGAGTGTAGCCCGCTTCATAGACTGGTTGAACTCAGTGACAGGTGCGAGCCTCACCATGTACCACATCGTGGGCCACAGTCTGGGAGGACACCAGGCTGGCATCATTGGCAGAAACCTTGGCGGATCCATCGCTTATATTACTGGTAAGATAATAATATAATAATAATATTCCACAACTATCACACAACGCCATCTAGTACCAAGCTAAGCAGATGAGCTTGTGTTATGGGTACTAGACAACTGATAAACATACTTATATATTTCTTAATACATACATAAAATATTAAAGATAAATTACACCCGGACACCGAACAAATGATCATGCTCATCACACAAACATTTGTCCTGGGTAGGAACCGAACCCACGACCTCCGGCATAGCAGTCAGGGTCACTAACCACTAGACCAACTAGCCTGTGACCAAAACGTGCAAGTTTGTTTGGATGGATGGATGTTTATTACTCTTTCACGCAAAGACTACTGAACATATTTTGACGAAATTAGGAACACAGATAGTTTATAACCTGCATTAACAAATAGAATAGTTTTTATCCCAATTTTGTGTTCTCGTGGAAAAATTTTCGAGTTTCAGCGGTTGAGATCCGGGTTGAAATCCGCAGTGACTGAGCAATCGACTACTGCACAGCCTGTCGCGGGCTCGATCCCCGCACGGAACAAATATTTTTATGATCTACAAGTAGTTGTTCCGGGTCTAGGTGTTTGTGTATGTGAGTTTATATGTTTGTAAACGCTCCCACGATACAGGAAGTAATTCCTAGAAAGTGGAAACGTTTTTTTTTTAAAAGAATAGAAATAATATTTTTTCCACCCCCAGCCTTGGACGCCGCATACCCCGGCTGGATCACAAACGACGACAAGTTCAGACCCTCGGACGGAGTCTACACGGAGGTCATCCACACGAATGCTGGTCTTCTGGGTTACATCGGGACTTTGGGGGACGCTGACTTCTACCCGAATGGAGGTATTGACATGCCGGGGTGTAACTCTCAGGAATGTGATCATGCTAGGTAAGATTTCTTATCATCATCTTCTGCCTGCGTTTTCAAAACATTTAGGGATTCTAGTCTTACTGGATGCAGCTGTGTTTTTATAAACTGACTGCCGATTAACAAAAATGGCTAAAATTCAGGGGAGGTTGGGTTTTGACCTCACATCTATACCTACTAATATTATTAAGCTGAAGAGTTTGTTTGTTTCTTTTGATAAATGAGCTAATCTCAGGAAATACTGGTTCCATTTGAAAAAAATATTTTTGAGTTGGATAGTGCATTTTTTCGAAAGCTTGTATTTTTTTAAAGGTCTACCAAAAAATCGAAATACTTGCCTGAATCGTTCGAGTTGACTCACCAAATTGTGTATCATAAAGTATTGTAGAAATACTAAAATCCTATTTCTCTAATTAAAAAAAAACTAAGCAGGGTTGAAGAAGCCCGGGTCTTCTATTTCTAATTGCAATGTATAAAGGAACCTAACCAAACCGAACTTTGGGGTGCCTCTGGAAAAATTACTTTTCCAGATTAACGATTTAATTTTGACAATAATATCACATGGGGCCAAAGCCTGCCAGGGTCGCGGGACTTCTTACCATCACCGTGACCCCGGAACATAAAGGGCTATTGAAGGACACCGTGGATTTTAGTCAGTACAAGTCTGACAGTCCCTCCCGCCCTGCCCTGGGTGGGAGGACTCATTTGATGATTTTACCACGATAAAAAAGCGAATTTTAGATTTGGAGAGTATCCATATTGTACAAAAATAAAAGTCATTGATGAGCATTTCAACCTTTATCAAATAGGAGCTGAGGAGTGAATGTTTTTTTTTAGGTGGTAAAATCATCAAATGTGTCCTCCCGCCCTGGGTGGGGCGGAAGGGACTGTCAGACTCTTACTTACTAAAATCCACCCGTGTTCCTTCGGATGCCCTTTACGTTCCGGGGCCGCGGTATCCTGGGTTAAGAAAAAAATCCGCGACCCCAGCAGGCATTTGGCGCGAAACACGACGCGCCACCAACCCGGGCTTGGTCCTCGGTCGGACGGCGAGCTACCTATTACTCACCGTCCGCAAGCCCGCTCCGCCGCTGTGCCCTCTGCTGATCAGAGGGACACGCGTTGGAGCGTCCACACGACAGGCTATTCGCATACGGGCAAAGAGACCCCTTAGGCACACAGTGCCTAAAGAAGAGTTTTTGCCCGCAACCCAGAGTGCACCGGCCCGAAAAACTGGTCTTGTTATATTGCTTGTGTGTTACTTGGGGGGGCCCGGGACGTATCCGAGAGGGAACTCCAGTCTACGGGCGCACGTGGAGGTTTCCTGTCTTAGCACCCCAGAGTGAATGTTTAAAGTAACTTTGAGTCAGTAAAGTTATTCCTCTCTTTCAGATCTTACTTCTACCTAGCCGAGTCCCTACAATCTGGCGGCTTCACTGGCCGGCGTTGTGCCTCCTTCATCACCGCTATGAGTGGCAACTGTTACCTGTGGGGAAACCTTAGGATGGGAGGCCTCGTGCCTAAGACTGGGTAAGTTTTTGATGTACCATCATCATTTCTGTATATTGATGTTGACTGCTGGAAATTTTTAGCGTGAAAAAATCATCAGATAAGTCCTTCCGTCCTGTTCTGGGCTCAGAGAGACTTTTTTTTGAGGCAAACCCACCACACTATTCCCAAACCACTGCTACTCCTGAAAGCCAAAATTAACAGTACAGCATACATACTAATTATATTTATCTGACTTGGTAATTTATGTTTTTGTCTTGTTTCAGACAATCCGGTATCTACTATTTGGAAACCAACGCGGCGCCTCCGTTTTCACGCGGTTGAAGATATTCCATACTTGACAAAGACTCAAAAAAATGAATAAATGTATTAATCTGTCAATACCATTGTTTTATTTTAATTCAATTAAGGGAATTAGAGAGCAGTGGTGACCCAGTGGTATCGGCCCTGACTTACGAGTTGTAGGTCGTGGGTTCGAATCCAGTCAGGCGCATTACTTTGTATAACTTATTTCATCACCACTGCTCTCAAAACGGTGAAGGAAAACATCGTGAGGAAACCGACATATCCTAGAACTAACCATTCGAAGATATGTGACATCCACCAACCCGCACAGGGCCCGCGTGGTGGATTGTGGCTCACTCCCTCTCTCTGAGAGGAGGCCTGTGTCCCAGCAGTGGGAATGATTTATAGGCTGATGATGAATTAAGTGCTGATTTTCCAATAGACAGATGACTTTTATCTGAGGAATTAAATGAGCGGTTTGACATATTTTCCATAAGTAAACTGTCAAACCTCTATTTTTATTTTCTACTAGCGGCCCGTCCCGGCTTCGCACGGGTGGAGGACCCGGTCTAAAATTTGAGATTTAAACTATCCTATCTCTCAAGTTGGATCGAACTGCACATGGTGTGCGAATTTTATTATAATCGGTTAAGTGGTTTAGGAATCCATTGAGGACAAACATTGTGACACGAGATTTATATATATTAAGATTGAAAAATCAGCCCTGAAGCATCTGCGGTGGCGGTGAAGCCGACAGGCAGCCGCACAGGCCAACCTTTCAGGTTAGTCGCGCTTGCTGAGGTGTGGTCTGGATGTGTGGCCATCGTAATAGCATGTTTCCTCCGCGTCTCGGAAAGCCTTTGGTCCTTCTTGTCATTTGTAGATCTTTGACAGTCGTTACTATTAGTCAGAAGCTCTAAAGTCTGTCAACCAGTCTTACCATGGCGTATCGTATTACCCAGTTACTAGGTTGTGGAGGTCCGATAGTCAGTGGCTCCATGTAAAATACTGATATTCAGCTGCACCTGGTTCGACTGGAAGCAGACCACAGTATAGTTGGGAAAAGACAGGTAGATGTTGACGGGAATCGAGCCCGCGACACAAAGTGCTGCATTCGATAGCTTAGCCATTACGCCAAAGGTGATGCCAATTGATTGAATGGACGGTCACCCATCATCATATTGACCTTGGTCCGTAATTAATAATAATAATATTCCACAACTATCACACAACGACATCTAGTCCCAAGCTAAGCAGAGCTTGTGTTATGGGTACTAGACAATTGATAAAATACTTATATATTTCTAAATACATACACATTATAGATAAATTACACCCAGACACAGGACAAATAATCGTGCTCATCACACAAACATTTGTCCTGGGTGGGAATCTAACCCACGACCCCCGGCATAGCAGTCAGGGTCACTAACCACTAGACCAACAGGCCAGTCAAAGAAATAAAAGTAAAAGTGACCGCACTGCGACCCAGTAAAACATAAACATACTTAAATGTTTATATTTTTTCTTACAGCACAATACACTATTATTCCTGAATGTAAGATCAACAAACCACATCTATTTTAGTTCACAATAATAAAATTTTCTTCTTATATAACGCATCGTCTATCTGTCTGTCCGTTATTCTGCCTTAATCTCGAAAACTGCTAGACAAAACGTAATTTTTCAATAATGGTTGAATCAATAAGTGCTGTACTCAGTTTTTTGCTGTTTTTATGCCATATATTTCATTAAAATTAATTATGGTAGATGTAAAATAAAATATTTAAAACTAAATTCTAATGATTTTGTGACAGTGTTTTCCCAAAATAATACCTTAAAACTTCTATAATCCCACAATTGGGACACAGGCGTCTTTACTCGTTCTAAAAGTAAAAATGTGTGGATTTTCCAATCATATAAATTTTTAATCACTTTATCAAGAAATTATCTTTGAAAATTATCAAAATATCTGCATTTATATACGCCTGCAGTGTTTTATAATTATCTTATTTATTTATTTGATCTACAATGAAGGTCGTTACATTACTTCTACTGGGACTTGCTGTTGTGTCAGGTAAGTTAATTTTATTATTTTTAACCCCCGACGGAAAAAGAGGGGTGTTATAAGTTTGACGTGTCTATCTGTCTGTCTATCTGTCTGTCTGTCCGTCTGTCTGTCTGTCTGTCTGTCTGTCTGTCTGTCTGTGGCATCATAGAGCCCAAACGGATGAAGCTATTTCAATTTAGTTTTTTTTGTATGAAAGGTGACTTACCTGCGAGTGTTCTTAGACATGTTTGAAGAAAATCGGTTGAGCCGTTTAGAAGTTGTGGGGGTAAAAGTGGAGAAAGGTAACCGAGGGTCTGCAAATATACTCGAGTTGGGTATCAAATGAAAGCGTACTGAAAGGGTATATTGATGACTTAATCGGGAGTACTCTCAGCAACATAAAATGATGCAACAACATAAGTATGTACTCATAAAAAGTATAAAATAATAAATAAATTTAAAATTGAAAAAACCCCCGACACAAAAACCAAGTTCCCTTTAAAAAGTAAATAATAATGAAAATACGTCGCGTTGGGGGACTGCAAAAAAACAGGAGATGATAAATACTTTGTAGCAGTCCCCCAATGCGACGTAATTTTATTATTTTTTACTTTTTAAAGGGAACTTGGTTTTTGTGTCGGGGGTTTTTTAAATTTTAAATTTATTTTTTATATATACTTTCTTCCTTGCTTAAAAAAACAATTCGGAATTTCTCCTACATCGTGGACGTATACAAACAATTAAAATTCACACCACCAGACCAGCACGTAGCATGGCGCATTGGCGCTGTAGAAACGGATTTTGTCGACGGGAGAATAGACAGATTTTTATCGATTTTAGCATAGCAATGATTGAAAAATAGAAAAGATATGTTTCTAATATTCTTTAATTTTGTAAGAATAAACAGCATAGTCTCATATTTGTGCAAAAAAAAACAGTCGATTTGTAGGTATAGAAATAACGATGAAATAACTTTGTCTTTTCTTGGTAGAATAGAGATAGAATCGCCATGCTACGCGTGCTGGAAGAAAAGAGGTGACTTGAAGGTGAGGTGATGTGCTTCCTATTTCCCCTTATTTTGATGAGTCCTCCCACCTGAATCGAGCGGAAGGGACTGTCTGTTTGGTCCTCAAAGGGGGTCCCGTTAGCTCTCGCTTATAATTAGCTTAGCTCGTCCTGACAGCCATTTGAGGCGCGCGTGACTCACGACGCGCCGATGACCCAAGTATGGTCCATGATCGGACTGCGTCGCGAGGTCTGTCCTCTCCTTCACGACAGTTACATTATCATCTTCTTCTCACTATTTTTCTACCACTAACTAAATATATTATATCATGGCTATTTGCATTTTTATGCTTATCAAATCAGACCACACTACAATCAGTGATAAAATAATCATCTGTAGAATAATTTCAACTCATATCTGTATTTTTATTGAATTATCTGTAAAATGTGCAATGATTTTGTGATTAAACTGTAATTAAGACCCCTAGTGATAAAGATTGGGTATTTTATTAAGATAATATTACTTTTATGACCTCAATGAGATTTGGCAATATCTATATGTCGCATCCTGGTATAATTGCTTGCGAATCAGAATAATAACAGTACTTAATGACATATGTATCGTGTCAACAATTGTGGGCGCAGAGTGGGATTACGGGAAAATAAGAGAAATAGCTTCTTCAACTTGTACATAGTTATAAGTACAGAGTCTGTTACCAACTCTACTTTGCTACATTAATAGGTACTCTGACCTTCAAAGGAAAACACATGCAGTTCCTAGGGTAGCATGTGTCACTACCACCACGTCTGAACGAACACTGTCGTTCCATGGGACCGTGTGGCTTATCAGACACCTACCTCAGACTCAGCACAACGTCTTAACAAAGACGCTTGTGTTCTCTTTACGGCCATACTCAACCAAGATCCGACATATATATCAAATCCAGTGGCCGGAACTGACCGGCGGGCCGTACTTTGGCCATAATCGGTCCGTCGTGGTCTGCCATGTAATCCGGCAAGCGAAGCCATGTAATCCGGCCCGTGAAGGCATTTAATCCAGCCCGCCGACGGTCGTTCAAAATGAATACCTAGTATATGGCCAGCTAAAATAAAAAAAAATATATGGTGCATAGTATAAAACAGAGTCTCTTCCAGCTGTCTGTCCATATGTATGCTTAGATCTTTAAAACTACGCAACGAAATATGATGCGGTTTTTTAATAGATAGAGTGATTCAAGAAGAAGCTTTTTATGTATATTACAAGCATAATTTAGTAGACATTGCACCCATGCGGTCCCAATATTTTATATTAATTTATTACAACAATTTATTACAACACGTATTTTTTCGTAAACCAAAATTGACGAAGGTGCGTCGCTTTTAAAATTGTCAAATCGTTACAAACAAGTACAGTGTTTACTTGCATCTGCCGCCAAAGGCAAACTTTAGCGATGCGATTTTGATGCGTTATATTTTTGTAAATAAAAATACTTACGAGTATCCATTATTTTTCAAAACACTGACTAATAAGATTTATTGTTTTTTTTTACTATGCCTATTTTTATAATTTCTGCTAATGCTGTAATATTTTTCCTATAATCACTACATAGTATAAAACAAAGTCTCTTCCAGCTGTCTGTCCATATGTATGCTTATGCTTATCTTTAAAACTACGCAACGAATTTTGATGCGGTTTTTTTAATAGATAGAGTGATTCAAGAGGAACCTTTATAAGTATACATAACATGCAATATATACTTAGTAAAGATTGCACCCGTTTGGAGCCGAGGCGGGTCGCTATTTAAATACAACTAGCTGTTGCCAGCGGCTTTACCCGCTACAATTCCAAAATTATCCCACGGGAACATAAAATCGGGATATAATGAATGAATGAATGAATGAATGAATGAATGAATGAATGATTTATTTGCCAGAATATAGGTGTACAGTTACATGGTTGAAGTTGATAATATAAGTCTCACTATATTCGACTTACAAGTCGTGCAAATATTTAAATTACTGACATGTATCATGGATTCGTTTAGGGTTTATAGATATTACATTTAATACTTACAAACATGTCAATGAAATTAAAAGAATAAATGTCAATTAACAATGTTACAAATCCATCACATTAAATTAAAGTAAAATACAGTCTATAGCACATTATATCTGACTGGCCTGTTGGTCTAGTGGTTAGTGACCCTGACTGCTATGCCGGGGGTCGTGGGTTCGATTCCCACCCAGGACAAATGTTTGTGTGATGAGCATGATCATTTGTTCTGTGTCTGGGTGTTATTTATCTATAATATGTATGTATTTAGAAATATATAAGTATGTTTATCAGTTGTCTAGTACCCATAACACAAGCTCTGCTTAGCTTGGGACTAGATGGCGTTGTGTGATAGTTGTGAAAATATTATTATTATTATATCTAAATACATAAGTCAATAAATAATTAGTAAGATAAATGTCAATTTATTTAAAACGAATCAATTAGGTTTAGGTAAATAGTCAGGATATAAACTATCCTATGTGCTAATCCAGGTTATAAACTATCTGTGTACCTTTCAGCAAAATCCGTTCAGTGGTGTTTGCGTGAAAGAGTAACAAACATCCATCCACACATACAAACTTTCACGTTTATAATATCAGTAGGATTTAAATCAAATTGCTTTTTGTCCACAGCCATCCCCCGCGGCAGGGAGCGTCCACTCCTTCTTCCAAAGGTGGACAATATCCTGACATACCAGTACGTGACGGGGGACAGTAAACCACTGCTGGACCTGTGGACCAACGCTGAGCACCTGGAGGAGGCCGCCAGATATGTCCCGGATAACACGAATACGTATCATCTGTTTACAAGGTAGGTATTTGCTCCGGTATAATTATAAGGGTGCTTTTCCACCAGAGATGTGCAGAGCCTCTACCATGAGTTGTCATCACGATACTCGATAATACGCATCGACCGCGTTTGGCGCTCTCATTGTTTGATAGTTCATAATATATAACCTTGGAGCGGGACAATGAGAGCGTCAACCGCGGTCGATATCGATGATCGAGTATCGTAATGACAACTCATGGTATAGGTACAGGTATGCTGCGAGAATGTACAAGCCGAGCTACGAAACTTGTGTGACCGTTTCCACTAATGCTTAGTTGTGTAGCGGTACGAGTAAGATGTGCTATGAAGATCACAAGATGCGCAACTCGAGCTAAGCCCTGCAGACATTTAGAGCAGAGGGGACGAAAAAAAAATCCCATCTACCCATTGGCGGGATTAGTGGCAGAAGGATGGATGTAACCAAACCCCACATTTATGTCCATGAATACCTGAAACGTTACATTTTCCATGTAATAGCTGGAAAGGTTGGCGCAGTGGCTGAGCGATTCCCACACGGAACAAGTATTTGTATTTTTTGAAAATACTTGTTTCGGGTGTCGGCGTTTGTTTCTGTGTTTGTTAACGCACCCATGATACATGATTCCTCAATCGGGCAAAGTTAAAAAAAAATCAATGGCAATGTAAATTCAGCAACAAACCCAAACGTCCAGCCTTTGAGAAATTCCTGTAAGTAAAACCCAATAAAACGTGGAATTCTTCTGTCTTTCCAGAGAAAACCCGACGGTCAGCCAGCCACTAGTATTCAACAATGAACTTGTGCTTTCTGCGTCCAACTACGACTACAACAGAAGAACTGTCGTGCTCATCCATGGCTGGCTGGAAGACGCCACGGCTGCCATGAACACTGTGCTGGTTCCTGGTGAGATAAATAATAATATTCCACAACTATCACACAACGCCATCTAGTCCCAAGATAAGCAGAGCTTGTGTTATGGGTACTAGACAACTGATACACATACTTATATATTTCTAAATACATACATAATTATAGATAAATTACACCCAGACACGGAACACATGATCGTGCTCATCACACAAACATTTGTCCTGGGTGGGAATCGAATGACTTCCGGCATAGCAGTCAAGGTCACTAACCACTAGACCAACAGGCCTGTCATCATTCATCATCAGCATATTCATTTTCTCACTGTTAGGATACAGGTCTCCTCTCTGTGAGAGGGAGTGGGTCATAACACACCATGCAGGCATAGTGCTGTTATTAGATGTCATATACCTTCGATATTTTGATTCTATGACATGCCGGTTTATCCGGATGATCCGGGGATACAGCACGATCGCCGACGAATCAGCTAACCTTCTTGCCGGATTACTGCCCTGGGATCTGGAGGCGACTGCCCTCCAGCGCGTCTATGAATGGCGCGTGGAGGCGCACCCAGGGCGTAACCCCGCTGCCTCGAGAAGTCGAGGCGCGGCGGGAAGAGGTCCGGCGCGATCCCAGGGCAGTATGGAGGGCACGACTGTCGAAACCGACGGCCGGGCACGCCGCAATAGCGGCGGTAAGACCCCTCTTTGAGGAGTGGCTGGATAGGCGTCACGGCGTCCTTACCTACGGCTTGACGCAGGTGCTCACCGAACACGGAAGTTTCGGGAGGTACCTGTGTCGGATGAGGAAAGACGAAGAAGAGAGTGTCAAAACTGCGAGGATCGCCCGGAGGACACGGTGGAGCATACGGTGCAGGAATGCCCCGCTTTGGCAGAGCACCGCCGTGTCCTCACGGGGGTGATAGGCGGTGACCTCTCGCACCCGCCATTGATCGGGCATGCTGCGGGGCGAGAAGAAATGGAAAACTGAGCTTGAATACCTCTTCCTTTGAGGTGGGACGAGAGGGAGAAGACAGCGTCCACCTCAAAATCCAGCCGCCGTAGGAGTACGCACGGGAATGGACGTCGAAAAGCGTTTTCCGACCACCACCGTAGTCGCGGGTATGCGGATGGCGAGTAATGGGTGACTCGCCTCCCGTCAAAGACCATACCCAGATCAACAGTTTCCTATGGCTGCCTTCTGACTCTGGAAGGAAATGGACAGGAACCCAAAAGAAAGACTACGTAAATAAATAAATAAATAAAAATGTTTTTATTTATCTAGACATTGCTTAAACATACATAAAATTGAGACAGCTCCGGTACAAGTGCACTTGTGATGCAGCTACCTCGCTACATCCCTTACAAATCTAAAATAACAATGTACAGACCGTTTTACTATTGAATAAAAATACATGGAATGATTAAAAATACCTAAATAATAACATGTGTGTATATGTATGTGGCGTATGTGTGTGTATGTGTTGTGTGTGTGTATGTGGTGTGTGTGTGTGTGTGTGTGTGTAATTATTTATGAAACTCTAACTAAAATATTTTCAATTTTGTCATACATTTTGGAGTTTAGCCAATTCGTTATAGCCTTTTTGCAATCATAGGACTACGTGGTCCAAAAATCACGAATGTCGAATGCCATAATGCTAAGTCTTTATTGTTCTTTTTTTTTCAGCATTCTTGGAGGCTGAAGATGTGAATGTCATCGTGGTGGACTGGAGTCACGGAGCTGGTACAGTCGCCTACCCTGTTGCTGTTATCAACACTCCAATCTCTGGTAAGTAGATGGGTGGCAGACAGTAAAAGGACGGTAGAAGGAGTTCTTCTTTATGTATAAAAGAGCTGAGTGATCGATCAACGCAGAGCCGAAACCGTTAGGTCTATTTTTATTTATTTCACGATAGATTCGTTTGTCCACTATTTCGCCTGATGTGGTCGACGATGAAGCACGCTTGCCTAGAAATAACCTGTTCACTCTTGACTCGAAGACCACAACGTTATCAGGAAACACAGACCTTGGCAGATACTTGCTCAAACTTTCCTTATTTTACTTTGTGTGTCGTGGATTTTAGGTAGCTCTAGCTTCTCCTGTGTCATGGGTGTGTTTACAAACATATAAACTCACATACTCAAACACCCAGACCCAGAAAAATTACTTGTAAATCATACAAATATTAAGTTCTTTGCGGCTACCATCATCATCATCATCATCAGCCTATAACGTTCCCACTGCTGGGACACAGACCTCCTCTCTTGTTTTCGCGGATTGGCAGATGTCACATGTCTTCGAATTTGATGGTTCTAGGACATGCCGGTTTCCTCAAGGTGTTTTCCTTCACCGTTTTGAGAGCAGTGGTGATGAAATAAATTACACAAAGTAATGCGCCAAGCTGGGTTCGAACCCACGACCTACAACTCGTAAGTCGGGACCGATACCACTGGGCCACCACTGCTCTGGACTGCGGCTATAGAATCGATTAAATCATTTCAAAAGATGATTTTTGAGGAAATTAAAATTCAAGTGCGACTGGGATTTGTACCCGCATCTTCTGGATAAGTACTCCAGACTTCTTACCAATTAGGCTACCGCAACTCACACTCAGACGCTGAGTCTTCTCCTGCCTCGTTTTAACGTTTTATGGTAACGTGGCTCCATCTCTTGGAACAGTTTCTAACTACTTCCAAATTTGGAATGTCATAATCAACGACGATATATTACTAGACTCCTAATAACAGACGACCGATGTCTGTCAACACATTAGGCAAAAAAGTCTTATATCCGTCTTATTTCGAGCACTCCTGTGAGCCGTAAACATACCTTGAGACAGAACAGACCTTGAGTTAGCCAATCACAACTCAGTACCCCGTCCCCCTCGCTTACGTAGTACCTCAGCGAGTTGACAGAATAGTTTTTATTCCTTAGATCGTGCATGCGGAGTCTAGTAATATATCGTCGTTGGTCATAATGATTCCAAAAAGTACATAAAACTATTTCATTCTCTTTTCCTCTCCAGGTGAAGCCGTTGCCAGATTCATCACGTGGTTGAACAGTGCAACTGGATCAGTTCTGGAGAATTACGTCATCGCCGGCCACAACCTTGGTGGACATCAGGCTGGAATTGTTGGCAGACACCTCCAAGGAAAGGTTGGATATATTGTCGGTATGTAATGCTACTAAACCTTTAATTATAGGCCTCATTAGTAAGCTCAATTTAGTTCAACAAACTATGAAGAGGGCTATACTCATACATTTCTTTTCTTTCTTTCTTTCTTTCTTTTCTTTCTTTCTTTCTTTCTTTCTTTTCTTTCTTTCTTTCTTTCTTTTCTTTCTTTCTTCTTCTTTCTTTTTTCTTTTATCTGACAATAATGTTCATGATTATTTTAAATTATTATTATTTTTAATTTATTAGTTGTTTTTTTTGGCATTATTGTATTAATTTCCTTTACTTTCAGCCTCGCTTATTTTTTTATGGAATGTTTAAATTGGTGGAAATGGCTTGTAAGCGTTTTGGTGTCAACTGTAAGCTTATATTGTGTCTTTTTAATAATTAAATAGTCAGAGTCTCGAAAAAACATGCCCAAATAATGCTGATCAGCCGATTTTGCGTAAAATAACTACATCTATACATATAATAAAATAGTAGAAAAGTCAAAACTGTACATTGAATATTTTTTTAAAAGAATACTTGGGATGTGATCTACAATCGATACCGAAGCCAAAAATATAGTTTTTAGAATTTTTGTCTGTTTGTCTGTTTATCTGTTTGTCTGTTTGTCTGTATGTATGTCCAGGATAAACTCATAAAGTACTGGACGGATTTGAATGATTCGTATTAAATCTGGTCAAAACATAGGCTATAAATTATTCTGGAAACTTGAACACCTGGTGCAGAACCGCAACAGACCAGCTAACCTATAAGAGATACAAAAATGGTGCGATAGTAAAAAGTGTTCCACGTGATGAGCATTTTCTGCTGAGAGAATAAAATTGAAGATCTGGAACACCTGATGTGGAAGAGCCCAGCTACACTATAACATGTACAGGAATGACGTCTTAGCAAAGTTGTTCAGCCTGATGAGCACTCTCTGTTGACGTATAAAAATTGAAGATCTGGAACACCTAATGTGAAACTCCAAGAGCTGGGCTCTTGGAGTTTGTTGTCGCTGGCATAAGCAACAGGATACGCGTACGAAGTCGCGGGCAGAAGCTAGTAGTATAATAAGTCGTTTCCCGGTTCCTGTCTTTAAAATCACGCACGATTTTGATACGGTTTTTTTAACAGATAGTGATTCAATTGATTTGGCTTTGCGACTAAGGAGTATTCGACCATCCGCTATACTATGCAAATATTCATTTCCATATTCCATCTGGTTATGACATACATATTATAATCATCATAATCAGCCTATTATGTTCCCACTGCTGGGACACCGGCCTCCTCTCTGTGAGAGGGAGTGGGCCATAATCCACCACGCGGGCCCAGTGCGGGTTGGTAGATGTCGCATGACTTTGAATTTTTGGTTCTAGGACATGCCGGTTTCGATGTTTTCCTTCACCGTTTTGAGAACAGTGGTGATGAAATAAATTACATAAAGAGCCTGGTTGGTTGGGTTGTAACCTATGGCTTAGCGGAATCCAATAGGACCGGTTGGCAGCGGCTTGCATCCAGCGTGATCTCGACATTATATCATTTGACTGGCCTGTTGGTCTAGTGGTTTATAGTGACCCTGACTGCTATGCGAGGTCGTGGGTTCGATTCCCACCTAGGACAAATGTTTGTGTGATGAACATGATCATTTGTTCTGTGTCTGGGTGTAGTTTATCTATATGTGTATATATATAAGTATGTTTATCAGTTGTCTAGTACACAAGCTCTGCTTAGCTTGGGACTGGATGGCGTTGTGTGATAGTTGTGGAATATTATTATATAATGCTATTCGTAATTCCAGCTCTGGACCCCGCATTCACCGGCTGGGTTACCAACGACGACAGGTTCAAGTCTACTGATGGAGTGTACACTGAAGTTATTCATACCAACGCTGGTCTACTGGGTTACCTCGGTCCTCTAGGTGATGCTGACTTTTATCCGAACGGTGGCATCGACATGCCTGGCTGTATCAGTCAGGAGTGTGACTCTAACAGGTAAGACCTTCAATCAGTTCATCATCAAATCAAATCGAATCATTTTTTTTTTTATTTTATATAATATTCCACAACTATCACACAACGCTATCTAGTCCCAAGCTAAGCAGAGCTTGTGTTATACCCATAACACAAGCTCTGCTTAGCTTGGGACTAGATAGCTAGGCTAGACAACTAATAAACATACTTATATTTTTCTAACTACATACATATTATAGATAAATTACACCCAGACACAGAACAAATGATCAGGCTCATCACACAAACATTTGTCCTGGGTGGGAATCGAGCCCACAACCTCCGGCAAAGCAGTCAGGGTCACTAACCACTAGAGCAACAGGCCAGTCGAAATCAAATAATTTATTTCAACTAAACGAAATATAAGCACTTTTGAATTGTCAAGACATTAAATAAAACGGTAGTACTAATTAATAGATTTAAAAAAATCTAAAAACCCACCTTTTTATATGTCTAAAAATAAGAAAATAACCCTACGGGGCTGAGAGAGGGGCCACTCAAAACGTGGGGGCGTATTTGATACCCATATCATAGGGGTGAGTTCTGATGACAATACATGACTAGCTAAGAAACGTCATAAAAAATCCAATATGGCTGCCTCCCCAAGATGGGGGACTGGCTGTTTGAAATTGGTCTTCTGTTTCCCAGTCAGCCAACCATTATTCTTCTGTATTTCCCAGGTCCTTCCACTACTTCGGTGAGTCTCTTAGATCAGGAGGCTTCTTAGGCACCCGCTGCTTCTCCTTCGCGTCTGCTATGGCTGGTCAGTGCTTCATGTCCGGACCTCTGAACATGGGGGGAATACAGCCGAAGACTGGGTAAGCTACCAGACTACGTCTATCACTAACATTACTAGTATTTAGTACTATTTGGTTTTTGTGTACAAATTATAGTAGATTACGCACCAAGGGAGTAAAGCATTGCCTTACGTCACGGGCGTATTGAATCCCGAAGCGACACTAAAGATTCTGGGGGTGAACCTCCGTAGCGCATTGAGGAGGTTAAGAATCCTTAGTGTAGCGAGGGATTCAAATTAGCCCAAGACAAGGCAGTTTTACTCCCGAGGAGCGTACTCTGCTTTTCACACATACTGCGAGGAAATAAATTCGATTTTTAAAATTTTATGTGGTACGACAACCTTCGAACGTGAAGTTTCACTAGTTCAATTTTTTTTTGTTGCCCCACACTAGGAATTTCTCCTGTATCGTGGGTGCGTTTAGAAACATAGAAACTCACATATACAAACACCCAGAACCGTAACAACTAGGTAGTTAGTATATATGTATAGATAAACACAGTACTTATTTTAATAAACATCCCCAAATTTTGAGAAGTAGCGTAAATGAGAAGTAGCCATAATGAGAAGTAACCCAAATGAGAAGTAGCCATAATGAGAAGTAGTACAAATGAGAAGTAGCCCAAAAGAGAAGTAGCCCAAATGAGAATTAACCCTAATGCGCCTAAACCGCACAGACTACTTAGAGATGTGCCCAAGAACTCCACGACCTCATCCCACCAGCCCCCCTTCTATCATCGCACATTCAGACGCACGGCAAACACCATCCTCACCTTATTGCTATTCCACCAATTCGCACTAAGCGTTTCCAAACGTCTTTTATAATGCGGACAGCGAAGGAGTGGAACTCTCTGCATGCGTCTGTGTTTCCGAACACATACAACCCTAATATATTCAAAGTTAGAGTGAACAGTCTTCTTCTGGGTAAGCTCGCTCCATCGTCGACCTTTCAGGTCAAGAGCAAACAAATTTAACATATAAAAAAAAAAAATACTACGTTGTTCGTAGGTAGGTCTTACAAAAATGTTTGTTTTGAAATCGAACCCGTGACACGCTGCGCAGCAGTCGAACCCCCAATCACTACGCCAATCGTGTCATCTAACTAATACTTTATTTTATTTTTTTCAGACACAATGGTATCTTCTACCTTCGTACAAACGCTTTCCCGCCATTCTCCCGTGGATGAAGAGTTAATAAACACGTACATGAGAAAATACTCCTTTTATTTGAAGTTTGTTAAAACAAATAAAGATCTTTTAGTATTTTTTACTTCTTAGTGTTTTTTTATTAGTTACCTGAGGCTTTGTCACAAGATTTTTGTCTTTTACTTGAAGTATTTACTGCGTTTATTGTATTGAAAACATTGAGCTATTACTACTACGTATAGAGATAACACCACGCATCACCACTGTGTCCCATCCAGGATGAGTGCGCGCGCCTAGAGCACGCCACAGAGCCTTTAAAATTCTCTTAATGAAATCAGTAATATCATTAATTACACGAGTCAGGATGATATTGTCTTTATTCTGTAAAACTAAACACTTAGATTAGAAAGGCCCCAAACAAGTTTTGATACAGGGCACCTTCTGGCCATAGAACCGTTCCGTGAACAATTGCTAGTATGCTTGAGCCCCACACAAGGCGACGTAAGTCTCCGATACCTTACGACTTTAGTATCCATTGACACGATCCTCTGTACGAACCTCTATAATAATAATAATATTCCACAACTATCACACAACGCCATCTAGTCCCAAGCTAAGCAGAGCTTGTGTTATGAGTACTAGACAACTGATAAACATACTTATATATTTTTTAATATAAATAAATTACACCCAGACACAGAACAAATGATCATACCCATCACACAAACATTTGTCCTGGGTGGGAATCGAACCCACGACCCCCAGCATAGCAGGCAGGGTCGCTAACCACCAGACCAACAGGCCAGTCTATGGATTTGTATTGCGACAGTCGCCTGGATACCAAAATCGTAAGGTATCGGAGACTTGCATCGCGTCGTGTGCGAAGAGGCTTAGAGGTTGAAGGAAGATTATTGCAATCTTGATTGATCCACTGCTTTTTTATTTAAAATAGAAATTAAGTAACTTACTAAGATAACTAATCAATAAGCGAAAGATATGAATGGACTGTAATTAGCCTGTAGTGTACAGTACTCCCAAATTAGTAATGCGCATGCAAATCTTCGCTAATTGTCGTATTCCCGGAAACACCCGAATCATTGAATCGGAGAGAGCCCTAAACAATGCACTTGCATTTTGCAACTTATTCGAAAGAAACAGGAGTCAATGTCATATATGTGAAACAATTCGGACGGTCGGCGGCTGTCGCCGGTTAGTCAAAGGTCTGTCAGTCGTCTTTTTTATATTGGTGGTGACTGCAAGTGTTCTCTCTGTGTGGAATTATATAGAGCTGCTATTACACACCTTTCTTGGTGTTGTTAGATTGAAGCAGATTCTCAATCGTGTCGTTTCCCCGCTATTTACTTACATCGAATTATCGAATCAATTTCGTTACTGATAAATCAGTATTTATCTCTTTTAGCATAAAACACATACATAATTCTACTAAATTATACATGAAGAAAATGCACTTAACCACTCTATATAGGGAGTGCTAAGACAAGAAACCTCCACGTGCGCCCGTGGACTGGAGTTCCCTCTCGGATACGTCCGGGGGGAAGACCAGTGTTTCGGGCCGGTGCACCCTGGGATGCGGGCAAAAACTCTTCCTTAGGCACTGTGTGCCTAAGGAGTCTCTTTGCCCGTATGCGAATAGCCTGTCGTGTGGACGCTCTAACGCGTGTCCCTCTGATCAGCAGAGGGCACAGCGGCGGAGCGGGCTTGCGGACGGTGAGTAATGGGTAGCTCGCCGTCCGACCGAAGACCAAGCCCGGGTCGGTGGCGCGTCGTGTTTCGCGCCAAATGCCTGCTGGGGTCGCGGGTTTTTTCTTAACCAAGGATACCGCGGCCCTGGAACGTAAAGGGCATCCGAAGGAACACGGGTGGATTTTAGTCAGTAAGAGTCTGACAGTCCCTTCCGCCCCGCCCAGGGCGGGAGGACTCATTTGATGATTTTACCAACTAAAAAAAAAAAAAAAAAACAATCTATATACATATCGTCTTCCGACGCTCGCGGAATACGACCGTTGCCGAACAGTGACGAAGATTTCTATGCGCATTATTAATTTGGGAGTACTGTATGTAGATGTATCCCACTGTTTTGGGATTTCCCCACTTTTTCTAACGATTGTATGAACAAACGGTACTTTTATCGTTGTGCGATGAAAATGTTTATTTACCATTCTCTGTTTTCCCACTGTATAGCAGATAGGTACATATTTTTCCTACTCCTTCACTATTCTTTTCTGATTAATTTCGTTGTAGGATCCAAGACAGGTAAATTCAGCGAGTCGCCCATTACTCGACTCCCGCATGCCCGCGCCTACGGTGGCCGGAGATCGTCTTGCGACGTCCGTTACCGTGGGCGTCTACCACTGCGGCTGGTGTGGAGGGAGGACGCTGTCCTCTCCTCACGCCTCTTCCTTCTCTAGCATGACCGCTTCGCAGAAGAAGGCGACTGCTTCGAACTCCTTCTCGCCCCGCAGCGTGACCTCGACCAATGCCGGCCGAGCCAGTGATGCTATAGCACTAAAATAGCAGGCCACATCGCTTGAAACAAGAAATCGCTGAAAATTTATAAGAGTAGTAAGCGATGGGCAAGGAAAGCTCTCAATAGTGGGTTGGTAAGTAACAGATGATAGACATACCGGTTTCCTCACGATGTTTTTCTTCACCGTTCACTCAACACGAACTTATATATATTGACTGGCCTGTTGGTCTAGTGGTTAGTGACCCACCCAGGACAAATGTTTGTGTGATGAGCATGATCATTTGTTCTGTGTCTGGGTGTATTTTATCTGTAATATGTATGTATTTAGAAATATATAAGTATGTTTATCAGTTGTCTAGTACTCATAACACAAGCTCTGCTTAGCTTGGGACTAGATGGCGTTGTGTGATAGTTGTGGAACATTTATTATTATTATTACGTATAATTCGATTTAATTCGACTCCGATTATCGTCTGTTTTCAGAGAACCCACATACTTAATTCTTAATACCTACATAATCTAGGTGTAATTTAAATCCGTATATAATCGTGTACGTTTTGATAAGCGACCACACTTCGCTGCCAACCAGAAAATGATTGGGTGTGTCACTTTGTTGCTCGTTGGATTAGCTGTAACTTCAGGTAAGATATAAATATTGTATATGGTATGGTTGAAGCCCGAATTGGTTACACCTAGGCTTAACCGGCTAAACCTAGGTGTAAACGACCACATGCGGTTTTACCTAGGTGCATCCTACTTATCTTCGGTTAGCACTAGGTTTAGCCGGTTAGAACTAGGTCTAACCTCGGACTTTCTTGGTTAGAACAGGATGGCGGGGTCTAAAAGACCCGCCACCCTCTTCGTGGTTATTTTTTTAAAACCACGCAGATGTAGGAGCCCCGCTTCGCGGTGCTCCGTCGACTTGCTCCTATGAAGGAAGGATTTAAACTAGCTAGGTTTAACCGCATGTGGTCAGTTTAACCGCACTTCGGGTATTAGCCGTAACATATACACTGGGATTATTTCTCTTTTCCAAGGTGATAAACTCAAACTGAGATGCGTTGAAACAGTTTCAAACTATTTTGGACAAACCCACCACGCTATTCCCAAACCACTGCAACTCCTGTGTGCCAGAACAGTGGCAACCACCAGAAAAGCGCCGAGACAATGAAGCTCGACGTGTCCCGGAGAGTGAATTTACCTGTCTTGGATCCTGCAACGAAATTAATAGAAAACAATAGTCGAGGAGTAGGATAAATATGTTTCCATTGCCCTCCATGTCTCCACATTTTTATAAATGTGTGAGTGAGCGTCACGCACACATTTGAATGTGTTCCTTGGAGATGTTCACTTGTTTTATGTAGGAATCAAACGAGGGCTTATGGCTTCAATTCTAAACCCTCGTTTACACCAAGAAACAAGTTAAATACTAGTTGCATACAAAACTTGTAGAATACTTGTCAAAACATAATTTGTTAGTTTTATACATGTATTGAGAGTGTCTCAAACCATAATCTCAAACATTCTTTCGTTCACACTGTGTAGCCAAAAAGTATTTATACAAGTATAAAACACATTTAGGTCGATTTGCATTTACACTGAAGACTATGACATGACAAAACTTGTCAAATACATGTATTATACCTTGGTGTAAACGAGGGGTTACACTGAAGTCCATCCCCTCGTTTACACCAAGAAACAAGTTAAATACTAGTTTCATACAAAACTTGTAGAATACTTGTCAAAACATAAATATTTGTTTTATGCATGTATTGAGAGTGTCTCAAACATTCTTTCGTTCACACTGTGTAGCCAAATAGTATTTATACAAGTATAAAACAGATTTGCGTTTACACTGAAGTCTATGACATGTCAATACTTGTCAGATACATTGATAGCGTTCTCACCTACAAAATACAGTCGTGATTTAGACAAGTATTGTTTATTTTTTTGCAATTTCAGTAAAATACTAATCACAAACAAGTTTTAAACTCTATCCATGCTTGTTGGATAAAGTTTGCAACATACTGGACTGACAGTGTTTTGTTTTAGTAGAATATATAAAAGTACGGACTGAATCTGTCTCGAATTCTACTACAAGAAAAACAGGAGATCTTAAACATGTAAGCAACTAGAAGTTTACCGTGTTTCAAAACAAATTTTGTATACTTACTACAAGTTTTATACATCTATATAGTTTCATAAAAATTTTGTATACAACATGTTTGATACATGTATATGAGAAACGGAATCATCGCATCAAATTTGTAAAATACTTGTATTTTAGCTTGGTGTAAACGAGGGGTATGACGGGCCCAAGCCCTCCGAGGTCGCGGGAATTACGAGTAAACGTGGACTCGGAACGAAACGGGCTATAGAAGGAACACTGTGAATTTTGATCAGTACAAGTCTGACAGTCCTTTCTGCCCTGTCCTGAGTACCTGGTACTCAATTGATGACTGTACCACGCCAAAATAAGCTCCCCAAACGAAATAATGTCCTTGTTTCTTCACAGCCTTCCCAACGGACCATGTCCTCTCAAAGCCGGTGCCAGGACCTCGCTACCAGTACATCAACGGACCCTATGGTCCTGAACTAGCAGACCTCTGGATCAAGACCAGTGACATCCTCGCGGCGGCCAGATATAATCCCAGCAGCAATAATCATTATCATCTGTTTACTAGGTAAGTGGATAGCCAATTTTTCATAAGTTGCTTATTTATTTATTTATATAAGGTACACCAACAGCCAAACATACATAGTAGTAATAGAAAACAATAGTAGATTACGCACCAAGGGAGTAAAGCATTGCCTTACGTCACGGGCGTATTGAATCCCGAAACTACACTAAGGATTCTGGGGTGAACCTCCGTAGCGCAGCGAGGAGGTTCAAGTGTTAATTCCCGAGTGAAACGAGGGAATTAAGTTAAGAATCCTTAGTGTAGCGAGGGATTCAAGTTAGCCCAAGACAAGGCAGCTTTACTCTCGAGGAGCGTACTCTGCTTTTCACACCTACTGCGAGGAAATAAATTCGATTTTTGAAATTTGATGTGGTACGACAACCTTCGAACGTGAAGTTGGCACCACTGCAAGCGATCAGCTGTTGCGGCCATCGGCCGCCATTACTGATAAGACTCCTTGGTGAAAGTTTTCATACGGTTTTCTTTGAGGTTCCAAATTCAAATCACATTATTCCCACGGGAATAATGAAATTCAGTACATATATTATTCCCGGCTCGAGCGAGAGGGAATAATGTCATGCTTTACAGTAGGTTTGCCTGACATAAAATATAATATGACATTTACGAGCAAGTAGTGTGAAAAAATATAAACTAAGTGCTGGTATGCAGGCCTATGATAGGTATACACAACATATACGAAAATGATTTTTGAAAATGTTAAATTATAATTATTATTTTTATTAAACTAAATGAAACCTGAATAAACTAATTTGAAAACAAAAAAATAATAAGAAGAAAGCTTCAATTTCTTTGACAATTTACTTCAAAGAAAGAAATTGACAAAGAAACTATAGGAAGAATTTGCTTGACAGTTCCACGACATAGTCAGGCGTTGAGGCTCAGCCCCTTCGTATACTTTCGACTGGCTTGTTGGCCTAGTAGTTAGTGACCCTGACTGCTATGCCGGGGGTCGTGGGTTCGATTCCCACCCAAGACAAATGTTTGTGTAATGAGCATGATCATTTGTTCTGTGTCTGGGTGTGATTTATCTTTAATATGTATGTATTTAGAAATATATATAAGTATGTTTATCAGTTGTCTAGTACCCATAACACAAGCTCTGCTTAGCTTGGGACTAGATGGCGTTGTGTGATAGTTGTGGAATATTATTATTATTGCAAATTGATTTCCTTTGTTTCCGTAACAGGTCAAACCGCGCGATAAGTCAGCCGATACCCTTCGGTAATACTGGTCTTCTGTCAGCTTCAAACTTTAACCGTAATAGGAAGACTGTCTTCCTGGTCCATGGCTGGAGAAACACTCCCACTTCTGACTTCAACGTGCATTTGGTTGCTGGTTAGTATGACACTGTTCACTTTGGCTTACCATAAAGTGGAAATATGGGAAGCGAGAGGAGACTCTTTACCCAACTTAAAAAAGAGGTTCAGAAGTCAGTTCGATCCGTAGATTTTATTTATTTATATATTTAAACTTTCACGTACAATTGTGGTACATAAGGCGGACTTAATGCCGCAAGGCATTATCTACCAGTCAACCTTTGGGTCAAATGGAGAAGAAGCTGGAATAGGTGCAACCGTACAATACAAAACAATTAAAACTACTACATCTAACTATGGCTATTTATAAATAATATACTAATACATATGAAAAAATATACCTATATTAAATAAATATTTGTATAAATAAATTACACAGATATACTTAGATAATACTAAAATACGACCATATCAATAATAGGAAATCTAAGGAACGAGTGTTTTCAAAAAGTATTCCCGAACTTGTAGTATAAAAGACAATTTACTCGGTGCTTTTTTTAATGTCAAGGGGGATCGCATTCCAGAGTTTAATTGCCGTAACCACGAAGGAATTGGAAATAAAACCTGTACGGTGAGAAGGTATCATAAGGAGCAAATTTTCAGCAGCACGAAGGTTACGATCGTGAGAACTACCCAGGATCTGAACTTTTTAAATAATTAGGAGCACAAGGATCGCTTATAATAGAGAAAAGCAAGCAGAGTGATCTGAGGGATCTTCTCTGGCGGATAGGTAGCCACTTAAGCTGAGAACGGTAACTGGAAATGTTATCAGATTTTGTATGTTGTCTGCGATTATCTCGGGTTAAGTTGAGACTTTTTGTTTTTTTTTGAGATGAGATTTTCAACAAAAATCACCTTAAAATTGGCTTGTGTGAAAATCCTCCATCCAAGTATACATTAACGGATCCATGTGGACAAAGTCACGGGATGTCCAGCGTGAAGCATCTTTTATTGTTGTATACTAAAACCTTTGCTAGAATGTAACAAATACTTTTCTGAAAACCGCATTAGAATCGCTTCAGCCAAACGCGAGATAATCGCAGGCAAACATGCAAACTCGAACTAAGAACCTCCTTTTTTTTAAGTCAGCTAAGAAAAGATTTTGATTATAACGCCACCTTGCCACTTTTCTTTCTTCTTTGTTTATTCTTGCATGTTCCGCATAATCGAGCAACTTATCACTCATACAGGGCATGCGGACAGCGAGTAAAGGACAACTCGCTGTCCGACCACGGTCCATGACCGGGTCGACGGCGCGTCGTGTTCCACGCGCGCCTCAAAGAGCGTCAGCAAAATGACGGGGCCCCAGTAGTCGCCGCAAATGTGGGGCCCCCCTCACAGAGGTCCAAAACCTGCCGGGGTCGCGGGACTTATTTCCGTCACCGTGACCCCGGAACATAAAGGGCTATTGAAAGACACCGTGGATTTTAGTCAGTACAAGTCTGACAGTCCCTCCCGCCCTGCCCGGGGAGGGAGGACTCATTTGATGATTTTACCACGAAAAAAAAAAAGGGGTACAGGGGCCATATGAGCGCTGGACGTCTTGTATAGCTTTGTCACTTTCACTTGCCGGAACAAGCCTGGTTTTAAGACTTTGTACTACGGCCGCAGTTACCACTCATATAGTACCTATTTGAACTATTATTATTTTCTTTTCCAGCGTACCTGAACGCAGAAGATGTCAATGTCATCATGGTGGACTGGAGCTTCGGTGCCGCGGGCGACTACTGGGTGGCTCTGCCCAATACTATCAGATCTGGTTAGTACCTTCTTCTGGCCTATCCTTGATTCTTCTACGCTCTTGACTTTCAGCTGCTTCTTGCCACCTTGTAAAGATCGTCGTATAACCAAAAATTCTATGACTTTGGGCTTTATTCTTGCTTGGTAACATCATCAAATGAGCAGTACCCCGGGCAGGGCGAGAGGGACTATCAGACTTGTACTGACTAAAATCCACGGTGTCCTTCAATAGCCCTTTATGTTCTGCGGTCACGGTAATGAGATAAGTCCCGCGACCCCGGCTGGCTATGGCCCTCTAGAGGGGGGGGCCCCGTCATCTTGCTGACGCTCTTTGAGGCGCGCGAAGAACTCGACGCGCCGTCGACCCGGGCATAGTCCATGGTCGGACAGCGAGTTGCCCATTACACTGCTGGAACATAGACTTGAACAATTAATTTGTGGGGTTGGATGCAATAAAATGTTTGTTTCTGAGGCGGCATAAAGTAAAAACTGCTGAATAATATTTAGGTAAATTTTTATGATCCTTGGGATTTACATTCCAAAGTTTCAGTACGTTTAGTTTGCACGATTAATACCAAAACAAATATGGCTACCAGTCAGGAGGGGTTGGTTTTCGACCCATCATGTGCTATAATTTTACTGAAAGAATTGAACAAGCTTCCGCATTGAGTTTGTAGGTTAAAGGGAGATTATTTGGTGAGACAGGCAACTCAGTGATAGAGTCTTAAAAGTCTCTCAAAACGTTACCAATGCATGCTGTAATGCGAAATAATGCAATTATTTCACCACTAAAGTGAACAAGATGTAGTGACACATCATTTCGCTTTACAGCATGCATAGGTATCGTTTTGAGAGACTTTTAAAACTCTACCAATGAGTTGCTTGTCTCACCAACTAATCTCACTTTACTTTACAGATCGAAACCGGACACATTGTATATTATACATTACTTCAATACCCCAGGTGAGCACGTAGCTCAATACATCAACTGGTTGAACTCAGCGAGCGGTGCGAATCTGAACAACTACCACATCATAGGACATAGCCTCGGAGCTCACCAGGCTGGAGTTATAGGCAGACAACTTGGAGGAAGAGTGCCTTATATCACCGGTAAGTCTTAGCTTCATCATCTACTAGCAAAGTCTTCCAGACCATGGTTTCCGTACTGGACAAAAGCGGTCCGCAAGAACCTGCCTTTTAAATAGAGGTTAAACAGGCAGGATCTTCTGCTTTAAGTTTTTTGATAGGTAGGTACCCTTACCGAAGAACTAGACAGTGATACCATGTTCCCAAACCCCGTTATCTGTCACAAGCCTCAGAAAGTATGTTAGGCGGTTGGTGTTAGCTGTCATTTTCTGATCTTTGACAGTCTTTACAGTAAGGTAAGGCTCCAACACAAAGTTAATTAATACGGCGGTTCCATTACCATATCTAGTAACACAACCTAGGAGATCAGGATCACATCAGCAGACAACTTAGTAGAATGCCGTATATACGTAGGTTTGTCTTGTAGCATTTCAGTCCGCTCTCAAAACGGTGAAGAAAAACATCGTGAAGAAACAAGTACATCGTAGAATTAAAAATAGAGCTCTGGGTGCGCCTTTTCAATTACAACCCACTACTTAAAGGGTAGCTTGGTAGTTGGGTTCCAGCAGAGGGAACTCATGTTACTGCACTGCACCATGGAGTACAAGGTCACCAGCTTAGGGTCACTATCAGATATAAGACGGCCGTATTTCACCGGTAAGTGCCATCATTTTAAATCATCATCATCATCATCATCATCAGCCTATAAATGTTCCCACTGCTGGAACACAGGCCTCCTCTCTGAGAGAGGGAGTGGGCCACAATCCACCACGCGGGCCCAGTGCGGGTTGGTGGATGTCACATATCTTCGAATGGTTGGTTCTAGGACATGTCGGTTTCCTCACGATGTTTTCCTTCACCGTTTTGAGAGCAGTGGTGACGTAATAAGTTAAACAAAGTAATGCGCGTGACTGGATTCGAACCCACGACCTACAACTCGTAAGTCGGGGCCTATACCACTGGGCCACCACTGCTCTCCTCATTTTAAATGCGGCCCCTTTTCTATCCCAAATCAATGCTTTTTCTTTCTTTTTTTTCTAGGTCTGGACCCCGCACTCCCAGGCTGGATAACCCACGCCCAATCTCTCAGATGGACAGACGGCATCTACACGGAGGTGATGCATACAGACGCCGGCTTCTACGGCATCACCAACCCAGCAGGAGATGTGGACTTCTATCCCAATGGTGGGGCCAGCATGCCGGGCTGTGGGAACAGGGATTGTAATCATCACCAGTAAGTTTTTTTTTTATTATTTCCTCCGTGCCTCGGAAAGCACGTAAAGCCGTTGGTCCCGGCTGTCATTTGTAGATCTTTGACTTGACAGTCGTTACTATTAGTCAGAAGCTCTGAAGTCTGACAACCAGTCTTACCATGGGGTGTCGTATTACCCAGTTACTGTTTTGTGGTCCGATAGGCAGTCGTTCCATATAAAATACCGATATTCAGCTGCATCTGGGTCGACTGAAAGTAGACCACAGTATAGTTGGGAAAAAGCAGGCAGATGCTGTCTAAGTCAGAGTGGAAATGGAAGTCTCACTCATTGTTGACAGGCCTGTTGGTCTACTGGTTAGTGACCCTGACTGCTATGCCGGGGGTTCGATTCCCAGGACAAATGTTTGTGTGATGAGCATGATTATTTGTTCTGTGTCTGGGTGTAATTTATCTATAATATGTATGTATTTAGAAATATATAAGTATGTTTATCAGTTGTCTAGTACCCATAACACAAGCTCTGCTTACCTTGGGACTAGATGGCGTTGTGTGATAGTTGTGGAATATTATTGTTATTGTTTCAGGTGCATATTCTACATGGCAGAGTCCCTTCAACGTGGAGGCTTCACAGGCAGACGTTGTGACAATCTGAACGCTGCACTAAGTGGTAATTGCAGCGGAGGCACGCTTAGGATGGGTGGCACTGCTGCTAAGACTGGGTACGTAGACTTACTGAACTGTGACTCAGAGCAAGTGTATCACGTTATGCAAAACATTGCTAACAGAAAAGCTTCAGGAACACTTGCATGAGATTGTTGTAATATTCTTAAAAAAAAAAAATGTTAAAAACATCGAATGCGTCCTTCCACCCAGGGCAAGACAGAAGAGACTCTCAGACTTGTACCTACTGACTAAAATCCACCGTGTCCTTCAATATCCCTTTACGTTCCGGGGTCTTGATAGCTCTGTAATTGTCTGGCTTTGGCGCGCGTGGAACACAACGTGCCGTCGACTCGGGCATGGTTCATGGCGGACAGCGAGTCGCCCATTACTCACTGTCCGCATGCCGCCTACGGTGGCCGAGATCATCCCGCAACGTCCGTTGCCGTGAGTGTCTCTCGAGGCGGCTGGGTCGCGAGGTGGACGCTCTCCTGTCCCTCACGCGTCGTGACCCGTCCTTCGCTAGCTTGACTGCTTCGCAGAAGGAGGCGACCGCTTCCCACTCCGTCTCACCCCGCAGCATGGCCTCGACCAATGCCGGGCGCGAGAGGTCTCCGCCTATCGCCTGCCTGAGGACACGTCGATGCTCTGCCCAAGCTGGGCAGTCTTGCACCGTATGCTCTACTGTGTCCTCCGGGCGATCTTCACAGTGGTGACACCAAAGGCTTGTGTAGTTAGGTTAGGAACATTTCAACAGTGCCTGGTGCCAGTTCCAAGGATATAACAAAAAATCTTTTTGTAGATTATTTTCAGAACAGGCGAAAAAGCATGAACTGCTTTTTAGGTATTAGGAAACCTGTTAGATGTTTTGACTTTGAAATATCTGGAGCCTTAGCCAAACAGCAAACGATAGCAGACGACAATCGTTATCGTTTATCAGACACCAATACATTTTCAACTTTATACCCCAGCGCGTAAAGTTGAAAATCTATTGAAGTTCACAGATCGTTTTCGTTTGTTTCGTTCGTTATCGATCAGCAGTTTTTAATAGATTTTTAACTTTACGCGCTGGGGTATACAGTTGAAGATGTATTGGTGACTGATGAACGATAACGATGGTCGTCT
Organism: Agrotis ipsilon; assembly: GCA_028554685.1. Lineage (NCBI taxonomy): Eukaryota > Metazoa > Arthropoda > Insecta > Lepidoptera > Noctuidae > Agrotis > Agrotis ipsilon. The sequence continues at coordinate 8,130,427 of CM052983.1, read as the reverse complement.
GTTTTTTGACTAAGGCCCCTGTTTCTTTTAACTGTTTCGATAAATACGCCTCACTCCTACTCCATCTTTCAACTGTGACTTGAAAATTAGAATTGACTAGCGGCCCGTCCCGGCTTCGCACGGGTGGAGGACCCGGTCTAAAACCCGGTCCCGATGGTTACAAACACAACAAAAAAATAATTATCCGAATCGGTCAAGCCGTTTTCATGTTATGTCGTGACAACGGAAAACGGGTTTCATTTTTATATATATAGATTAGGTTACAGGAAGTTTCTATTTCTTATTAGAGTCGTTGAAACACTAAATTAATAGTTTTAAAACTATTAATGAATTTGATTTTTCTTACTTTTCAGACAATCCGGCTTATTCTGGTTGAGGACAAACGCGAACTCTCCATTTTCCCAGGGATAACAAACATCACGTGCTTATACTTATTAAAATGATATTTATTAAACGTTTTTTTCTATTTATTCTGATTTATTCTTTCCATCGTCATAATAACCCTAGGTATAATGTTCCCACTGCTGGGACATAGGCCTCCTCTTTGTGGGGGGGAGTGGGCCATAATCCACCACGTGTTCATAATTTTCAACTCTAGTAATGCTGTGATATTGCCTACTAAATTCTCTTTCAAGTGTGATTTGGGCGGTGAGTGTGACTCGCCGTCCGATCATGGACCATGCCTGAGACGTCGGCGCGTAGTGATCCACACTCGCCTCAAACAGCTGTCGCAAATCTGATGGGAGCACTTAGAGGGCCAAAGACTGCCGGGGTCGCGAACTGTCTCAGGGGAAAGAAAGTGGCCACCACGGACCGGAAGACGCAGCGTAGGCCTCCCACTAGATGGACCGACGACATCGTGAGAGTCGCGGACAACCGATGGATGCAAGTGGAGAGTTGTCGTTCGGCGTGGCGGTCTAAGGGGGAGGCCTATGTTCAGCAGTGGACGTCTTCCGACTGATGATGATGATGATGTTAATCTTAGTCAAATAAAAGACATTTTGTTCATAATTTTAATTGTTTATTTTATTTTAAATATCCTAAAATGTGATTTCTAATCTAATTCTTGTACTATTTAGTGTCGTCGTCACCATGTAACTGAAAATAAAAAGAAATAGAAATGAGACACATAAATAAAAAGACAAAATGTAAAAAAATATAATATGTGTAGACAAAAAAATACATGATATGACTCGATTGTGCCTTTATAATTAAAGGAATGGACCAACGACGATATATTACTAGACTATATAAGACGGTAAATTACTTACCGTCGTCGTTTATATAAGATTTTTTTTGCATAATGTGTTGACAGACATCGGTCGCCTGTTATTAGGAGTCTAGTAATATATCGTCGTTGTATTCGAACATTATCAGTGACGGAAGACAAGCGAGCATCAGTAATGTTACATTACACGCGAATGCTCCCGGTGAGGGAGCGCCTTTATGTATGTCGGCGCCTCACATAATTATGCGCAGATGACCTGGCAGGCAGCAGGGTTTCGGGGAACCGAACTCGGGCTTCGGCTGCTTCGGTTTCCACGCGCAGACCGCTCTGGTCATTTCTTTGTTTGGACACATCTTGTATGACTTCTGGCAATGAACCCTATTGTAATACAGTCCACTCCAACGACGATATATTACTACACTCCTAATAACAGACGACCGATGTCTGTCAACACAATAGGCAAAAAAGTCTTATATCCGTCTTATTTCGACCACTCCTGTGAGCCGTAAACATACCTTGAGACAGAACAGACCTTGAGTTAGCCAATCACAACGCAGTACCCCGTTCCCCTCGCTTACGTAGTACCTCAGCGAGTTGACAGAATTGTTTTTGTTCCTTAGATCGTGCATGCGGAGTCTAGTAATATATCGTCGTTGATTGAGCATCACAATGCGTAATATATATATAAAAAACATAATAGCACTCACAGCTTCTGCAATATGTATCCAGTCTAACGCTCCAACAATCTTGTCGTTCTCTGAAGGTTTTTTATCCCAATTCCAATTTGTAAATTCCTTGAAACCACCGGTCACCTGTCAACCAAATAAGATATTTTGAAATTTTTTTCTTTGTTTCTTACTCTTTGGTTAGGTCATAAAAATATTATATTTTTTATTATTATTGTTTTTTTTTCTATCTCTGACAGATTGAGTTATTTATGCGGCCTACCCAAATGTCTTTTCTTTGTTCATTGTTCGTCGTTTTGTTAAGCTCCTTGTGTTATAAGTTGAGCTACACGATAACTGACACATGCTTGCACTGACTGGACAGATCCACTCAAATCTGTGGTGGTTCTTTCTTCAAAAGGCCACCTCAGACACCTGCATGGTTCTCATAGTACTACCAATACAAAATTGTCTGGACTTTAAAAGAGACTGTGACCTCTGAGTTTGTTTCGGATGTTTCTTCTCAGAGTAGTCAGGTACGAAACACCGGCCCCATCTAGTCTGAAAATAGTGTCTTTTGACGTGTAAGTTTGTAAAAACCAATTTGCTGAATAAATATCATTTAAAATTTACCTGGAATTTTCTCTCAGCATCTTCAGCTAGCGGCCTCTTGGCTTCCGTGACCACAACAGCTGTGTAACCTTCTGGAAGACTCGTCTTCTTACCAGTGAGCGGGTATCCACGGAATGATGCTGACAGTTCTGTAATTAAAATACAAAGCTTTGAATAGAAATAGTTCACACAACGCCATCTAGTCCCAAGCTAAGCAGAGCTAGACAACTGATAAACGTACTTATATATATTACTACATACATAAATATTATAGATAAATTACACCCAGGTACAGAACAAATGATCATGCTCATTACTCAAACATTTTTCCTGGGTGGGAATCACAGAAATATTAAAAACAGGAGAAGTGGCAAGGGGGCGTGGCGGCAACCAAGCGGTGCTGAGCGTTACGCTCAGATATTGAAAAAATGGCCGTCACCGCGAGTTAGTCTGTTGTCAACCGCGATCGTGAAAAAAACGATTATGCCGTCTTGTTCAGAGGTTTTGTGCAGAAATAGTAGCCAAAACAAAAACTTTAGAACCCATGGCATCAGTTACCACAGGTAAGTAAAAGTATTTTACAATATTTGTCTTAAAAATCACGAAAAACTGCAAGCCGTACAATATGCCTGACTTGTACTACTATACTTTTGTTTTCCGATATCTCTCCGACTGCATTATTTTTGTAATAAATACATTGCTCTTTTACAACCACCTCAGTCTATCACCGAGTGAACTGAACAAGCAATGTAAAAGTGACATAACGATACCTCATCGAGCCGTAATGTCGCATGGTGCGTCCGCTGCTCCGGCCCGCCGTATTTGAGCACGAGTTAGTGTTGTGCTCGTGGAGGTCTGACAAAGTCTATCGACAAAAAGTCGACTTCTAATATTGTTTTATTACTATTTTAGATTTTTTTTCAATTTGTTAACTTGTAATAAGTTTGAAAGGTCGATTTTTATTGTTTTAAAGCGTAGTAGATAAATGCGTAACCAAGATCGTGAAGTAGGCAAGTTCATTAATGTTTAGTTTAGTAATCTATGTGCACTAAATTAAAAGATCTAATTTGGAACATTTTATACATTAATTAAATAATGTTTTGTTGGTTTCATATAGTTTTTATTTACTTTAATTCCAAACCTGTACAATTTCATCGATATATTTATCAAAATTCTTCGATTTAGTCAAGCACTATGCCGTTCCGCCCCCGTGTCCCTACAACACACAATGATATTTTTTTGAGTGTGAGCAAATGATACGGAAAAAGCACGCTGCAGTTTAAAGAATAAGGTTTATATTTAAATGACTGAGTTATCGTCGGCGCGTGTGTGCACTTGTTCGTAGTATTGTTTTGACCGAACTGTGTGTGCAATATTAGCGTTATGGAGGGGCAATCGTGGCTTCACCGGTTTTCTATACATTTTGAACTTCACGCCATATCTCCTTCTTTATTATATCTATGGTGGGAATCAAACCCACAACCCCCGGCATAGTAGTCAGGTTCACTAACCAATAGACCAACAGGCCTGTCATTATTTTGTATTTGCATTACTGTCTTGTGTTTGGTTTGAGGAAGGTCAAAGAAAAGATGGGTGGATTGTTTAAGGAATGATTTGAATGAAAAAGTAGTAAATGATACTGTGACGTCTGATAGGGGAGAATGGAAGAAAAAAACGTGTTGCGACGACCACAAGTAAAATGGGATAAAGGCAGGAAGATGATGCTTACTTGTGTTTGGATTTTATCATCCAAACACAGTGCTCAGTGATATCAACCTCGACTTACAAGTTGTAGGTTGTGGGTTCGAACCCAGCCAGGGTCATTACTTTGTGTAATTTATTTCATCACCACTGCTCTCAAAGCGGTGAAGGAAAATACTCGTATCATTAGGAAAACAGCATCTCCTAAAATCAAAATACTGGCCTGTTGGTCTAGTGGTTAGTGAACCTGACTGCTATGCCGGGAGATGTGGGTTCGATTCCCACCCAGGACAAATGTTTGTGTGATGAGCACGATCATTTGTTCTGTGTCTGGGTGTAATTTATCTATAATATGTATGTATTTAGAAATATATAAGTATGTTTATCAGTTGTCTAGTACTCATAACACAAGATCTGCTTAGCTTGGGACTAGATGGCGTTGTGTGATAGTTGTGGAATATTTATATAATAAAAAAAAAATTATGAAGACATGTGACATCTACCAACCCGCACTGGGCCCGCGTGGTGGATTATGGTCCCCTGTGGAGTCCTGTGTCCCAGCAGTGGGAACATTTATAGGCCGATGATGAAGATGATTGTTATCATATGTATTGGTAAGTGATGATATGGATGTGGTAGTATGAAACAAGACTTCACTTGTATACCATTCCTTGTTTTACTAACTAAATCAGGGTTTTTCAACCTGTGGGTCGCGACCCCCGGGGGGGTCGCGAAGCCTCTTCAGGGGGGTCGCGAAGCTTCTATAGGGGAGTTGTAAAAGGTTGGAAAAGCTACTGCATTACTAAAAACAATTAAGTTTAAAAATATATATTAAGGAGCGGGACCCTCACCGTCAGCATTCACCTGTAATGTAACGTTACAGATTCGAGCATTTCATCAGTGAGGGAGAACAATCGAGCATCACATTGCGCACCTTGGATAGACGTCTCGCATGACGCAGGTCTTCACCGGACACGGAAGTTTCGGGAGATACCTGTGTCTAATGAGGAAGGAGGAAACGCCTGGGTGTCACCACTGCGAGGATCGCCCGGAGGACCTACAGGAGCATACAGTGCAGGACTGGCCCGCTTGGGCAGAGCACCGTCGTGTCCTCAGGACGGCAATAGGCGGAGACCTCTCGCGCCCGGCATTGGTCGAGGCCATGCTGCGGGGCGAGATGGAGTGGGAAGCGGTCGCCTCCTTCTGCGAAGCAGTCATGCTTGCGAAGGAGGAGGGAGGCCACGTGAGGGAGAGGGTAGCGTCCTCAATCCACCCCAGCCGCAGTGGTAGACGCTCACGGCTTCGGACGTCGGTAGACGATCTCCGGCCGCCGTAGGCGTGGGCATGCTGGCGGCGAGTAAAGGGCAATTCGCTGGTCGACCATGAACCTTACCTGCTGGGGTATCGGGTCTCATTTCATTACCGTGACCCCGGAACATCAAATATTTATTTGTCACAAATAAAATACATGTAAAAAAATCCAACGGGTAGGGGGGTCGCGAAATATTTCTTCATGCTAAAGGGGTCGTGTCATGAAAAAGGTTGAAAAACCCTGAACTAAATGATTAATGCATAAGTTTGGATGTTTGTATGGATGGATTTTATTAGTCAACCCAACGTGAGAAGTTCTGGGTCAGTGGTCTGAACAAATCTTGATGAAATTTGATTTAGATATAGGTTATAGTTTGTATCATAATAATATGAGATGCAGTTTACCCTGCTATAATGTTCAAAGCAAGATTACTTTCGAGTTATATGGGGGCGACAGTAAATAACTGGCATACAGAGTGCCTTTTGCATACCGCTTTGAGCTACCGTGACTCCGGAACGTAAAGGGCTATTGTAGGACACCGTGGATTTTAGTCAGTACAAGTTTGACCCTCCCTCCCGTCCTGCCCTTGGTGGGAGGACTCATTTGATGATTTTTTCACTTTAAAAAAGTAGATTCAAGGCCAATCTAAAAAAGGTTTTGACTGCTTCTTTTACCTCCATTTTCGTCAGCAATGTAAGACTCAAAATATTTGTTTACGTTCGCAGGACCGTCAGCTGCGATTGAACAAGCCATGTAATGGGCTTTTTGTTCGAATATCTCTGTGTTTTCCTCCTTTCTCAAGTTATTTTCCACCTGTATCGACATCTTTTCACTTTTATGTTGTTAATTCGATGTAAAATAACGCGAATCTGCGATTTTCCGCCAACTGAATTTAAATTTGACGTTGACATACGCTTTGACAGTAAATCTGTACAGAGTATAAAGTAAAGCCGATTACAGACATTCATCCAGGATAATTTTATTTTGTTCTGTTACTATGTTTTTTAGGACTTTTGTATGAGTTTCTGTCACCGTTACAACTGCTATTCAAAAAATATATCAATGTGCTATACAAATACTCTAAGCTTCTTTTCCGCTTAATAAATTTATTTTTAAACTAACCCTGTGAAAATAAGCCTTATAATAAAATATCACTTACTGGCAACATTGGCATTAGATACAATCTGAAACTTATTATTAGTATCTCTATGTAGTCTGTGCTTATTATTTTCGTGATGAATAACTTCCGAATGTGATTTGTAAATTATAATTATATCCCCTTGGCACTACTTATTGCCTTTATGATTGTCTAATGAGTTTACGTAATTTTGAGATTAATCTCAATGAAAGAAAAAGTACACAATAATCTTCATTTTTGTTATTAACCTTCTTACAAAAAAGTCTGTGGTTTCCGAACGCCTCCGGAGTTCAAATAATCCTTGCCATACAGAAAAACAATAGATGTTATGGTTGAAAATGTCAAAATGTCCAGTGAAATGCAATTCATGACGAAATTTTCGCAACCATAACGAAATTATCTTATCGGATATAAAACAAATGCATTATATATTTCCTCATAATTACATTAGTTCACGTGTGACGGTGTGACGTTACGTTTAATCGCGTATAGTCCGTCGCGAATGACTACCGAAGTGTTGTACAATAATATTTATTCAGTTGTAACAATTCGTAATTTTACGTCACAGTAAATAATTTGGCTGTGATCCTCTGTTTGTTTGTTGACTCACAATAGTCCCAGATCTTGTGTTGGCAACAAGCTGGTGAAACGGTGACCTTGGGTATCATAACAGCTGTTTACGTGAGTACCTTTACACCTTAAAAAATAATTTAAAAAAAAAAACGAAATCTTTTTTTTAAATTGTTCATGTTCGGGTTTCCGACTTTCCGTTTTTTATTTTTGTTTAATATTTCGCGCGCTATTTTGGTTATCTTTGAAAAGACCTTGAGATTATAATAATGTGAAAGAACAGCGAATCAGTTTTATTGTTGCATAAAAGAAAGGCAAATGCTCTAGTTTTAACGATGTGAAGCGAATTTATATTACAATAAACTATCTACTTTATAAACCTGTAATATTAGTACTTAATAAAAAGTATTTTTATACCTGCATTTTTCATAATAAAATGATAAAAAATATGTTTGTTTGCAAATGAAATTATAATATATCTTAAATATACAATTCGTCAACACAGTTCTTATTTTTCTCTTCAAACACATAGTCTTAAATTATGTTCTTTAATCTGGCTTGCTGTGTCCTACCTATGTTGAAATTTTTTGCAAAATAAATACTGTGACATGGAGTTTCTTGCCCATTCTTCACCATAGAGATCTACTTCTGAGAATCTACACACAGCTACAACTTTCACAGTTATTATGTCTTGTGACTGGGTTTTAGCACCTAATTTTGTAATGTTTGTTTTTTTTTTGTTTTTATCAATTCAAAAGTGCTTGTAACTGGCCTACTTGAAATAAATGCTTTGATTTTGACTGGACAATACAATACCTCTTTGTTTAGACTAGTTGGCTGAATTATTAATTCATGTATCGTCTTTGCCATGCATTAAAACTGATAAAAAATGAATGATTGTCTAGTGATTGCACAATTATTTTTGTATCAAAATTCATTAATGAGTCATTTCTAAATATGATCTTTGTGGTTTTACAACTTCAATTATAAATATTTACTATTTATTTTTTGTTGTTGTATGACTGTATGCCTATTCATATAGTTTCATTTCAAATTAATTTGAGCAAATGGAAACCACAGAATCCATATTTAATCTAAAACCTTTATAAATAAAAGGAAATCTGAAATGTACAGTCAGGAAAATAATGTCAGGCAGAATAAACATTTTTTTTTTCCTGTGTTACATAAAATAATTTATATTTCCTGAATTTCCAGTACGGCACAGGTTGTTAATATTTTTTATAAAGGGTGCAATTTTAAAAGAAACACAATGAAAAACCTATTTCATTCATTAAATCATTTTCCTAATAATTAAATAGAAAAAAAAAACAAATAATTTTTTTTGAACCATTCTTGAGTTTTCAACTTAGCAACACCAGCTATTATTTTGAATTTATGTATAAATATTAATTTACATAGAAAAATAAATTGCCTTAAAAATTTTGGAGCTGATCTTGAGTTTTCGACATAGCAACACATGTATAGCTATTCATTTTAATATGTTTTCTGTAACATAATTATCAGGAAGTAACAAAGCCCCTTATTATTTTAAAGAAAAAAAAATAACATCTACAAAGAAATATGAGTACCTAATTTAATTATAATCATACCTTTGTTCTCAATAGAGACTGTTTGTCAATGATCTCATTATAAATAAGTGGTGACTCAAAAATTTTAACAAAGGTCCTGCTTAAATCTACATTAATGTTGTAAAGAGGCCAAAGCCTGCCGGGGCCGCGGGGTTAATACCTCATTACCGTGACCCCAGAACATAAAGGGCTATTCAAGGACACCGTGGATTTTAGTCAGTGCAAGTCTGACAGTCCCTCCCGCTCTGCCCTGGGTTGGAGGAATCATTTGATGATTTTACCACAAAAAAAAAACCGTTGTCTATTATGTATTTGGCATTGGTCGCCATACCTACTAAAAGCAATAATATTGACTGGCCTGTTGGTCTAGTGGTTAGTGACCCTGACTGCTATGCCGGGGGTCGTGGGTTCGATTCCCACCCAGGACAATTGTTTGTGTGATGAGCACGATCATTTGTTCTGTGTCTGGGTGTAATTTATCTATAATATGTGTGTATTTAGAAATATATAAGTATGTTTATCAGTTGTCTAGTACCCATAACACAAGCTCTGCTTAGCTTGGGACTAGGTGGCGTTGTGTGATAGTTGTGGAATATTATTATTATGTATTTGGCATTGGTCGCCATACCTACTAAAAGCAATAATATTTGTATACAATCTAGATAATAAATAAACTAATATCAGATAAGAAAGGCATTTAGTGTCATATTGTTGATAACAATAAGTGCTGTAATGTAGGAAATAAAAATAATAAAATTATATCTGACTGGTTTTGTATAGTCATAAATTGAAATAAGGAAAACAAATTATTTGTTTTCCTTTGTCTATTACTCGTATGTTGGCATTTGATGCGTGCATTCTATTTTTAAAGTGTGTGTGTTCATTTTGAATTAAATCATAATGAACTATAAGGTAGTGTATACTAAGTTGGTTTCAGAATGATGAACATCTGTAGGTATTTTTAAAAGTATTTCATTGAAGTTTAAAGGAAACTAAACTTTATGTAAAGGCAATAAAGTCTGAACTAATTGGAAACTTAATGAAGAGCAGTGTGTGGTTTTTAGCTTTTTGTAACTTGGTGACATTCGATGTTTTAACCTTTTATAAAATTGAAAATTAATCATTTACTTACTTTTTTTTTTGCAAAATTTTTTTTTTTTTTTTTATCATTCAAGTTTTTTTTTTCTGAACGTATTGTTTCGATTAGACAGCTATGACAAAATTATTAACATCGCTGCATTCCATTCGCTGCAAAATACGCGAAACAATTTAAAATTGTTTACCAACAGCGTAAATTCTATTTTTACTCAAGAAAAAAATAGCCATAGTAATTTATTTAATTCAATTTGGCACTCACATCATAGAAATTAAATAAAAAGTTATTTGACAGTCAACAACAACAAAGATTGCCAAATTCCCGCCAAATTTTACGTCAAACCACTGCCAAGTTTGAAAAAAAATATAAGCCACAGATAGAATTTTATTTTTGTCTTTGCTTCGAATCTGGGGAAATAAACTAAAATTAGTTATCAGCTGTTTTATTCTTCTCACCTTTTTATTAAATGTCGTAAAAAATAGAGGGTTCTCAAATAGTCGTTTTTTTTATTGTTGCCCTATTTCTCGATGACGCAGTGCCGTTTAGTCTTAGAATGTCAGGAATGGATATTACTTTTTTTTTTTAGGTGGTAAAATCATCAAATGAGTCCTCCCGCCCTGGGTGGGGCGGAAGGGACTGTCAGACTCTTACTGACTAAAATCCACCCGTGTTCCTTCGGATGCCCTTTACGTTCCAGGGCCGCGGTATCCTAGTTTAGAAAAAACTCGCGACCCCAGCAGGCATTTGGCGCGAAACACGACGCGCCACCGACCCGGGCTTGGTCCTCGGTCGGACGGCGAGCTACCCATTACTCACCGTCAGCAAGCCCGCTCCGCCGCTGTGCCCTCTGCTGATCAGAGGGACACGCGTTGGAGCGTCCACACGACAGGCTATTCGCATACGGGCAAAGAGACCCCTTAGGCACACAGTGCCTAAGAGAAGAGTTTTTGCCCGCATCTCAGATTACTAGTTTTATTTTAGTGTCGGCACTATAAATGTAAAATAATATTAAGTCTTAGAATTGAATTCACCATATTTAATTTACATTCACTTTAGGAGTAGGTACTTAATTAACACGAGTTCAGGTAATTCCCGGTACCTACATAGGAAAATGAATCTTCCGTCTTCCGCTTACACGTTTACACTTGATAATTATGGGAATCCCAGAAATGAGAACTAATTTATTGCTTAAGAGCTAAAAGATGACGTAAAAATACAAAAAATAAAATAGTAATTATTTTAGACTCGCTGCTCGTCTCCTATTGGTCGTAGCGTGATGTTATGCATGCGGACAGCGAGTAAAGGGCAACTCGCTGTCCGACCATGGACCATGCCCGGGTCGACGGCGCGTCGTGTTCCACGCGCGCCTCAAAGAGCTGTCAGCAAAATGACGGGGCCCTCTCAGAGGGCCAAAGCCTGCTGGGGTCGCGGGACTTTTTTCTATCACCGTGACCCCGGAACATAAAGGGCTACTGAAGGACACCGTGGATTTTAGTCAGTACAAGCCTAACATTCCCTCGCGCCCTGCCCGGGAATGGAGGACTCATTTGGTGATTTTACCAGGCTAAAAAAATAAAAAAAAACGTGATGTTATATAGTCTAAAGCCTTCCCCGATAAATGGACTATCCAACAGATTATTTGTTATTGGATCATGTTCTGCTGTTTGAGAAGCTCGTGCCTAAATAATTATAGCCGCACAGGCCGATCTTCCGGGTTAAGCCGCACTTGCCGAGGTTTAATGTGTAGTTGATGGGTGACCATCTGTCATAGCGAGTTTCCTCTGTGCCTCGGAAAGTACGTAAAGCCGTTGGTCTCGGCTGTAATTTGTAGATCTTTGACAGTCGTTACTATTAGCCAGAAGCTCTAAAAGTCTGACAACCAGTCTTGCCATGGAATATTGTATTACCTAGTTACTGGGTTGTCAGTCGCTCCATGTAAAATACAAATATTCAGTTTCATCTGGTTCGACTGGAAGCAGACCACAATATAGTTGGGAAAAGGCAGGATGATGATGATGGTTTTTTTTTTTTTTTTTTTTATCGTGGTAAAATCATCAAATGAGACCTCCAACCCCGGGCAGGGCGGGAGGTACTGTCAGACTTGTACTGACTAAAATCCACGGTGTCCTTCAGTAGCCCTTTATGTTCCCGGGTCACGGTAATAGAAATAAGTCCCGCGACCCCGGCAGGCTTTGGCCCTCTGAGAGGGGGCCCCGTCATTTTGCTGACAGCTCTTTGAGGCGCGCGGAACACGACGCGCCGTCGACCCGGGCATGGTTCATGGACGGACAGCGAGTTGCCCTTTACTCGCTGTCCGCATGCCCGCGCCTACGGTGGCCGGAGATCGTCTTGCGACGTACGGCGCCGTGGGCGTACACCAATGCGGTTGGGGCGGAGGGAGGACGCTGTCCTCTCTCTCGCGGCCCGCCGCCTCCTTCACGAGCATTACTGCCTCGCAGAAGGCGGCGACCGCTTCCCACTCCGTCTCGCTCCGCAGCATGGCCGAAACCAATGCCGGGCGCGAGAGGTATCCGCCTATCGCCGCCGTGAGGACACGTCGGTGCCCTGCCCAAGCTGGGCAGTCTTGCACCGTATGCTCTACTGTGTCCTCCGGGCGATCTTCGCAGTGGTGACACCCCGGCGTTTCCTCCTTTCCCATCAGCCACAGGTACCTCCCGAAACTTCCGTGTCCGGTGAGGACCTGCGTCATGCGATAGGTCAGGACGCCGTGACGTCTCTCCAGCCACTCCTCAAAGAGGGGTCTTATCGCCGCTATTGCGGCGTGCCCGGCCGTCGGTCGCGACAGTCGTGCCCTCCATACTGCCCTGAGCTCGCGCCGGAGCTCTTCCCGCCACGCCTCGACTTCTCGAGGCAGCGGGGTCTCGCCCCGGCGCTGCGCCTCCACACGCCACTCATAGACGTGCTGGAGGGCAGTCGCCTCCAGATCCCAGGGTGATGATGATGGATGATGTTGTTCTGAGTTGCTAATTATTATTTTCTGACGGCACTATTGGCGCAATGGCGTACTAATAACAGGCGACCGATGTCTGTCAACACCTTAGACAAAAAAGTCTTATATCCGTCATATTTCGAGCACTCCTGTGAGCCGTAAACATACCTTGATACAGAACAGACCTTGAGTTAGCCAATCACAACGCAGTACCCCGTCCCCCTCGCTTACGTAGTACCTCAGCGAGTTGACAGAATAGATTTTGTTCCTAAGATCGTGCATGCGGAGTCTAGTAATAGTATAAAAGCAACACAATGAAGAACAAAATTTTCTTCTTTAAGAAAATTGTTTTCTTGTCCTATTCTGTAATTGAAAAAAAAACTGTAGGCAAATAACGGCTTGCTACATTTAAAATGAATCTTTATTTACATAACATTAGAATCTAAATCGAGGCCGTTTGATAAAAATATAAAGGGTAATGACCTGCCGCCAAACACGCGAGTATCTTAGATTTTGTCATAGTGTAGATAAGATTAGAAAAGTAATCCTTATTACTCACGTAAAAGAGGCGAGTTTTCAAACAGTTTGTAATGAAGACAAATACCTTTTTTTTAACGTGGTAAAATCATCAAATTATTGTATTCTCCCGCCCTTGGTGAAGCAAATGTAGAGCAAATTCCACCGAGTTCCTTCAATTGTCCTTTACGTTCCAGGAGTACGGTTACCTGTTTCGACGGAGCCGTGACCCCGGGCAGTCCCGCCACCCCCGGGAAGACGGAGGGGCAAGGGAAATTGTCAAAAAAGTGTTACAATGCTGTATTTTCTAATTATCAAAGAACTAGCTGTTCTTCGCGGTTTCACCCGCTGCTCGGCTCCTACTGGTCGTAGCATAATGTTTTATGTAGCTTATTCTTCTTTCCTCGATAAAAGGACTATCCAATACAATAAGAATTTTTTCGTACCACTTGCTCAAAAAAGTGACATTCTAAGCCACAAAAAGCGAACATAACAATAGTCATTTTTAATCTGTGAAAAACAGGGAAAGAATGTTGTACTGAATTTCATTCTCTCTCTAGGGAGAGAATGTGATTTAAATTTGGAATACTTAGATTACGGTAGACTCGATCGAAAGCTAACCAGAATAATAAAACATTAAAAAATAAAGATTTCGAGTCGACAACATATATCCGCAAAATTCGGATTGTCGAGTATTTTGTAAATTTCCAATGATTTTCTGACCAGACAGATCGCAGCCGCCATTATTGACATCGGTTATCATGTTGAGTTTTTTTTTTCTTTCTTTATTTTCGGCCTATGACTTACCGTGACACCCACATTTAGTACCTTGAAGTGTAGTATTTGGGACACACGTTTCACCCGAGCGAAGCCGGATTTTCATCTAGTTAAATAAAATTACGAAAACCGACGAGGCCGTATGAGCTTGATGCCTTTGCATTTTTAATTTGCCGCGTTTTTGTATTCTTCAAATACATAAACGTTGAGTTTATTTTTACTTATTTTTATAAATAAGTTAATGTTAAATACTTATTAATGTTTAAAATGCGTATCTCATATTATTACTGTGTTATTTTTTTCGCAAATGGTACGAAAAGTAGAGTATTTTCCTCGGTGATAAAGCTGTCTTAGTCTTGGGTGAACTTAAATCCCTCGCTACACTCAGGACTCGTCTTAAATCCCTCGCTTCGCTCGTGATTTAAGTTTTTAACACCCTCGCTACGCTCGGGAGTAAACCTCGAGTCCTTCGTTACGCTCGCGATTTAATTCGCCACCCGCGACAGAAGACCCTGCTTTATCCCCTTGGTTAATAATCTACTATTCAATTCCAACCAGTAGTTCCTGAAATTAGGGCGTTCAAAAAACTCTAGCTTTTTAATATTAGTATTAAAGAACCGTGGTAGCTCAGTGGTATCGGTCCCGACTTACGAGTTGTAGGTCGTGGGGTCGAACCCCGCCATTACTTTATGTAATTTATTTCATCACCACTGCTCTCAAAACGGTGAAGGAAAACATCGTGAGGAAACCGGCATGTCCTAGAACCAAACATTCGAAGACATGTGACATCTAACAACCCGCACTGGACCCGCGTGGTGGATTATGACCCACTGCCGCTCTCAGAGAGGAGGCCTGTGTCCCAGCAGTGGGAACATTGCAGACTGATGATGATGATACATAGATTATTTCAAATAACTTTTGCCTGTTAGCGTCTCAAAGGACTATACTCTGTGCAGTACTCCCATATTAATAATGCGCATGCAAATCTTCGCCAATTGTCGTATTCCCGGAAACACCCGAATCATTGAATCGGAGAGAGCCCTAAACAATGCACTTGCATTTTGCATCTTATTCGAAAGAAACAGGAGTCAATGTCAGATGTCAAATCATGTGAAACAATTAAAAATTAAAAAACTTATAGAATTAGTTGGTGTTTCTCTGCGTGATCGAATCCGAAATGAGGTGATCCATAGAGGAACTAAAGTCACCGATATAGCCCACCGGATTAGCAAGCTGAAGTGGCAATGGGCAGGCCATATTGCTCGCAGAGCGGATAGCCGATGGGGTCGAAAAGTGCTAGAGTGGAGACCACGGACTAGCAAGCGCAGCGTAGGACGTCCGCCAACAAGGTGGACAGACGACCTTATAAAGGTCGCCGGAAGACGCTGGATGCAGGTCGCTTCCAACCGGTACATGTGGAGATCAAAAGGGGAGGCCTATGTTCAGCAGTGGACGTCCTATGGCTGAGATGATGATGATGATAGAATTAGGATTTAGTTATTCTACCTGTTTAGAATTAATTGAATGCTCCTTCTGCTAATCATCATCATCTCAGCCATAGGACGTCCACTGCTGAACATAGGCCTCCCCTTTAGATCGCCACATATACCGGTTGGAAGCGACCTGCATCCAGCGTCTTCCGGCGACCTTCATAAGGTCGTCTGTCCGCCTTGTTGGTGGACGTCCTACGCTGCGCTTGCTAGTCCGTGGTCTTCTGCTAATATTTTTGCATAATTACATATTTTAGTTCTAAATATAAAACCTTGTTATGTATTTTGGCACGATATCGTACAGCTCGTGGATATATTTACACTTACTATGTAATACCTGGCCAGATGCGTCTGTCTTTATAATAATGGCTTAGGTCTTAGTAACAAGACGGCGACTAATGGATAGCTCGCCGTCCGGCGACTAATGGATAGCTCGCCGTCCGATCATGGACCATGCTCAGGTCGTCGGCGAGTCGTGTACCAAACGCGCCTCAAAGAGCTTTGAGCAATCTGACTGAGTTCGCAGAACTGTCCAATCGTAACCATGACCCTGGAACCTAAAGGGCTATTAAAGGGCGTCGTAGATTTTAATCAGTACGAGTCTGACAGTAACTCCTGCCCTGCCCGGGGTGGGATGACTCATTTGATGATTATTCCACGATAAAAAACTGAACGAAACTAGGGTTGCCAGATTTGCCACACTGGGCCAGCGTGGTGGATTATGACCCACTCCCTCTCACAGAGAGGAGGCCTGTGTCCCAGTAGTGGGAACATTACTTATAATATATACTTAATTAACCGTATTAGTACTCTGATCCTATCCTACTAATATTATAAACGTGAAAGTTTGTATGTGTGGATGGATGTTTGTTACTCTTTCACGCAAAAACTACTGAATGGATTTGAATGAAATTTGGTACACAGGTAGTTTATAACCTGGATAACACATAGGATAGTTTTTATCCCGATTTTATGTTCCCTTGGGATAATTTTCGAGTTGTAGCGGGTGAAACCGCTGGCAGCAGCTAGTAATATATAATTTATTGAATTTCCTACATAGAGATATAATTTTCTGAAAAAAAAAAATGGTTTCTATGTCGTGCAAATTTCGATTATCAACATAAAGTAGGTTCAGAATAAAGTAGGTTTGTTTAACCGGAAAATCCAGCAACGTACTAAAAACCGTGAAAAATATTTGTCTTAACTGTTATCTTAAGCCCGTCTTGGCAAAAGTCATACTATTCAAATAGTGAAATATCTAATTTTGAACCGACTTCAAAAAATGCAGGTTCTCAGTTTAACCGTGTGTTCGTATGTATGTTTTTTCCACGATTATACCGATTTTGGTTAAGTTTATAACTTTTCTTTCGGAAGTCGGCGGCAAAAGTCATTGAAAAAAAAAACAAAGTCACTTTTGGAAGAAAAGTAATTTTGCACCTTATTCTGCTTGTTTTTAAATTCTAAGCAGATCTTGTGTTATGGGTACTAGACAACTGATAAACATACTTATATATTTCTAAATACATACATATTATAGATAAATTACACCCAGACACAGAACAAATGATCATGCTCATCACACAAACATTTGTCCTGGGTGGGAATCGAACCCACGACCTCCGGCATAGCAGTCAAGGTCACTAACCACTAGACCAACAGGCCAATCAAGTGGGACTAGTAATAATTTCGGGACACTGATTGCCTCTAACGACTGTCAAAGATCTACAAATGACAGCCGAGGACAAAAACTTGGGCAATGAGGGATTTATTTTTATTTTTTCCCTAGTCGATGGATAGATGGCTCTAAACTTTTTATGTTACTGCAGTTACTGCAATAAACGGAATGTCGTCACTTTTTGATTTTTTTCACTTGATTGTAATTTTAAGATCTTAAAACGTAACGTACATGTCATGTCATTGTCAGTCACATCACATCACACCATTTGCGTTTTGAAATAAATAACAACAAGGAAAAAAAAGTTCATTGACCAGACTTTTTAATTTATGAGTTTTCCACGCCATAAAGAAAATGACCCAAGAGAAAAAGAAAAGAAGTCTGTGCCTCGTGGATTTGTGCAAAAATGAAGGCATACATCTAGTAACGTAGTCAGTTCAACGCCATCTACATAGTTCTTGGAAACTACTTTTTTTTTTAATACTCACGAAAGAAAACTTGCCACTAATAAAATAATTTTAAATTCATTGTTACAGAACAATGGATTCCTTCTTCAGCTTATTCGATCCGTCAGAGGGAAACCAGAATAAACAGAAAAATAATAAAAAGAGAAACAAACCTGAACAGGATACTGTTAAGAAGAAACCTGACGCTCCTAAAGGTAAGCATAATTAGTCTATAGTCCCACTGCTGGGACACAGGCCTCTGAGAGTGGAAGTGGACTGTAATCCACCATGGTAATATACGGGACTGTCAGACTCTTACTGACTAAAATCCACCCATGTTCCTTCGGATGCCCTTTACGTTCCAGGGCCGCGGTATCCTGGGTTAAGAAAAAACCCGCGACCCCAGCAGGCATTTGGTGCGAAACACGACGCGCCACCGAACCGGGCTTGGTCCTTGGTCGAACGGCGAGCTACCCATTACTCACCGTCCGCAAGCCCGCTCCGCCGCTGTGCCCTCTGCTGATCAGAGGGACACGCGTTGGAGCGTCCACACGACAGGCTATTCGCATACGGGCAAAGAGTTTCTGCCCGCAACCCAGGGCGCACCGGCACGAAAAACTGGTCTTCCCCCCGGACATATCCGAGAGGGAACTCCAGTCCACGGATGGTTACTAGGCCTACGTTTTTCTCACATATCTGAGTACCTATTCAAAATTGTAACAATCAGTTTGTAAAACAATACCGTATTTTAAAAGAGTAACCATGGAGTTTCTTGCCGGTTCTTCTCCATGGAGTCGACCAGCCCGAACCGGGCCTATGTGAAATAAAAATATTTGATTTTTGATTTCATGCGAGCCCAGGCCCTAAGTATAGCCAGGGTTGCAAACGGAACATCATCATCTTCCTGCCCTTATCCCATTTTACTTGGGGTCGGCGCAACACGTTTCTTTCTTCCACTTTCCCCTATCTCAAGTCATAGTATCATTTACTCCTTTTTCTTTCATATCCTTACTTATACAATCCATCCATCTTTTCTTTGGCCTTCCTCTTCCTTGCAAACGGAACATACGGGATAAATATTAGTATGATCTACAAGTAGTTGTTCCGGGTCTGGGTGTTTGTGTATGTGAGTTTATATGTTTGTAAACGCACCCACATTACAGGAGTTATTCCAAGTGTGGGGCAACGTTTAAAAAAACCACTGCAACTCCTGTATCTGCACCAGAATCAATAGTGGCGACCACCAGTAAAGCTCCGAGACAATGAAGCTTGAAGCTTGAAGTCTCAGAGAATGAATTTAGCTGTCTAGTAGAGTTGTGCCTATATTTTGGAAGTTATGATTAAAGAAAGAAAGAAAAAACATTTATTTGGCGCAAAAGAGACCACGATTCACACAACACTTAATATAAAAATAAACACTAAAAAAGAAAGGACTTACATCTAAAACAAGATTAAAATTAAATAAAGAATTGTTGTGTGTCTCACGGCTGCGCCAAAAAGGCCCAGGGGGCCGATTCTCGGTTTTAGAGATCGTGTCGAACTCGACAAAAATGTCTAATGACGTCTATTTTTCGACAAATTTTACTGAACTCTAACGTTAGCCTTCGAGAAATGGCGAATTTGACATCCCCACTTTTATAATTTGTCGAAAAAATGACGTCATTAGAAATTTTTGTCGAGTTCGACACCATCTCTAAAACCGAGAATCGGCCCCCTGTTCAGCAAAATGTCGAGCAACTAGTGCTCGACGCTGGATTAAATCCCTGGTTACACTCTTATCACCTACAATGGGGTCCTAATAGTGGGCACCCCGCAATCGCGGTGGTAAGACCCTTCTTTGAGGAGCGGCTGGGGTCCTTAACTTCTGCCTGATACAGTTCTTCACCGGACACAGCTGTTTTGGGAGGTTTCTAGATTCTGCCGCATTCGGCTAGACTCTAGCCGAATCTTCTTAAAGTGGGGTCCGTGACATGTGCACGAGGGTTCAGCCAAGAACTCACCGCGACGACAACATATCGTCAGTCACAAGACATGAATTAATTGAACAAAGACTAAACTTCTAGCACAGGGTTTGTTTCATATTTGACTCTGATACTCTGATCTGTTCAAAATATTCTTTGACAGGGGTCCGTGGAATTATTTATATTGTGAAAGTGGTCCGTGACTGCAAAAAGTTAAAGAAACCCTGGGTTTTTTTTTTACGATATAAATCGAAATTACGAAATTAAATCCACGGTGTCCTTCAGTAGCCTTTTTGTGCGCCGGAGTCGCGGTATATGTATGTCCCGCGACCCCGGCAAAAGTAACCCTGGGCTAGAGGGACCGCCCGACGAGATTGTCTCCTAAAAATAAAACACTAACACCTAATAATTCTTTTGCTCTTTGGGAAAGCGTAATGCGTCCTTCTTTATCCAATGTCCATACTTCTTGCAGGCCGCAGAAGAGGTCGCAAGTCCAACGTGAAGAATGAGACCTTACCAGAAGAGTCCTCCTTCCTCTGCGAGCCAGATCTCAGCACGGATCTCCTAGTTAAAGATGTTAGCTATATTGAGAACTTCATTGAGATTAATAAGAAAGAAGATGGTAAGTATGACCTTCGGGTCTTCATTCAAGTCAAGAGTGAATATGTTACTTCTAGACTAGCAACGACGATATATTACTAGACTCCTAATAACAGGCGAGTAGGCGACCGATGTCTGACAACACATTAGGCAAAAAAGTCTTATATCCGTCTTATTTCGACCACTCCTGTGAGCCGTAAACATACCTTAAGACAGAACAGACCTTGAGTTAGCCAATCACAACGCAGTACCCCGTCCCCCTCGCTTACGTAGTACCTCAACGAGTTGACAGAATAGTTTTTGTTCCTTAGATCGTGCATGCGGATAATAATAATATATCGTCGTTGGGGTCAACATTTTTTTTTTAAATAAAATATTTTTTATATTTCCAGACAAAACAGACCCCACACAGAAACCGAAACGCAGAAACTCAGGAAGAAAATCTCGTCGGAAAAAAAATAAAATTTCACCAGCTAAAGACATTACAAACAGCGCTTGGAGTTCAGAAACGAATGCCGATAACGATACTCCAAATTGGAACAACCAACAGTCCGTTCAGAAAATATGCGACGAAAACATAGGCAAAAACGTCAACAATTTAAAAAAAAACTTTAATAAGAAACTTAATGATGATTCCATAGACAAATTTAAAGATAGAGAAGTCTATAATGTCATAGATAAGTTAGAAAAGGTTATATTGAAGGATGATATGTATTTCGCTGGAGATTTTGACACTAACGATCTGGAAAATGATTTTTTCTATAGCTCTGATGATATGGAAGAGTATATAGATGATTCGTAAGTATTTCAACTTGTAAAGTAACCCCATGTTTTTTAGCGTGGTAAAATCATCAAATGACTCCTCCCTCCCCGGCCAGGAGCAGTGGTGGTCCAGTGGTATCGGTCCCGACTTACGCGTTGTAGGTCGTGGGTTCAGTCGTCCAGGCGCATTACTTTGTGTAATTTATTTCATCACCACTGCTCTCAAAACGGTGAAGGAAAACATCGTGAGGAAACCGGCATGTCCTAGAACCAAAAATTCGAAGATATGTGACATCTACCAATCCGCACTGGGCCCGCGTGGTGGATTATGGCCCACTCCCTCTCTCAGAGAGGAGGCCTGTGTCCCAGCAGTGGGAACATTATAGGCTGATGATGATGATGATGACCCCGGCCAGGGCGGGAGGGACTGTCAGACTTGTACTGACTAAAATCCACGGTGTCCTTCAATAGCCCTTTATATTGTATAAGTCCCGCGACCTCTAAAGTAACCCTCTGGTAAAATCATTGAATTAGTCTTCCCGCCTAAAGAAGGACGGGAGGGACTGTCAAACTTGTAATAGGCGTCTCGCTGTCCGATCATGGACCATGACCGTATCAACGGTGCGTTGTGTTCCACGCACGCATCCAAGAGCTATCAGCAATATGACGGGGCCCCCTTAGAGGGCCAAAGCCTGCTGGGGTCGCGGGTCTATCCTGTAACCGTAGCCGCAGAACGGAAAGGGCTATTGAAGGATATCGTCAATTTTAGTCGGTACAAGTCTGACAGTCCTAGACTGGGTGTGAGGACTTAATTGATATTTTTACCACGTAAAAAAAAAAAAAGTAGTCAGACCGCGGGCTCAAACCAGTGTTATGTTATTTACCCTTTTTTCTACAGAACATCAGAGCCTGATGACTCAGGGGATGAAGTGTACGGCAGTCTACCGCCTGAACCAAGGTTCGGTAATGTGGAGTACAAACTGCAACTGGTATCGTTGTGCGAGAGGAGATTCCAGCATCTAGTCACTCAGGTAAGGGCTAAAAAGTGTTTTTTTTGTTTATACCAATTTTGTTCCATTTTTTAGGTTTTAATGTCGTCCCACGCAAAAAGCCGAATTTGTAAAATTGCAACCTAGTTGCAAAAGGACAAGTTCTTAAAATAGCCAATTCTTTAAGAGTCTAATTGTCCAAATGGCCAATTCTCTAAAAGTCTAATTGTCGAAATGGCCAATTCTCTAAAAGTCTAATTGTTAAAATGGCCAATTCTCTAAAAGGCTAATTCGCAAAATAGTCAGTTCTCTAAAAGCCTATTTCTCAAAATAGCCAAGTCTTTAAAATCCTAATTCTCAAAATAGCCAATTCTCTAAAAGCCTATTTCTCAAAATAGCCAAGTCTCTAAAATCCTAATTCTCAAAATAGCCAATTCTCTAAAATCCTATTTCTCAAAATAGCCAATTCTCTAATAGCCTATTTCTCAAAATAGCCAAGTCTCTAAAATCCTAATTCTCAAAATAGCCAATTCTCTAAAATCCTATTTCTCAAAATAGCCAATTCTCTAAAAGCCTATTTCTCAAAATAGCCAAGTCTCTAAAATCCTAATTCTCAAAATAGCCAATTCTCTAAAAGCCTATTTCTCAAAATAGCCAAGTCTCTAAAATCCTAATTCTCAAAATAGCCAATTCTCTAAAATCCTATTTCTCAAAATAGCCAATTCTCTAAAAGCCTAATTCTCAAAATAGTAAATGATCAAAATATTTTTTTTCTACATTTTGTTGTGTAATTCTTATAAATCTAAGAATTCTTCGCATACCATGATTTTTTTTACGTGGTAACATCATCAAATGAGTCCTATCACCTCAGCAATTGCGGGAGGGACTATCTGACTTGTAGTAACTAAATTACACGGTGTCCTTCAAAAATCATGTGTTACTTCACTGTTTTGAGAGCAGTACTCTCAAAACGATGAAGGAAAACATCGTGTTGAAATAAATTACACAAATGCGCTTGGCTAGGTTCGAACCTACGACTTGCATGTCGTAAGGCGGGTCCGATACCATTAGAATTTAGAGGAGATCTTTTTTTTTTACGTGGTAAAATTATCAAATGAGTCCTCCCACCCCAACTGTCAGACTTGTACTGTCTAAAATCCACGGTGTCCTTCAATAGCCCTTTATGTTCCGGGGTCACGGTGACGGAATAAGACCCGCCACCCCGGCAGGCTTTGGCCCTCTGGGAGGGGGCCCCGTTATTAGGTTATCTGGCTTGAACTATAGTCTCATTTTAATCTCCCACAGCTTAAATGGCGCCTCCGTTCCGGTGGCGGCAGCGCTGTGTACGTGCTGGGCGTGCGCGACTGTGGCGCCCTGGTGGGGCTGCGTGCCCGGGCACTGCGCAGCTCGCTGGTGGCGCTGCGCCGCATGTCGCAGGCGCTCGGGGCCTCGCTCACACACGTCACCGCGCGGAGGGTGGCGCCGCATAGGGCTGTCGCTGAAGTGTATGTTAGAAAGGTAAGTCTCAGTCTCAACCTTGCATTTGCAAGTCTCAGTTATTTAAGTCTATTTAGTTTGTTGTGCTTTACTTGCAAGTCGAACTTGCAAATTTCAGATGCAAGCTACATGTGCAAGACTGTCTTGCAAGTCTCAGTTGCAATTCGAACTTGCAAATTTCAGACCCAAGTAGAACTTGCAAATTTCAGATGCAAGTCGCACTTGCAATTGCAGGTGCAAGTCTCGAATGCAAGCTTCATGTGCAAGTCTCACGCAAGCTTCACTTGGGAATCTCTCTCACAAGTCTCAGTAGCTTATCGAACTTGCAAATCTCTAATGCAAATCGCAATTGTAACTCTCGATTGCAAGTCACACTTGTAACTCTCGGTTGCAAGTCATACTTATAACTCTCGGTTGCATGTCGCACTTGTAACTCTCGGTTGCAAGTCACACTTGTAATTCTCAGTTGCAAGTCATACTTGTAACTCTCGGTTGCAAGTCATACTTGTAACTCTCGATTGCAAGTCGCACTTACAATTCTCAATCACAGGTCTCAGTTGCCAGTCAGACTTGAGGCCCAGTTGCGAGACAAACTCGTAAGTCTCATTTGCACTTCGCACTTGCAAATCTCAGTTGCAAGTCGTGCTCGCTAGTCTCAGTTGTAACTCATAAAATGTATAAATCAATTGTTTGGTGGTTCAATACTCTTTCGCTAAATAAAATGATATTGTTTTAGTTGCCCGATCCAAAACAGAGTGTGGAATTAAGAGTAGCAGTCATGGGTGCCAACGAAGCTGGCAAGTCTACGCTGATTGGAGTACTGACACAAGGTAGGAGTACTGACATATGACCGGCCTGTTGGTCTAGTGGTTAGTGACCCTGAATGCTATGCCGGGGGTCGTGGGTTCGATTCCCACCCAGGACAAATGTTTGTGTGATGAGCATGATCATTTGTTCTGTGTCTGGGTGTTATTTATCTATAATATGTATGTATTTAGAAATATATAAGTATGTTTATTAGTTGTCTAGTACCCATAACGCAAGCTCTGCTTAGCTTGGGACTAGATGGCGTTGTGTGATAGTTGTGGAATAATATTATTATATTATTATTAATTTTTTCCTGCAATGCAAATTTTTAATACAATATTAAAGAAATAATAGTATTTTTTTAGCAAATATTTAAATTTTTAGATGTCCTCAATAAATTTTAATTACACCCGAAATCAATACAGCACGATTGACACAGTGGCTGAGCATCGACTGCAGCGTTCCAACGACGATATATTACTAGACTCCGCATGCGCGATCTAAGTAACAAAAACTATTCTGTCAACTCGCTGAGGTACTACGTAAGCGAGGGAGACGGGGTACTGCGTTGTTATTGGCTAACTGAAGGTCTGTTCTGTCTCAAGTATGTTTATGGCTCACAGGAGTGGTCGAAATAAGACGGATATAAAACTTTTTTGCCTAATGTGTTGACAGACATCGGTCGCCTGTTATTAGGAGTTTAGTAATATATCGTCGTTGCAGCGTTCCGTGTCGCGGGTTCGATTCCCGCACGAAACAAATATTTGTATGATCTACAAGTTGTTGTTCCGGGTCTGGGTGTTTGCACCCACGATACAGAAGAAATTCCTAGTGTGAGGTAATGTTTTTCAAAATCTATTATTTTTCCAGGTGAATTGGACAACGGTAGAGGAAGCGCTCGTCTCAACATGTTCCGACATCTGCACGAGGTGAAGAGTGGCAGGACATCGTCTTTGAGCCACGAGATACTAGGGTTCGATGCTCAGGTAATGCATTGTTTAAATTTATAAATATATCCAAACTATATTCTTCTAAATAAACGTTTTCTACTTCGATTTAAATAAATTGTTTCATGTTAAGCGGAAAAATATTACTTTTTCATTTCTCATACTCGGAGAGTAGTGTTTGTTTGATCAGAGCAGCGGGTCGAAAACGATGCTTCCCTCCCTCGGGCGGAAA
Organism: Agrotis ipsilon; assembly: GCA_028554685.1. Lineage (NCBI taxonomy): Eukaryota > Metazoa > Arthropoda > Insecta > Lepidoptera > Noctuidae > Agrotis > Agrotis ipsilon. The sequence continues at coordinate 8,104,867 of CM052983.1, read as the reverse complement.
AGACTCATAGTAATTGCTTCCCTCCCTAGGGCGGGAATGAATTTTAAAAATAGAACTAAAATTGGTTATTTTGTCGGATATAATTATTTTTTTTACATAATTAAGAAAAATATCGATTTAAAAAAATGCTGCGATCTTGTGAGTGTATACGGCCAATGTGAATTTAAAAAAAATTACCTATTAAAGTGGGATGGCCCGCGGCGGTGACGCGGGCGGTGTGTTCCATATTTGAAATTTAACTTAAAATAGTAGATTATTAACCAAGGGGATAAAGCAGAGTCTTCTGTCGCGGGTGGTGAATTAAATCGCGAGCGTAACGAAGGACTCTAGGCTTACTCCCGAGCGTAGCGAGGGTGTTAAAAACTTAAATCACGAGCGAAGCGAGGGATTTAAGACGAGTCCTGAGTGTAGCGAGGGATTTAAGTCCACCCAAGACTAAGACAGCTTTATCACCGAGGAAAATACTCTACTTTTCGTACCATTTGCGAAAAAATAACACAGTAATAATATGAGATACGCATTTTAAACATTAATATTTAACATTAACTTATTTATAAAAATAAGTAAAAATAAACTCAACGTTTTAATGTATTTGAAGAATACCAAAACGCGGCAAATTAAAAAAGCAAAGGCATCAAGCTCATACGGCCTCGTCGGTTTTCGTAATTTTATTTAACTAGATGAAAATCCGGCTTCACTCGGGTGAAACGTGTGTCCCAAATACTACACATCAAGGTACTAAATGTAGGTGTCACGGTAAGTCATAGGCCGAAAATAAAGAAAGAAAAAAAAAACTCAACATGATAACCGATGTCAATAATGGCGGCTGCGATCTGTCTGGTCAGAAAATCATTAGAAATTTACAAAATACTCGACAATCCGAATTTTGCGGATATATGTTGTCGACTCGAAATCTTTATTTTTTAATGTTTTATTATTCTGGTTAGCTTTCGATCGAGTCTACCGTAATCTAAGTATTCCAAATTTAAATCACATTCTCTCCCTAGAGAGAGAATGAAATTCAGTACAACATTCTTTCCCTGTTTTTCACAGATTAAAAATGACTATTGTTATGTTCGCTTTTTGTGGCATAGAATGTCACTTTTTTGAGCAAGTGGTACGAAAAGGATATTTTTTACTTTCCTTATATTTGAAATGAAAAGTAGAGTGTTTAACACGGGTGAAAGTCATCAATTCCCACTCGGACTATAGCCGCCCTTTTTGGGGGACTAAAGAATTTTTAAAGGTTTAAGGTTTATTTAAGGTCGCCGGAAGACGCTGGATGCAGGTCGCTTCCAACCGGTATATGTGGAGATCTAAAGGGGAGGCCTATGTTCAGCAGTGGACGTCCTATGACTGAGATGATGATGATGATGAAAGAATTTTTCAATCATATATCTGTTTCTTTACAGGGTAACGTCGTAAACTACGGCTGTTCTGAGTTGATGACAGCAGAAAGAATTGGTGAAAGGAGCGCTAAGCTCGTGTCCTTCCTGGACCTCGCAGGACATAGTAAATACCAACGCACAACGCTGCATGGATTGACCGGGTATTCTCCACATTATGCTATGCTTGTGGTGAGTATTATAATTTAATAACTTTTGCCCGTGGTTTGATGCGCCCGTTCACGAACATGACACATATATCAGCACCATTCAGCTCAACCATTTTGAAGGGAGCTAAATGATCCGACACACGCGCCACCATCAGCGAGACATTTGAGTGAGCATGACATAACTTTCAACCGCCAGGGTTATTCAAGTCAATAAAGTTAAGTACGTAGGTATCTAATCAAAAACAGCTCTAATGTACATGGCACTCACACAATGCCGGTTATGCAGCTATATAATACTAGGAAAATTGAATCTATACATTGCAAAGGTGGTTTTACAATCTTCATTAGCTCCGACAATAGTTTTAAAATGCTGTCTATGTCCGCTTACATGTGTGTTTAATACACATATAGTAAATTAATTATATATATTTTTTTAAATTAATTATATCGTCATCTTGCTGACGCTCTTTGAGGCGCGCGTGAAACACGACGCGCTGTCGACCCGGGCATGGTCCATGGTCGGACAGCGAGTTGCCCTTTACTCGCCACCCGCATGCCCGCGGTCGTTGAGCTCCTTAGTTATGAGTTGGCCTCCATGATTACTGACAAATGCTTGCACTGACTGGACAGGTCCACTCAAAGTGTCGTTCTATCCTTAAAAAACCGCCTCAGATACTCGCATGGTCCTCGTATGACCTGAACAATGTCTGGACTTTAAAAGAGACTGTGACCTCTGAGTTTATTTCGGATGTTTCTTCTCAGAGTAGTCAGGTACGAAACACCGGCCTCATGTAGTTTTAAAAATATTGTTTGATGTGTAAAAGTGTTTTTGAACAACCAACTTGCAAAATAAATATCAGTTAATAGGTAGTTGTAGGTCGTGGGTTCGAACCCCGCCAAGCGCATTACTTTGTGTAATTTATTTCATCACCACTGCTCTCAAAACGGTGAAGGAAAACATCGTGAGGAAACCGACATGTCCTAGAACCAAACATTCGAAGATATGTGACATCTACCAACCCGCACTGGGCCCGCGTGGTGGATTATGGCCCACTCCCTCTCACAGAGAGGAGGCCTGTGTCACAGCAGTGGGAACATTATACGCTGATGATGATGATGATATAACTCTTTGTCCTCCAGATATCAGCCACAGCGGGCATAACATCAATAACAGAGGAGCACATAGGTCTGCTGACAGCCCTGGACCTTCCATTCTTCGCGGTCATCAGCAAGTGTGAGCTGGCGGCCACGGCTGTCAAGAGTCTCACTGCGAGGCTGGCGGAGCTGTTGGCAGCGGCTAATAAGGTACGGTAGCTTCTTTTTTTTTTAAGGAGGTGGCGGGCCGCGAGAGAGAGAGGACAGCGTCCTCCCTCCGCCTCAACCGCAGTAGTGCACGGCCACGGCGTCGGACGTCGCAAGACGATCTCCGGCCACCGTAGGCACGGGCATGTGAGTAAAGGACAACTCGCTGTCCGACCATGGTCGCAGCCCGGGTCGACGGCGCGTTGTGATCCACGCGCGCCTCAAAGAGCGTCAGCATGATGACGGGGCCTACAGAGGGCCAAAGCCTGCCGGGGTTGCGGGATTTATCTCTTTACCGTGACCCCGGAACATAAAGGGCTATTGAAGGACACCGTGGATTTTAGTCAGTACAAGTCTGACAGTCCCTCCCGCCCTGCCCGGGGTGGGAGGACTCATTTGATGATTTTACCACGATAAAAAAAAGCTTTTTTTAGAAGTTTTACAGTTGTTAAAAGAGTTTCCATCCCTTGGGTAAACTGTTTTCCCACGTTTTTATACACTCACTTTTCTTGTTTGTTTATTTGTTTGTTAGTTTGTCGTTCCGGTTGGACTTTTGCAACTCAATTTTGAGGCACTTCCCGTTAAGCTAGCAGGCTGAAATTTTGCACACGCTCTGAGTTCTGATGACAATACATGACTAGCTAAGAAACCTCATAACAAATCCAATATGGCGGCCTCCCCAAGATGGCGGACAGGCTATTTAAAAAGCACCCCCACGATACGGGTATCAAATGAAAGGGTTTGCTGTCAGGAATATGAAAAAAATAATCACGTGTCTTAAATCCAACATGGCGGACATCCAAGGTGGCGGATTGGCTATTTGAAATGCACCCCATGTCATGAATATTAAACGAAAGTGTTTGCTGTCAGGAATATGAAAAAAAAAACATAAAAAATAATGAAATAATTAATAGATTTAAAAAATCTAAAAACCCACGTTTTTAATTTCCTGAAAATAAGAAAATAACCCTACGGATCTGAGAGAGGGGCCACTCAAAACGTGGGGGCGTATCTTTACAAGTTACACCCACGATCTATACACGTCATGTAAATATATCCCATAAATAATCCCTTAAATAATATACGCCCCCACGTTTTGAGTGGCCTCTCTCTCAGCCCCGTAGGGTTATTTTCTTATTTTTAGGAAATTTAAAAATTATTGGTACAATTAGCACGGCACGGTTATCGCAGTAGTTGAGCGATTAAACCGTGTGTCGCGGATTCGATTCCCACACGTAACAAATATTTGTATGATCTACAAGTCGTTGTTCCGGGTCTGGGTGTTTGTGTATGTGAGTTTATATGTTTGTAAACGAACCCACGATACAGGAGATTTTTAATTTAATTCCTAGTGTGAAAAATTAAACACAATAAATGTAACACAATATTTATTTTAATCTAATACATTTATTTCTAATAACAATACTTATAGTAAACGTATCTAGTTTACACAATCATGTCTTGAATCGATACCCGGTTTCTTAAGTACAGTACTCCCATATTAATAATGCGCATGCAAATCTTCGCCAATTGTCGTATTCCCGGAAACACCCGAATCATTGAATCGAAGAGAGCCCTAAACAATGCTCTTGCATTTTGCACCTTATTCGCAAGAAACAGGAGTCAATGTCATATGTCAATTCGGGCGGTCGGCGGCTGTCGCCGGTCAGTCAAAGGTCCGTCAGTTGTCTTTATATATTGGTGGTGACTGCACGTGTTCTCTCTGTGTGGAATTATATAGAGCTGTTATTACAAAACACATAATTCTACTCAGTTATGCATGAAGAAAATGCACTTAACCACTCTATATACATATCGTCTTCCGACGCTCGGGGAATACGACCGTTGCCGAACAGTGACGAAGATTTCTATTTGCTTTATTAATTTTGGAGTACTGTAAAGGCCGCTGTACACATTGGGCCAAAGTATTGTGCCAGCATGTACAGACCTACTTGGCGGTATGTTGGTAGTTGGCGGCAATACTGGCCGGCCAACCGAAAGTTGTCGGTTTTTCTCGCACCAATCAAAGGATCTTGGCGTGCTTCGCAAACAGTGTTTACACGTTGGCCCAATGTGTAAACAGCGACATTAGATTTTTTTTTATGTCCCTAGCTAAGCAGAGCTTGTGTTATGGGTACCAGACATCTGATAAACATACTTATATATTTCTAAATACATACATATTATAGATAAATTACACGAAGACACAGAACAAATGATCATGCTCATCACACAAACATTTGTCCTGGGTGGGAATCGAACCCACGACCCCCGGCATAGCAGTCAGGGTCACTAACTACTAGACCAACAGGCCAGTCTAATTCATCATCATTATTTTGGACTAGCATGCTGGCCCACTGCCTTGGCTCAATGTGTAAAGCGGCCTTAACAAAATGACTTTTTAGGTCTTTGACCACCCTTTTTATTTTTGCTAATCGTTGCTAACTTGTTGTGTTATATAAAACTAGCAATCATTTGTTCTGTGTCTGGATGTAATTTATCTATAATATGTATGTATTTAGAAATATATAAGTATGTTTATCAGTTGTCTAGCACCCATAACACAAGCTCTGCTTAGCTTGGGACTAGATGACGTTGAGTGATAGCTTTGTGGAATATTGTGGAATTGTGGAATCATAATAATTTTATCGTCCATAGTTAAATTTTCAATTTCATAATACTGTGTTTTTTTCATTTTCATTAAAATGACGTTTTTTGAAAGAAATCTTCAGTATTTAATATTTAGGTTTCATGTAGGATGACACAAATATTACAGGCACTGGCATTCTGTAAGTGGGAACTTTTGAGTCCTGAAAAAAAGACAAAAATACGTTAAGAAATAGTACAATTAGATACAAGTGGGGAACGTTTGTATTCGAGGGTAAATGCTCATGCCTGCCGGGGTCGCGGAACTGGCTCCTCCGGTCACCGTGGCCCTGGTACGTAAAGGGCTATTGAAGGATCACTGTGGATTTTAGTCAGTACAAGTCTGACAGTCCTTCCCGTCCCGCCCTGGGCTCAACTCATAGGAATATAAAAAGGAATAGGATATTAAAAAAAAACCGCTACATACATACAATAGGGTATTTTACTCATACAAAAATATTAGGAAAAATAGATTATTAAAAAATATTAGACCCGTATTTTTTTTTTTGCAAACCAAAATTGACGAAGATACAACGCTTCTAAAAATCACAAAACGTCACTCGGTCGCTACAATTTTACAAGCGCAATGACGTCACAAGCCCCCACTCCCGAATTTGGAAGAGTTTTATCTTTGTCAATATTCATTGTTTTAAAAAACAAAAAATACGTGTCCATTATTTTTCAGTATTATTACTGACGGACTAAATAGATTTTCAATTTATTTATGCAGTAAAATACCGTATTACAAAAAAAAACATAACGCTCTTCCTGATGCATGTGGGTAAAAGTGTTAACTCACTTTTTTAATTTTGTATAGTCTTTGGCGCGATTCTAGCTCTGAGTTTATTGCCTCTGGCCATGTGTTATCCGGATCATCCGTAGCATTTAAGTTGTTTTCGTTAATCATTCTGAAATCTGACACTGACGTGTCATCGTTCCTGTAAAAGAATAAAGAAATTTTACCAACGCCATCTAGTCACAAGCTAAGCAGGGCTTGTGTTATGGGTACTAGACAACTGATAAACATACTTATATATTACTAAATACATAAATATTATAGATAATTTGCACCCAGTCACAGAACAAAGGCTCGTGATGATCACACAAACATTCGCCCTGGGTGGGAATCGAACCACCGACCCCCGACATAGTAGTCAGGGTCACTAACCACTAGACAACAGGCCAGTCAATAAGTAAATCCACTTTTACAAGTAACATAACTGGCACATTTTTACAATTTAAAATGTCACTTACGGGATATCTTCCGTGATTATTATTTGTTTTGAGTTCCCGATATTTCATTTCAAATAATAGTCACGGAAGATATCCCGTAAGTGACATTTTAAATTGTAAAATAAACCGTGATAGCCTAAAACAGTGGCACATTTTTTTTTCATTTTGCAGTTAAATATATTTGGTTAGTTACATTTAAATAAATCATGCCCAAATAACTGCGAAATCAGCTGACTTTAGGTAAAATATGCAATTAAATATTAAAAAAGCAGTCAACTATTTTTAATTTTTTCGAGAATTCTCGAAGCCAACTTCTCGAATATCCTGGGATCTCGAGTTTTTTTTTTAATTTTCACCCTTTTGACCAATTTATAATAGATTAAAAAAAAACTCGAGAAGTTAGCCTCGAGAATTCTCGAAGCTCGAGAAACCAAGAACCCCGTTGAGGACTTGCTTGTTTATCTTACATTTCCATTCTTTGAGATCGCTGGGGAATTCCTCTGTACAGTGGTCGTTGCCAAGGATATGTAGCATAGGTGTTTCTATAATCCAGCGGTTCATAGTTCCCAGCCACTTCGCCAGGCACTCTGAAAATATAAGAATACTTGAAAAGAATAATAAAAAAAAACGTTTTCACCTGAAAGATTCTATTTGACATTCAAAATCAGCCCAAACTCCATTTCTCGCTCTCGCTAAGAAAGTGTTTTAAAAATTCGACTCTGTAAAGTAAAATAGTGAAAACTCGGCCTAGGGGTACTGCCCCTAGCCCGAGTTTTAACTAATTTACTTTACAGAGTCTTTCCAGTATTTACAGCGTTTCTTGTATGAAAATATGGAACAGCGCCTCTGGTGTGCGAAGAAGGAACTAATTTTTTCCTTGAAAATTGTCAAAGTTCCAGTTTACGTCTCAAATACTGAAAACTTGTGCTAAGGGTACAGGTCTTCTCTAGAGGGCCAAAGCCTGCCGGGGTTGCGGAAATTATTTCATTACCGTGGCCCCGGAACATAAAGGGCTATTGAAGGAAACCGTGGATTTCAGTCAGTACAAGTCTGACAGGGACTGTCAGACTTGTACTACCGCCCTGCCCGGGGTGGGAGGGCTCATCTGATGATTTTATCACGATAAAAAAAGGGTACAGGTCTTGTATTCAATTATTTTCTACACTGACAGGCGAGCCGGCTACATTCCCTCGCTATAGTGAAGTGAAAAGATGTGTGTTGCGCGAGGCAACAAAATTATTCTGCACAAGTTCCTTTGAAAATTTCGCTACGCTATTTCACCGCGAAAAATAACGCGGAAAATGTTGTTACCGTACTACGGATTATTAAATTCTAGTGCACATGTAAGGAAATATATGTTTGCTTGCCGAGGTTAGTCTGTGGATGGGTGACCATCTGTCATACCGAGTTTCCGGGCCTCGGAAAGCACATACAGCCGTTGGTCCTGGCTGTCATTTGTAGATCTTTGACAGTCGTTATTGTTAGTCAGAAGCTCGATAGACTGATAACCAGTTTTACCATGAGGTATCGTGTTACTCGGTTACTGTATTTTGGAGGTCCGATAGGCAGTCGCTCCATGTAAAATACTGATATTCAGCTAGATCTGGTTCGACTGGTAGCCGACCACAATATAGTTGGGAAAAGGCAGAATATTCATGTAATAGTATATCATAATAATAAGTGTAATATTAATTAGAATATAACAAAAAACTACTTACATGACCACCAAGGCGACAATTATAAATAAATTTACTAAAATACGAGACTCCATCTTTGTATTGCTGTCAGAACAGTCGCTGGCACAATGTGCCTCATAGAACTACCCCACCGTATATATACACCCTAATCTTATTAAAATGGTAATTCACATAATGAGACAATTATTATTTATTAAATAGTAATGAATAATTTTTCCATTAATTCCTGATTCCACCCAAAAAATATTGGAAAAATGAGATCATTTTAACTTGATTATTGGAATAATTAGATGTTGCTACCGCCTCCGCCCGCTGTAACTCATCATCATCATTAGCCTATAATGTTCCCACTGCTGGGACACAGGCCTCCTCTCTGTTAGGGATTGGGCTATAATCCACAACGCGGGCCTAGTACGGGTTGGTAGATGTCACATGTCTTCGATTTTTTGTTTCTATGACATGCCGGTTTTCTCACGATGTTTTCCTTTACCGTTTTGAGAGTAGTTGTGATGAAATAAATTACACAAAGTAATGCGCCTGGCGGGGTTTGAACACACGACCTACAACTCGTAAGTTGGGACCGATACCACTGGGCCATCACTGCTCTTGTTTCTCTTGATCCTATGTATTAAAACTGGCCACCACAGCTATTGATTCTCTTCTTGGTCCTGTGTATTGGTAAATAAACTAAATACTAATAAAAACTACAAATAAACAGAATTAAAAACTACATTAATAAAATAATTAAACCTAAACATATAAAAAACAAAAACACAAAATATCACAAGGCATCGAAAAATTCCTCCTCAACGCTGTCAGCCGGTAATGTGTCCAAGAGACTGGCGGCGTTACCTCTTTGAATGGCTAAGCTTAGCCTCTGACCAAGGTAAAATTCAGCTCTTGGGTCACGGGAAGCGTCAACAAGTCTTTTTGAAAGGTCTCTGAAGAGGTTGTGAGCACTCGGACCCCATGGCCTTATTGTTTCAACCCCAAACGACTCAAAAATATAATTACCACTCAAGTTACTAAATTTACGCCGAGTTTTTCCTGTGTATTAGGTTATAAACCATCTGTGTTCTAAATTTCATCCAAATCTGTTATTGTAGATCTCTATGAAAAGAAACTCCGTGGGCACTGTTTTTCAATCGCCAAAATTATAGCAAAATCTTTGTTACATCATTGGATTAGATTATTTTCTTTCTAATAGCATTCTAAGACCCAAGAATTCATAATTCAATTTGCAATATATCGATGCTGTCAAATAAGCGATTTTCAACCTCACCCCTTAGAGGGCCAAAGCTTGCTAGGGTCGCGGGACTGTCTTATCAGTTAACCGTGACATAAAGGGCTATTGAAGGACACCGTGGATTTAAGTCAGTATAAGTATGATAGTCCCTCCCGCCCTGCCCGGGGTGGGTGGACTCATTTGATGATTTTACCAAGTAAAAAAAAACATAATTTGCTCACGTTTATAATTTTTTTACAGAAACCACTTTTGATAACCGACGAAAACCTTGCTAGGAACTGCGTGGCACCTCAGAAGCTGATCATCGATGCTATCGACCATACAAAGGAGGCAGATGTCATGTAAGTACTGATATTATCAGCCTGTAAGGTTCCCACTGCTGGGACACAGTCCTTTCTGGGGAATGGAGTCGGTTTTGCTTTTTTTAGTTCGTTAAATCATTAGTTGAATCCTCTCATCCAGGGCAGGACGGGAGGGACTGTCAGACTTGTACTGACTAAAATCCACGGTGTCCTTCAATAGTCCTTTACGGTCCGGGGTAACCATGACGGTTACCCGATAGTCCCGCGACCCAGGTAGGCTTTAGCCCTCTAAGGGGACCTCGTCATTTTGCTGACAGCTCTTTGAGGCGCGCGTGGTTCACGATGAGCCGTCAACCTGGGCATGACATCGAGTCGCCCATTACTCGCCGTCCGCATGTCCGCAACCGGCATGTCCTAGAACCAACATTGTGACATCTACCGACCAGCACTGAGCCCGCGTGGTGGGTAACTTCCCACTGTCGCAGAGAGGAGGCCTGTGTCCCAGCAGTGGGAACATAATATACTGATACTATTAAAAGCAATAAACGCGCCATGAAACACGCTAGAAATTCACTCGAAAGAGCTCCTGGTGGTCTAACATAACGCATTAAACCCAGAGTAGTTCCACTGTGGGAACAAGATGGCGCTAGACGACTTGTATAGCTCTGTCTCGTTTCCACATTGAAACTATTCTGGCTTTAAGAGGTTATGGCAGACCACCCGACCCTGTAATAGGCTATTTTACTGCATAAATAAATTGATAATCTATTTAGTCCGTCAGTATTATTATTGAAAAATAATGAACACGTATTTTTAATTTTTTCTAATCAATGAATATTGACAAAGATAAAACGCTTCCAAATTCGGGAGTGGGGGCTTGTGACGTCATTGCGCTTGTAAAATTGTACCGACCGAGTGACGTTTTGTGATTTTTAGAAGCGTTGTATCTTCGTCAATTTTGGTTTATGTGACAAAAGAAAGAATACAGGTTTAATATTTTTTAATAATCTACATTTCGGACAAATAATTTTTTTTGAGTAAAATACCGTATTGTTGTTGCAGTGTGGAATCAGAAGTCATACCAGTGTTCCCCGTGAGTTGTGTGCGAGGTAATGGTCTGAGCGCACTACACGCGTATCTGTTGGCTTTGACACCTCCACAGCCGGTCGCCACGTTAAGAGCTGATGATGTAAGTATAGTACAAAATATTACTATTTTTTAAGGGTTGGGAAACCATCATTATACCTTCGTCTTTAAACCCTGACGGTTGAGAGTATGTCATGTTTTCCCAAATGTCTCGCTGATGGTGGCGCGTGTGTCGGATCATTTAGTTCCCTTCAAAAAGGTTCAGCTGAATTATACATTTGTGATGTTCAAGTTCCCTTTAAAAACCTGATGGAGTACTTCATCCCAGGACAGGGCAGGACGGACTGTCAGACTTGTACTAGTAGGGAGGGTCACGATATTAGTTAGTCCCGCGATGTCGAACGATGCTTCTTTTTTTTTTAACCCCCGACGGAAAAAGAGGGTGTTATAAGTTTGACGTGTCTGTCTGTCTGTCGGTCTGTCTGTCTGTCGGTCTGTCTGTGTGTCTGTCTGTCTGTCTGTCTGTCTGTCTGTGGCATCATAGAGCCCGAACGGATGAAGCGATTTCAATTTAGTTTTTTTTGTATGAAAGGTGACTTACCTGCGAGTGTTCTTAGACGTGTTTGATGAAAATCGGTTGAGCCGTTTAGAAGTTATGGGCGTGAAAGTGGGGAAAGGTAACCGAGGGTCTGCAAATATACTCGAGTTGGGTATCAAATGAAAGCGTACTGAAAGGGAATATTGATGACTTAATCGGGAGTACTCTTAGCAACAAAAAAAATATATAAGTATGTACCTATAAAAAGTATAAAATAAAAAATAAATTAAAAATTTAAAAAACCCCCGGCACAAAAACCAAGTTCCCTTTAAAAAGTAAAAATAATAAAAATACGTCGCGTTGGGGGACTGCAAATAAACAGGAGATGATGAATAATTTGGAGCAGTCCCCCAACGCGACGTATTATTTTTACTTTTTAAACGGAACTTGGTTTTTGTGTCGGGGGTTTTTTAAATTTTAAATTTATTTTTAGGTGGTAAAATCATCAAATGAGTCCTCCCGCCCTGTGTGGGGCAGAAGGGACTGTCAGACTCTTACTGACTAAAATCCACCCGTGTTCCTTCGGATGCCCTTAACGTTCCGGGGCCGCGGTATCCTGGGTTAAGAAAAAAACCCGCGACCCCAGCAGGCATTTGGCGCGAAACACGACGCGCCACCGACCCGGGCTTGGTCCTCGGTCGGACGGCGAGCTATTACTCACCGTCCGCAAGCCCGCTCCGCCGCTGTGCCCTCTGCTGATCAGAGGGACACGCGTTGGAGCGTCCAGACGACAGGCTATTCGCATACGGGCAAAGAGACCCCTTAGGCACACAGTGCCTAAGGAAGAGTTTTTGCATCCCAGGGTTCACCGGCCCGAAAAATTAGTCTTCCTCCCGGACATATCCGAGAGGGAACTTCAGTCCAAGGGCGCACGTGGAGGTTTCCTGTTTTAGCACCCCATCAAACGATGCTAAGAACACTCTCGATTAAGTCATCAATATTCCCTTTCAGTGCACTTTCATTTGATACCCCACTCGAGTATATTTGCAGTCCCTCGGTTACCTTTCCCCACTTTCACCCCCACAACTTGTAAACGGCTCAACCGATTTTCATCAAACATGTCTAAGAACACTCGTACGAAACTCACTTTTAATACAAAAAAAAAACTAAATTGAAATCGTTTCATCCGTTCGGGCTCTATGGTGCCACAGACAAACAGACAGACAGACAGACACGTCCAACGACGATATATTACTAGACTCCTAATAACAGACGACCGATGTCTGTCAACACATTAGACAAAAAAGTCTTATATCCGTCTTATTTTGAGCACTCCTGTGAGCCGTAAACATACCTTGAGACAGAACAGACCTTGAGTTAGCCAATCACAACGCAGTACCCCGTCCCCCTCGCTTACGTAGTACCTCAGCGAGTTGACAGAATAGTTTTGTTGCTTAGATCGTGCATGCGGAGTCTAGTAATATATCGTCGTTGGACACGTCAAACTTATAATACATCTCTTTTTCTGTCGAAAGTTAAAAATACCTACCCCATCCTATTGTTGCAGGAGACGTGTGAGTTTCAAATCGATGAGATCTTCCACGTAGGAGACAACTCAGGACCCGTTGTAGGAGGTCTCCTGGCTAGGGGACAGCTATATGAAGGAGACAGCGTTATTATTGGTAAGTTGTAGAGATAGCGCGGTTGTAAGTATGTAGGTTATAATAATAATTAAGTAATAATTAAGTATTTATTTGCGTAAAACATGATATACAATAGTGTTAAATACTAATTTATATGACACAAACATGTTTAGCTAAGATAGGACAAAGCTTGTAAAATTTTAGGGTTAGTAAATATGAGGAGGCACCAACAATGAAATTTTATACATCAAAATTTTTATCGATAAATTCTTTTATGCTTCATAACTTAAAATGTCACTTACGGGATATCTTCCGTGATTATTTGTTTGTTTGAAAAAAGTGTTCTATTATGCTTTTGTGTGATTTTTGACTTCAAAGAAAAGGAGTTTCTCAATTCGTCGGAATCTGTTTTTTTTATTTATGATCCCCGATTTCTCGATGACGACTGGATGGATTTTGAAATATTCTTCTTTCGTTTAAAAGGATATACTTTACAGATGGTCCCATGATGATCAGGTCAGGATCTGATGACGAGATTCTAGAGAAATCGAGGGAACTCTTCAATAAATTATAGCATATCATCGGCGATTGCTGCTATCGTATATCATCGTTTACACAACAACATATCAAAATATTACTCCTGTACTCACTCAAAAGGGACCGTTTACCCTTTTTAGTGGGTGTAATATCTGACTAAAAATAGTGAAATAAAAAAAATTGAAGCCAAAGACTTCTTAAAAAAACACAAAAACCGGTAAAATAACTGTTGAATTAAAAGTTATTATCTATGTACAGTGCACACGGCTACACATCAAGCTAAACAAAACCTGTATAAGCTGACCGTTGTTTGAGCGGAAGGATCATACAAAACGAGACCAAGATAAAGTGGTTTTGTATAGCTTGATGTGTAGCCGTGTTTACACCGATTACTCCGAGGTTTCTGTTCCAACTTGCACGATTCTTTTTTAGTCGATGCAGTATACTTACTGTAGTGTATCTATTTAATAGATATGTAAACACTATCTCTCTCACATAAGTATTCGGATCTGTCACGAATGACATCTGTCAGTTGTTACGTGATGGCGCGAACACTGGAACTGAAGTGGTGATCCGGGAGATACTTGGTGTGGATGAGAGCCAGTGAGTTATAGATAAATCCCAATAAACATAGGATACTACAAGTGGCGACGAGGATAAAGGTAAAAAATACGAATAATAATACTTAGTGGACCTTAGACGACCACCTCCCAAAGCCTGTGAGTACCTACCCATAAGTTTTTACCAAACCATGAAACGTAAGTAAGGTAAATCAATTATATTCCACATATACTGGAGGAGAATTTCAAGCAAGAGGAAGAATAATGGGGTTGTTATAATGTCGTCAGTACATAAATCGAATTATCGCTCTTTCAAACTCAAACTTTGCATTACAAGATGGCTTTACATGTTAAACAATTTTGCCAGTGCCTGTCATGAACCCTGCAAAGGCATATTAACTTTAAAAGAACATAGAAGTTATTATAAGCACAAGTAATAAAACAATAAAATTAAAATTACACTGACACTGGACACACAGTCATTTGTAACTAACTTATATTTTATATATGTTAAGACTGTAAAACATGTTAAACTATATGTGCTGTAACTATATATTAAAACCATTAGTTCCTTAATATTTTCTATTAGATTGTTATATGTGGCACGGAAAAAAACACATGGCACGGGGCCCAGAGTGAAACAAGGTTGAACTGCATGAAATTGCATGTATGTTAGTCTAGAGAAAAGAGGGAAAGGTAGTGGTAGTTGACAAATACCTACAGATTTCAAGAACAAAAAGAGAGGTGACAGAAAATTCTGTAATTATTCTGTATTTTGTAGTTTAAATATTATATATTATCTGCATTGGTGCTATTTCTCCATGTAATGCCATAGCAAAGCCGGAAGTTGCCTGCTGAGTTTGGTTGTGGTTTGGTATGAGTTATATTTACATAAGAACTATGGGAAGAGATGCAACATACAGTATACAACATGAAAAGTCTATTACATATCCAGAATAATAAATAAACAAAATTATGTGAAAATGAGAATACCACATTCTAAAGTCATTATTAGACTAAATAGACATGCAATATAATAGAATAGAATACTCATAGAATTATCATCATTCAAGTAACATGAGTAAGTCTTACATTAAGTAAGTCTTAAAACTATGTTAGCAACATTTAAAACAGTAACAGAATAATGGCAAATTAATAATAATTATATGAAATCATGAAATTAAAACTCAAAAAAAAAAAAAAATAGTAACTATGATACTATAGTAAAAAACAGGTAAATAGAAGCGTTTTTCCTGAAATAAAACGCATATTAAATACTTACCTTATTTGAAGCTTACTATTTGAGATAGGCCCTCTCTGTTTTCCGGTTATTTATGTCCTTCTCTTTCACTCCTATACATCTGTCTCGCTCGCACACTCCCCACCAGGCAGGCCCGAGCGCAGTCGAGAGGCTCGAGAGCGTTCTCGAATCATTGAGTCGAAAATACCAGGCAGAAATTAATTGTAAGCTTCAAATAAGGTAAGTATTTAATATGCGTTTTATTTCAGGAAAAACGCTTCTATTAAATCCATGACCGTTATTTGAAGCTTACTATTTGAGACGTGTTTGTTATCGCCTGGTGGTGGGACGCCAATGTGAAGTAAGTTTGATTGACTTCGGGAAATAATCTATACCAATGGGTTAAGCGATAGATATCCATTATTTGGAAGATAATGTATTATTATATTAAACAGCTTTGGAGTGTGCAAGAAATAAATAATACAAAAATCAATCATTAATAATTCTGTAATCACAACAGTCACTCTATTAGTATAATCAATGTTCCAAAAGATTAATACAAATTAAAAATTCAATCAGCTGGGTTGAACATTCTAGTAATGCTGTTGCTAGCAGAAGCTGGCAGTATCTCTCGTCTGTAGAAGCGTGTAAAAGTCTCTTTGGACTTCCAATTTCCTCTGGACAATATTTCATCCAGAGGTAAGTTATCAGACCAATTTTTTGAAGATACTGCTGATCGTAGACTTCCAGGTGTAGCGGATATACCAGCCTCTGTTAGTACAGTTTTAACCCATCCCGCAATCACAGTGCGAGAGGCCGCCTTTGCTTGTCCTCTGATATTTATAAATAAGTTTGGACAATTACTCGAATCTCTTCTATCTTTAAGAAGATCAATTAATTTTCTAACCCAAAACACAGGATCCAGATTTTTATTGCTTGTATTAGGCAGTAACTTCCATCCCGATTGCCTATGAGTGTCACTATCGGTTTTAGAGCCAAAAATTGGCTTTAAAATAATATTGCTGCCGTCATCGATGCAATGCTCTGAGTCCACTAGCAGCAATGTCAGATCGTGAACTCGTCTGCCTGAGCACAGTAGGAGGAGTGTTGCTGTATGTCGAGAAGTGGCAAAAGGGTTATTTTCATCTACAGTGTTTGAACTTAAAAAGGAGGTCAGTGCATCTATATCCCACACAGGAGGCTTATGGGCGACAGGCTTTTTTAAAGCAATTGACTTTAGGACGTGTTTTACTAATGTGTGCGAACTTAATAGTCCAGCATCTTCGGCATTGCATAGAGTAGCCACCACCGATTTGTGAAGCAAAATAGTGTTATAAGAAAACTTGTTGACCAGATGTAAGTCCGCTAGATATCTAGCAACGATGGGCCCTGTTGGGTGAAAAGGATCCAAATTATATTTTTCAGACCAAGATACCCATCGATCCCACGCGATATTATAGGTTTTAAGAGTCGAAGTACGCCACGAGGATTTAAGTAATTGTATTTGATCTTTATTCCAACCCGTCAAACTCCTCGACCACCCCCACACTTCCACACTTCGAGTGCCATCTCTTGAACCTTGGGGGGTGGCAGACCGGTCGTGGTATCTATTAGATTCTCTCTGAGATTGGTGATCGACCACGGAGCTGCTACTGCTCGAGCTTTGAGATCGGCCCGCCAGAACACCCGACTCCACCGGGGGACAATTAAAAGGTACAGCCCGGTCGCCGAGTTGAGGTGGGCCAGGACCTTGGGTATCAGGTATGGTGGTGGGAATATCCACGCAAGGTGGTAGTTCCACTGCCGGGAAAAGGCATTGTGGAATAATGCTTGGGTATCCGTTAAATCCAGAGACACGTAGTTGGCTACCACGTTTGCTCGACTGGATGCAAATAGATCTACTACCGGAGTGCCAAACTTGTGAAATACCTTCTCCGTGCAAGCGGGCAGAAGATGCCATTCTGGTACTAGCTTGTGTCTGGAGAGGTGATCCGCATGTCCGTTGTAAATGCCGGGTATATAATTGACTGTCAGATTTATTTGATGACAATCTAGTAAACGGAACACTCTGTACGTTATTTCCATCAGAGGTGGCGATCTCGTGCCGCCCTCGTTCCGCAAGTGGGCAACAACTGTTCGATTGTCGCACTGGAACAGAGCAGTGGACTTGCACAGTAGAGGACCGTGGGTTTCGAGCACCTTTAGGATTGCCAGCATCTCTTTTAGGTTGCAATGTAGATGTTGTTCTTGAGCAGTCCACACACCTGACACTGCGTAACCGTCCACCTGAGCTCCCCAAGCCAGATCGGAGGCGTCTGTGGTCACAAAGTGAGTTGGTGGTGGTAGATGGATTGCAGATGTTTGATGGCAGTTGTGAAGCCACCACTGAAGATCTTCTAGGACTTCGTCTGGTAAGTAGATCTCCTTCCTGACTGGCATTTTTAGAGATGCATTTAGGAAACTGAGCAGAGACCGGTGATGCAGTCTGCCCTGTGGCACCACAAAACTTGCAAAGTTTAGAAGGCCCACTAGGCTTTGCAATTCTTGCAGGCAAGCCTTGCCCAAGTTTAGCCTTGCAGAGACTTTGTTGATAAGATTTCTGATCTTGTCTTGGGGCAGAGATTTTTTGTTGGCCCAAGGATCCCACTGAACTCCCAGATACACAAGACTCTTCTGTGGGGATACAACGGATTTCTTTAGATTTACTTGCCACCCTAGATATTCTAGACGGCTCAGGAGAGTACGAACATGAGTTTGCAGAGTGTCCTTGTCCTGGTGAACTACCAGGAAGTCGTCTAGGTAAACAATTATGCGCAGATTCTGTTCTCGCAATGTTTGAGCGATCCAATTGCTCAGAGAAGCAAACACCTTCGGTGCTGTGCTGAGGCCGAAAGGTAAGCAGGTCATTTCTAATAGCTCCCCTTGGTAAATGAGGCGCAAAAATCTTCTGTGAGCCGGAGATATTGGTAAATGAAAGTAAGCTTGCGAAAGGTCTACTTTGCACAGCCAGTCGCCTGGCTGGAGGAACTCCGGTATACGAGATACATTTATCAGGCTGAAGGATTCCGTGATTACATAATCGTTTAAAGCTCTTAGGTTGAATATTGGGCGGTCGGAGCCATCGCTCTTTGGCACAAGAAACATTGTTGACAGGAAGCTCGGGGAACGTCGCACTGCTTCTAATACACCTTGGTCTTTCATTTGACTGATGAGTGCCGACATCGATTCGGACTCCTGTGTGATGTAGGGCCCTTTTCTCAAATGTGGCAACATTAGTGGTGGTTTAGAAGAAAGGGTATGCGATACCCTGTTATTATGCGCAACAAAAAGTTTGGAGCTCCCATTTCCTCCCATCGATTGTAAAATAGTGCCAGTTGACCCGCCCTGAATTTCGTCGAGTCAATACTTACGGTTTTTGTTCCCAGAGTTGTAGTCTGAGGAGACTCCGGGGCGTTTACGGTTTCCTTTCCCCTGACTCTGAGACTTGTAGCTTTGGCGGCCCCCCCGCGGGCGAAAGGAACCTCTGTTGTGGCTTGTAGGCGCCGTGCGACGGTCACTCTGGTTGCTCTGTCGCTGAGGACGTTCATGATAGCAGTCCTGCGAGGACTGGCGGTATTGATAATGTGGATGAGGCACAGAGGCGCAGCATCCATGGCTGGTACCCTGCGAGGGTCCATGATAGTGAGCCGACCCCTGCGGGGGGTGGCGTGCAGCCTTGCTTGGTCCTGCTTGCGAAGCAGAACCACTTGTAGGTTTAACTAAGGCCAGGAATGTCTTTTTAACACCACCCATTTTTTCAAGGGCAGCGGTAAACGATTCGCTTTCGAATAAATGGCGG
The DNA here is from genome assembly GCA_028554685.1 of Agrotis ipsilon. Classification (NCBI taxonomy): domain Eukaryota; kingdom Metazoa; phylum Arthropoda; class Insecta; order Lepidoptera; family Noctuidae; genus Agrotis; species Agrotis ipsilon. The sequence continues at coordinate 8,085,444 of CM052983.1, read as the reverse complement.
TTGGATGGTGGAATCTTGCGTAACGTTGCCTTTATTAAAGGGTCACGAACGTGATTAGTTATTCCATCTCTGCGCATTTGTATAACTTCAGCCCTGTGTCCACAGATAAGCTGCAACAAATCTGAAGACGCTTTGTGGAAATCACCTTCAGAAAAAATCTCCGTGATCTTATCCTGCAAGCTATTAAAATTTAAACACTGCTCTGCGTGAGCCCAGGATAGTAGTTCTGACAGAGTAGATGATAATGCCTGCCTTTGTTCCAGCGCACAAAATGTAAGAGCTGCGTAAGCCTTGTCAGCATAAGCCAAATGGCGCAACTGATCATATGCACGAATCTCCTCATTAGCTTCTAAGTCAATAAAACCAGGCGTACGGCAATATGATTTCTGTACTTCAGAGTACCTGACGTCACTCCATTCACTTTTATTAAAATATTGTATATCCTGAAGGGCTTTCAATAAATTATCGGGTGCTTTAGGAACCGCAGGCTCTTTCAGTTTAGTTTCAATATCGAAATTGAACGGCAGTTGAACCTGAGTAGGCTCACTCGCGCACGCGTCGCTACCATCATTGTACAGGATGCCACTAACACTGTCATCAATCAACAAGTCGTTGTCTATAACTGATGCGGGCTCCGCACCGCCACATGGCACTGATGAAGATAAAGCAATTTGATTACGTAATGCACTCACCTCTCGGGATAACTTGTGCATCTGCCGCTTGTCTTTTCGTGATTTGCGACTATATTTGCCTCCCCTTCTTTTGTGGTGACGGCCTCGTTTTTTCTTTCGGTCCGAAGAGCTCGCGGAATCCGTGGAATCACTGGACGAAGAAGAGCTGCTACTAGATGATGAACTTCTAATTGAGCGTGCACGTTTCCGAGAACTGGACTGAGCCGGCTTAGGCACACGATCCCGTGATAAATCACGTCTCGACTCCTCAACACTCGCGTTTACACTTTCACAATTTTTTTCTAAATCATCCATTCTAAAAGCAAAACACTTTCTAAAAGGTAGGTAGATAATCTGTGAAGCACAAAAATTCACAACTAGAGCACAGTATAATTATGACACTTTATACTGAGATTAGGAGAAAGAACATAGGTAAATGTTTCTAGAAACAAAAAGAAACCAAGAAAAATAACGCTAATAATACGTTACATACCTGCGTAATCAATTTGAATTATCAACGTTAATATTAAATCGCCTTGAAATACGAACGGTAATACCGTTAAAATAAAAAATTAACTCACGCGCAGGTGACACTTTCAATTTGCGGTTAAGTGAGGTGAAGACAACCGTACTCGCCGGAAAACAAGACGCCAATGATTCGAGAACGCTCTCGAGCCTCTCGACTGCGCTCGGGCCTGCCTGGTGGGGAGTGTGCGAGCGAGACAGATGTATAGGAGTGAAAGAGAAGGACATAAATAACCGGAAAACAGAGAGGGCCTATCTCAAATAGTAAGCTTCAAATAACGGTCATGGATTTAATAAAAACTTGAGTCTTGTTATCAATATCATTGCTTGTTATTATCAGACTGATTTATGGCCAAGAGCTTGGACTGCACATAGGTCCATTTGTTTAACTACATGTGTATCATTAAAAAGTCCTTGAAGGTAAAAGGCCAGAGGCAAGATCTTATAAGTGATAATAACTGCAGTGTTTGGCAAAAAAATAAATAAAATTAAATAAAGATATTATACCAAGGCACTGATTGTGAAGTATTGCTGACATATCTAGTCTTTATTATCTAATGTCTTCCTATATACTAGGATCTCATACAGTTCTAGACATTTAAGAAATTACAGACAATCACTAAAAGAAATAACTAGCAATGTAGCTCTGATATGAAAAATTGTGTGATGAGCAATTTGTACAATACTCAATACATTTAACACTCACATTTTGAGCTTGAGCACCAAATTAGATTTAAATTGTGTTTAAGGTGCCAGTGTTCTTCTATAGCTAATTGTTACAAAAAATTACTAGCTGTTGCTAGCGGCTTCACCTGCTACAATTTGGAGGTTGTCCCATGGAACATAAAATGTGCATGGAAAACTATCCTATATGTGTTATTCTTGGTTATAGATTATGTGCATACCAAGTTTCATCCAGATCTGTTCGGTCGTTAGGTGTGAAAGAGCACAAACATACAATAATCTATACTCACAAGCTTTCACATTTGTAAGTAAGAAGTAAGATTAATAAGGAAACATAGATAAATAGAATGTTGAACTTCAGTCTTGCAATTACCCGCTACTCAAAATAATATGTATTCATGTGAATATAGTTGATCAGTCAACTGTTGTTATCCTATTGCTGGGTGATAAGCTTCCTCTATGTGGGAAAGGGTGAACTGTGATCCACCATAACTACCTAGTGTGTTAGTGATATATTAGTCCATGGATACAATTTATTAATCTGGTGTAGCTGTTTCTAGGTTGGATTTCCAGGTTGAATGGAGCGTTGTCAAGTATATCCATTAGAAATTTCTCTGACAGCTGTGGTGTCTGAAATGGTGCACTCTGATAGTAGTGAGCTTACTTATGGTGCACAGGATTTGGATGTGACTACTCAAATGCGGATGTGATGTTGAGTGCAACCTGGCTGGCATCTTGAGGGTTACAGGTTTGATATTATTGTAGTGGTATATTACATTGATATTATTCAAGAATATAAATTATATTTATGGTAGTGTGATATTTAACATAATAATACCAGTCTATTAATACCTGGTTGCTGGACAAATGCCTCATTTTCTATAGATAGAAAATAACAACTTTGGAATTAAAACTGCCTTCAGGGACTAGTAGTTGTGATTACTGAGCGTGAAGTTCTGAGTTCAATCCTCGGGTTAAAACTATGTGATGTTGGCTTTTCATGGGAAACATCTTGATGGCAGACATGGGGTCTGGACTTGTATCATGTTGATTATAATTAATAGTGAATCTATTACATGTTACATGTACTCTATTTAGCATTATATAATGTGTACCATTTTACTTTAATGTGGAACAAATGTTTATGTATTATATTCATAAGAAAGTAATTGATTAAATATCAGTAAGAATTACTTACATACAAACAAACTAAAGTACTTTTATTTATGGTCATAATTACTTGCTGCATTTACAAACATTGAAATGAAGTAAAGTACTGCATACAAACAAATTAAAGTATATTTACTATTATAAAAAGTTACTTGCCGCATAAACAGTTTGCGCAACAACATGACAACATTAACTTAAGAATTTTATGAAATAATAATATTTGCTAATAAGTAATCTAAGCAGCATTAAAGACAAATGCGATAAGAGTGGTGGTGGCTTCGCTCGACTTCGGTCGTGGGCCAAAAACCAAGCAAGCATTATGTCGAAATTCGACTCATCATCACTCTTTAGGGAAAGGTGAAGGAAAACACCTCGAGGAAACCGGCATGACTGAGAACTAATACTTCGATGCATGTGTCATCACCCATTGCACTATTTACGCATGGTAGATTGGCATCCATTAAATTGGAAGCATGGGCATCCATTAAATTGGAAGCATGGGCATCCATTAAATTGGAAGCATTGGCGTCCATTAAATTGGAAGCATGGGCATCCATTAAATTGGAAGCATGGGCATCCATTAAATTGGAAGCATGGGCATCCATTAAATTGGAAGCATTGGTATCCATTCAATTGGAAGCATGGGCATCCATTAAATTGGAAGCATGGGCATCCATTCAATTGGAAGCATGGGCATCCATTAAATTGGAAGCATGGGCATCCATTAAATTGGAAGCATTGGCATCCATTCAATTGGAAGCATGGGCATCCATTAAATTGGAAGCATGGGCATCCATTAAATTGGAAGCATGGGCATCCATTAAATTGGAAGCATGGGCATCCATTAAATTGGAAGCATGGGCATCAATTAAATTGGAAGCATGAAGGTGAAGGAAAACCATGTAAGGAACCTGGCATGACCTAGGCTTGAAGTATGTGGCATCTACCCTGCACTGTTCACGCAGGGTAAGATCATCTATTAAAATTGGAACATGGGCATCCATTAAATTGGCAGCATGAAGGTGAATGAAAACATCTTAAGAAAACCGGCATGACCTGGAGCCAATAGGCAGGAGGCATGTGACGTCTACCCTGCAGTGTTTTCGCATGTTAATGCATGATGATAGACTTTCGAAGCGTATCTTCTATTCGGAACCCCAAGAATGGAAACGGAAAAAACGGTGGTCAGTTGCTACGCTTCAAGGATGTTCTGAATAGACACTTTAAGGAGTACCAAATTGACCCTTCAACATGGGAGAACAAGGCACAAAATCGGCCAGAGTGGAGACGCTATGTACAGGAGCAGGTTTACACCTTTGAAGAGGCAAAAAGGTTACAATTGGACAAGAAGCGTGACGACCTAAAAGCTGCAAATATAACGTACAATGTCATCAATGGTGTTCTTACATGTCCACTTTGTGCTCGGAGTTTTACGGCAAAAGTTGGATATGCGAGTCACTGGAGAGCACATGAAAATAGCATCGATTGCAGTCGCTGTGGCCGAAATCGGCAAGAGGGCATCATCATCGCGCATGGTTGGAAGCTGAAGATGAGCGAAAACACCTGGATGGAACCGGAGTGGCTGGATCCAACAGGTAGGAGGGACGAGACATTTACCACCGCACCGTTTCCGCATGGTAAGATCCTCCTATTTTAATTGAAAGTCTTAGTCTTTGATATTAAATGAATGAGGTTTGTTTGATATTTCATTGAATTGGATCTATTTGGCACAAGTTAAAAGAGAGACTTATTTGTAATTTATTCCACTTTGTGAGGGTTACATGAAACATGCACAAGAAAATCATGATATGTGAATTAAAGGCAAATAAAACAAATAAATATTACGTAGTCTCGCGAAGTCTGAAACTATCTGAAATATACCAAAATAAACTGTTAGTTGAAATAGCCAAGTATGACAATAAGATATGTACCTAGGTCTTGGCTATACTACGATTATTAAGGACTTAAAGAGTAAGTGAAAAAAGGAACATAATAGTAATCAAAATGGAATTATAAATGAAACTTGAGTAGATAAGGAGTAAAGGTTACTTCTGGAAACTCCACGTTTTGTGTTAGATTGGGCACCGGTAACGTGCGCATAGAAAGAAAACAAAAGTAATTTTAAAACACTGTAATAGTCAAAATTAATCTGGAAACTTAATGATAAGAAATAAATGTTACTTGACATCTAGACCGGTTGCGTTGAAATTGGGCATCGTTTAGGCGCGCGTATAAAGAAATAAAAAAAAAAAACATTAAAAAAAAAAACTTAATGTTTTCGGGTCTCGTGGAAATTGTAAGATTTGAAAGGTCACAAATTGAGTAGAATGGTTAGAATAAACTAGTTTTTCCACGGAGGGGTTTCAGATGTGGCTTGTGACATTCGGAGACTCATAGTTCTTTTGTACGAGTGTTGCAAATGGCTCTTCTAATTAGTAAAGATAGGAATAGAATCTTAAAAGATTTCGAGGGAAGATACAAAATAGAATATAGTTATAGATCCTCAGGGGATGAGCGAAAAAAAACAAAAAGGGAGAAAAAGGAATGGAAAGGAAGTACGCAGGTATTAGTTCGACTATGTGATTAAACTATAGAAAGGAAAAGGAAGGTTATAAACCATTTGTACTTTCAATCCCCTCCACATTAACTGGAACAGGATAACGGAGGTTGTTACCATCAGGAATGGATTAACTAGACAAACCCTGAGTCTGTGCACTCAGTTTGCGATGATAAGGTATAAGATAGACTTGAAGAAGTTAGAGGTATCAATTTTATGGTTGAGTGCTTGGTAGAAGAAAACATAGTATTCTGATAAATAAAAACAAATATAATAAGGAAGGGATGTAGTGTATCTATTTAATAGATATGTAAATACTATCTCTCTCACATAAGTATTCGGATCTGTCACGAATGACATCTGTCAGTTGTTACGTGATGGCGCGAACACTGGAACTGAAGTGGTGATCCGGGAGATACTTGATGTGGATGAGAGCCAGTGAGTTATAGATAAATCCCAATAAACATAGGATACTACACTTACCATTTGGTCCCATAAAAAATTCATTCAGTTTAGTTCAATAGTTTTTATTACTGCATTTTTCACTAGTTTGTTGTATAAAACAAGAATTTAGGTTGAATATTTGAACTAAAATCTGACTGCAAAAACAACCACAAAAAATGTAAAATTGATTTTGAGTGTGTATACGTAAAGTGGAACAGGATTGGTCAAAAAGCTTCTCCACGCGCTATTTGATTTGACCAAATGAGAGCGCTTGTTGGTTAGAGTAAGTCAAAGTCAAAGCGTTTATTTGCGAACTAAGTGTTTACATTGTTGGTGTCATCTTGTGTTAGTACTTATGACTTAGCAGCCTTTTACAAGCGTTGCAAATTATTTCATCAGAACTTAATATTATATCACAAAATTCATGCATTTTACATTATTATTGCACTAAGGTTTCCTGAATTGGCAGTTTAATTAAAATGAATAATTACAGTCATGCTCAATTTAAATTTAGAAATATAAGTATAGTCAATATAAATATTAAGTAATTTTACAAACCAAATGTCAATAGAGATTCAAAATTAATAATTCAATACATATTATCTATTAATATTCATGTCAACTTGAATTTTATTGTTTGTATAGGACAGATCTCCACTTTTGTACATGAGAGGAAGTCGTTATATTAAGTTAGACTCTAAATATTCTTGCACTGAGTAAAAGCATTTTTGGATTAGGAGAAGTTTTACCCTTTTTTGGAATATGGTTACTGATTTTTCTGTTTTATTTATTTATTTATTTATTAAAACTTCATGCACAGAGTACATAGGCGGACTTAATGCCTTAGGCATTTTCTACCAGTCTACCTTAAGGTGATGCAGAGAAATAAACACAGTAGGTGCAGCAAGAAAACTATTATGAAAATACATAAATATTAAAATAAATACATAAATACATACATACAACAAAATATATAAAATCAAATAAAGATAAAAATGCATATATGGGAAAACTCCAACAACAAAGTAATTCAACTCGAATCTGCCAGCTCCTTGAGTAGATGTTCACGCACTTTAACCTTAAAAGTGAACCTGTTAGTAACCGTCCTGATGTTCTGAGGGAGCGCATTCCAAAGGAAGATCGCCTGGACCGAGAATGAAGATTTAAGAAAACCAGAGCGGTGGGAGGGACATCGTAGAAGACGATTATGGGAGGAACGAAGATTTTTACTATGCGCAGAGCATAAGTACTGGCAATGACGAGTCAAGTAAGTAGGAGAGGTAGGTTTCTCCAAAAGAGAATGCAGAGTCGTCAAAGCCCTCAATGCTCTACGCTGCCTGATAGGCAACCATTTTAAAAGTGAACGATGTGCAGAGACATGGTCATACTTACGGAGATTGAAAACGAATCGAATACAGTTATTTAGAAGTCGGTCAAGCTTATTGAGGAGATCTGCATTCAGGTCATAGTAACACACATCACCATAGTCAAATATGGGAAAGATAAGGGATTGAACAAGCATTGCCTTGATGTGAGATGGAAGAACATTTTTCATACGATATAGCGACCGCAACGTTCCGGTGACCCGCTGACTGACAGCAGCAACCTGCTTATGCCAGTCAAGGCAGGTGTCAACATGCAAACCCAGATCCATGACTTCGGACCCAAACGGAATGATTTTCCCGTCGAAGGTAACAGGCGGAACCGTTAAAGTATTCAGTTTTCGTAAGCTATAAGGGCTTCCTATAATGATAGCCTGGCATTTACTGGGATTAACCGCCAACCCAAAACGATGTGACCAATCATTTATTATACCTAAATTCCGGTTTAGGTCCTCGATAGCATCAGATATGCTATCAACACCTGCCTGACAGTAAAGTTGAAGGTCATCAGCATAAAGATGATACGCACACTGAAGTTCGGTAGTAATGAGATCTATGAAAGTAGAGAACAGAAGAGGAGATAAAATACCGCCTTGAGGGACGCCCGCTGCAAGATCAAGCCAGCTCGATGATGAATCACCAGCAAGAACTGACTGCTGACGCCCCTGAAGATAGGATGAGAACCATTCCAGGACCTCGTGAGAGACCATGCGATAGGACAGGATGGATAAAAGGACATCATGACTGACGGTATTAAAAGCATTGGTAAAATCAACCAATACTAAAACCGTAACTTTAGTATCTTCCATACCGCGCCTTATATCGTCAGTCACTTTGAGGAGAGCAGTAACAGTACTATGCCCAGGCCTGAATCCGGATTGGAGTGGACTAATGAGGGAGTTTTGATAGATGAAGTGGGAGAATCGTCTGTGAACACAAGCTTCAAGTACTTTGGATAAAAAGGGGAGAATGGAAATTGGGCGAAAGTGACTACTAACTGTTTTATATTTGTTGGGTAATTTATTATATATTTTTATTGCCATATAATGTGGACTATTACTTAACATTTTAATTCTTGAGGGTGGGGCGCATAATCTCTTTTTATGGCGAGTATTGATGTTATGTGTATCTTCTACTTTAGTAAATTTATTAATATTTTTTAAAACAAATAGGCAAATGTCAAGTATATATATTGACGGCAGAGTTAGAATCTGAAATTTTATGAAGTATGGTTTGCAGCTCTCCGTATTGTCTATTTGGGCTAGAATTCTTATGCATTTAAGCCGTCAGATGGTAGCAACTCTTGCCGAGGTGTCTTTGGATGGGTGTCCAAGGTTAACCAAAGCATCTAGGTCTGTTTTAGCACTGGATATATGCCTTTTTTATCGTGATAAAATCATCAAATGAGTCCTACCGCCCAAGGCAGAGCAGGATGGACTGTCAGAATTGTACTGACTAAAATCCACGGTGTCCTTTAATAGCCTTTGATTATTCAGGTTCACGGTAGCTCGTCAGTCCCGCGACCCGTGGATATGCCCGCGATTCGTACACCCTCACTTTAGCGAACGCCCTTTGTGTTTTTTTCGAAGAAGCTGTCAGATTCGGCGTTTTTAAAAAGAAGAGTTTGATGTCGTCCTAATGGTTTTCTTTCCACCACCAGGACCTCTCGAAGACGGTTCCTTCACCCGCACTCGAGTACGAAGCATATACAGGAACCGTGCGCCCTGTGGCGGAGTCCGAGCCGGCCAGTGTGCCAGCGTAGGGCTCCACAGTGGAGCCCCGCGCCCCGGCATGGTGCTGCTAGCGCCGCCGCCCCGCGCCGCCAGCAGGCCTGTCTTCTGTGACTGCGATGTAAGTGTACCTACAGTGCAGGGCTCCCTGTGGAGCCCCGCGCCCCGGCATGGTGCTAGCGGGAAATCATATTACAATCTTTAAATTATGAGTACATCATTTTATCTTTTTAATAACTTGTCCAATGGCCCACTTTTGGGGCAAGGTTTCAAATTTCCTAGAAAATAACCCAAGTGTCCCAATAAAAAATTAAAGGGATTCCATTGAGCTATTACTACTACGTATAGAGACGACACCACGCATCACCACTGTGTCCCATCCAGGATGAGTGCGCGCGCCTAGAGCACGCCACAGAGCTGTCAAACAACTGAATGAACTTGTGCGCGTGCACTCATCCTGGATGGGGACACAGTGGTGATATGTGGTGTCGTTTCTATACGTAGTAATAATCCTAAAATTGTTAATCTTCTATTAAACAGATGAAACAACTAATCCAGCAGAATCTAGCGGAGAAAACGAAAAATAGGAAAAACGTTCGCAGGAAAAACAAGAACTTACTACGAGACATTGAGACAGCTGAGGAATGTCTCACCAAAGACATTGATGACATCGATGATACGAACATCTATGACAACGGTGATGAGGATGGTGATGAGACCAAGTGTCATGACTGTGGGTGTGCTGATAAGGTGATGTTGGAAGATCCGAATGATCCGAGAGGATGTATTTATTTCCAGGTAAGATTTAGTTTTATGTAAGCTCTAAAGTCTGACAACCAGTCTTACCATGGGGTATGGTATTACCCAGTTACTGGGTTGTGGAGGTCCGACAGGCAGTCGCTCCATGTAAAATACTGATATCCAGCTGAATCTGGTTTGACTGGAAGCCGACCCCAATATAGTTGGGAAAAGGCTAGGCAGATGATGATGATTTAGTTTTATATTGTGGACCCCTTAAAGACATACCGCCTTATTACAAAATGGGGTTTAACTAAAAACCAAGGTTTATATCACTAAAAACTGCGGTTTACACAAACGTTATTACAAATCTTGGTTTTGTGATAAACCATGGTCTAACAGTCGTAGCTGTCAAAGGTGTGTCAAAGTTTCTCAAAGCTACTTTTTCATTGTGTTGTTGTTTTTGTGTTATTTTCACCCAAAATGGATTAAAACGTGCTAGATTTAATTGTTAGTACACATGGCGTATTTAAATGTTAAGACAATGGTTCAAATGACGGTACTAAAGTCTACGTTTTATCTAAGTTTTGTAATACGGAGAAATTTAAACCATGGTTCTGAAGATAAGCCTGGACTTGTTAGTACAGGTTTAAACCAAGGTTTATTTAGTTTTTGTAATAAGGCCGTTAGAGCGCGACTTCTGGAAATTGGCAACTTCGCAAATGGCTGTCAAATACTTACAAGTTTATATTAATTTTGCAAATTTACTGTATGGCAATAAGATATATGGATATGTAGGGCACTTAAAAAAATTGGTTACGGAATTCAATAATGATTATCGTAACACCGAATATACAGGGTGAATTTTTACTTCTCAGAGTTTGATCCTTATTAGCATGACTATCGAATGGTGTTATAATACAGGATGTGATTTTATTTCCAAAATCAGCGGTTTCGATTCCTGGCCAGGATTATTGATTTTTCGAAAATCCAATGATGCAGTTTTAGTTTTCGTCAAAATCGGCCTCGAGACTCCTTTCAACGTTTTTGGATATTCCTCATAATTTCGAAAGTAGCCATCCACGCCCAGTTGAAAAATTCACCCTGTATAATACAACATTGATTTGATTACAATATCAGACTTGTTGGTTGGTAAGTAGTTTGAAACATTACCAATAGATGGCGCAACGTGTAAACAGCGTTTAGAAAAACAAGCGAACGAGAAATTCAGCTACGAGTGTAAGTGGTTGCGATGGCCTAATTGGTTAAGGCGTCTGGAGTACCTATCCAGAAAACGCAGGTTCGAACCCTGCTCGCAGCTCAATATTTTTCCTACTCCTCCACTATTCTTTTCTGATTAATTTCGTTGCAGGATTAATAAATGTAATACATATTGTTCACAGGCATCAGTACAAGTACTGCGACACTCGACGGTCATATATCCGGGTTTCCAATGTACCGTGCATGTTGGAAACGTCAGGCAGACGGCTATTATAGAGGTAAGTCATATAACTGTGGATTATTTTTTCCAACGACGATATATTACTAGACTCCTAAAAACAGGCGACCGATGTCTGTCAACACATTAGTCAAAAAAGTCTTATATCCGTCTTATTTCGACCACTCCTGTGAGCCGTAAACATACTTTGAGAAAGAACAGACCTTGAGTTAGCCAATCACAACCCAGTACCCCGTCCCCCTCGCTTACGTAGTACCTCAGCGAGTTGACAGAATAGTTTTTGTTCCTTAGATCGTGCATGCGGAGTCTAGTAATATATCGTCGTTGTAATACTCGAAGCTAGATTCCTCGTTCGCTTGTTTTTATGAACGCTGTTTACACGTTGCGCCATCTATTGGTAATGTATCGTTCCTTGAAAAATATTTTTAAAAATAATTGTTGCTTTTTTTAATTCCAGGGTATAATGTCCCTGCACAACGTCCTGCGAGCTGACGAGACGGCCTCAGTGTTGTTCAGGTTCGTGCGCTGTCCCGAGTACCTCGTGCGAGGACGGAGGCTGCTGTTCACGGCTGGACTTGGCACCAGGTTAGATATCATAGTTGTTCTAGGTCTTGAAATAGTACACTGTTTACCGAGAGGAGAAAGTGACCGATTACCGTCGAGGGTGTCGTTTAAAGCCCGAGGCGTAGACGAGGGCTTTAAAATACTCGAGATCGGGAATCGCACTTTCTCTCGAGTGATACATAGTGCTTTATACTACACCTACGAGGAAAATAAATTACTACGAAAACTGAATATTCAAACAACTCACAAATTGAAAATGGCGCTAATGGCGTCTGCAATTTTCACATGTTCTTTTTTTTAATTGTTTATCCTGCCGCCGCAGGGTCGCACTGCCAGCCCGACACCATCCAACACACAGCTAGTAACATAATGCCCCTGTATAAATTCGGTTACCTAATGGGGAAATTACCATCACCTATGTATAGTACGTGTAGCGAAGAGGACACATACTACTAATATTATAAACGTGAGTTTGTATGTGTGGATGGATGTTTGTTACTCTTTCACGCAAAAACCACTGAACGGATTTGGCTGAAATTTGGTACACAGATAGTTTATAACCAATAAACTATCTGTGTACCAAATTTCAATAGTTTTTATCCCGATTTTATGTTCCCGTGGGATAATTTTTGAGTTGTAGCGGATGAAGCCGCTGGCAACAGCTAGTTAGAAATAAAAACGAAGACGAATTTTTTTAGTTACTTCTAAGATAACACAGCGGTAAATTTAAGGTAGGACGCCCTTCGGGCATAGGTCGAGGCCATGCTGCGGGGCCAGACGGAGTGGGAAAAGGTCGCCTCCTTCTGCGAAGCAGTCATGTGAGCGAAGGAGGAGGCGGGCCGCGTGAGGGAGAGGACTTATAACTTAATAAAAAAAAGTTTTTCTGAAAAAATTAAAACGTCTTCTAAAAAAATTATTAATTTTGGAAGTTCTTTTGGAAGTCAGTGGCAAAAAAGTCACCGACTTCCGATAGATGTGGTGGATTATGGCCCACTCCCTCTAACAGAGAAGGAGTGGGCTATAATCCACTACCCGTGGGGCGTGGTGATATTATAGGCTAATTTTTTTTTTTCTGTTTCAGAGGCATCGGTCGCATCACTCAAGTTTTTCCTTATATACCTTGAAAAAAATTATATGAACTCGCCTTAGATCATGCTATCTCTGTCAAATTGTATTTGATAGACAGAGAGGAACACACTTTAAGTATCAACTCTTGGTATACAAGTGAATTTCACCCTTAAACGTATTGATATAAAGTTGAAAATAGTATATTTTTAATTTCGAAATTTTTGTAGACAATTTATAGAAAAATTATAAGTGAATTTCGATCTTAAATACTTATAACATAGAGTTGAAAATAGTTTATCCTATTGTTACATTATTTATAGACTCTGAAACAAGTAGTTACCAGAGCCTTTACAATTTAATTTCAGCTCTACAACCTTCACAATAAGGTTGAAAATCATTCAGTCTAGTGAAAATATGTTAACATCTAATTAAGAAGTGATTTTCAACCGTATTAAAATGGGCATAGAGTTGAAAACACTTCAGTCACATGTATACCAAGAGTTTGAAAGCTAAATGTCGTCGTAGAAATAATAGTAATTTAAAATTTTTCAAACAAAGCACACTTTTTAATACAATATTAAAGAAATATTAGTAATTTTTTTAGCAAATATTTAAATTTTTAGATATCCTCAATAAATTTTAATCACCTTTGGCGCAGTGGCTGAGCATCGACTGCTACGCAACGTGTCGGGTTCGATCCCCGCACGGAACAAATATTTGTATGATCTACAAGTAGTTGTTCCGGGTCTGGGTGTTTGTGTATGTGTGTTTATATGTTTGTAAACGTACCCACGATACAGGAGAAATTCCTATGTTAATAAAATAAATAAATAAATATTAGGACATCTAATTATTTAAATATCTGTTTTCTTAGGTACAAATAATTTTTATTATGTACAATTTTTTATAACTAACATCAAACATATGACTATGTAGAAAAATTTAGCAAAATTTTTGTTGTAGGATAGTAAATTTTTCGCTTGCATATTAAAAAAAAATCTTTATACCAATTTTCTTTATATCTATTGGTACAGTAGTTGCAAGTGCGACTACTGAATATAAAGCGCTGGGTTTAATAGGGTATTTTACTGCATAAATAAATTGATAATCTATTTAGTCCGTCAGTAATAATATTGAAAAATAATGGACACGTATTTTTTATTTTTTTAAATCAATTATTATTGACAAAGATATAACGCTTCCAAATTCGGGAGTGGGGGCTTGTGACGTCATTACGCTTGTAAAATTGTACCGACCGAGTGACGTTTTGTGATTTTTAGAAGCGTTGTATCTTCGTCAATTTTGGTTTACGTGACAAAAGAAAAAATACGGGTCTAATATTTTCTAATAATCTATATTTCGGACTAATATATATAAATACCCTATTCACGGGTAGGGTAAAGTGTTTTTGGGTTTTTCATCAAAAATTTCTTAGTAACCACGAATTTTTCATAAATTAGATGGTGAATAACAAAAAAAAAAATGAATGGAACATTTTTTTTGGTAAATACGAAAGTGTGTTAAATATATAAGTTATTTATACAACGTGTAACGTTAATAGCGCTGCGCTTTTAACGTTACACGTTGTATGTTTATGTGTGATTTTTTCTCGAAAACGGCTATGTCTATTGTGTTGAGATTTAACGAAAGGATTAGTTGTTTTGAAAATGTTAATTGATTTGTTATTTTGTTAGCATTTGCTCACGACTTTCGTTTTTTGTAAGTTTGTGAAATCTGTCCACTAAATATAATTAAAATACTTTGATCAACATGCACGATCTTTTCTATCAAGAATAGACAAAAACAATTTCTACACAATTCGACAATATTTTTTTCTAACCTGAAGAATATCATTTTTTTTTTCATGAGACGATAGAAATCTTTCTACGTTGTACCATTTTGTCTAATCTTTCATCGACAAAACACTTTTTCTATGCGTGATTTATAGAAAAAGAAAAGTTGTGAGCAAATGTTATTTAAAACAAATATTATAAGTACAATAATTTTATGCTTTAAATAGATTTGTAGTTATGTCACTACATACCTTTGAAACTAACGTTTATAACAAGTTATAAAAACATGTTTTCGTCTTTAGAACATGTTGTAAAGACAAACCGTCGTACGGCCCCCTCGTTTACACCAAGGTATAATACATGTATTTGACAAGTTTTGACATGTCATAGACTTCAGTGTAAACGCAAATGTGTTTTATACTTGTATAAATACTTTTTGGCTACACAGTGTGAACGAAAGAATGTTTGAGATTATGGTTTGAGACACTCTCAATACATGTATAAAACAAACAAATTATGTTTTGACAAGTATTCTACAAGTTTTGTATGAAACTAGTATTTAACTTGTTTCTTGGTGTAAACGAGGGGTAAGACATGTCAAAACTTGTCGAATACATGTATTATACCTTGGTGTAAACGAGGGGTAAGACTTAAACATTTGTTGAACATATGTCTGAAAAAAGTGTAACTGCAAAACGGCCTTGAAATCAATTTCAAATGCCGTTTTGCAGTTGTATATGGCTACACATCAAGCTATACAAAACCAGTTTGTCTTGGTCTCGCTTCGTACGATTTTTACACACAATGAACGGTCAGCTAATACTGGTTTCGTATAGCTTGATGTGTAGCCGTGTGTACCATTGTATAGCTTAATGTGTAACAGTGTGTACAATAATTATTTTGGTTTTTGAAGAAATCAAGTTATAACATTAGAAAAAAAAATTGAATTTGATTATGATTCGAAAATGTGACAATGTTAATGAAGAATTTAATTAAAAATACTTGAATTAACGCAATAAATAACTTTTTTTGACTCAAATAGTGATTTGCTATTTAAATCTTTGATTTATTATAATGGGACGATAGTTTAATATAACTTAAACTAACCTTTATAAAGCTTTGATCAGACTGAGACGAATCCCGCGCGAGATTCGGGGCGGTACTTAGCGAATTGTAAAAAAGAAAAGATATGGAGCAAATGTTTTGTCGATAATCTTTTGCACTAATTATTCATTTTTGAGTAGAATAGTTTATTTTTTGTTTTCTATTCTAAAAAAGGTGGTTAGGGCTGATTTGAAAATGGGTTATACAACGTGTAACGTTAATAGCGCAAAACCTCTCGTGGGGTAACTCAGCCCATGTTACTGAACAATGTTTGTTCTAAGAGTTAGTTCTTTTTGTTTTGTGAATATCCAAAAGTTTTAGAACAAACATTGTTCAGTAACATGGGCTGAGTTACCCCACGAGAGGTTTTGCGCATTTAACGTTACACGTTGTATAAGAAATGTGTACAAACTCTAGGAGGCCAAAAGACGCGTGCAAATAATTTATTCGTGAGTTATCTCTATACAAGTTAGGGCCGATTTTTCAATAGTCAGATAACTTATAACTGAGGAATAAAAATAGCGATTTGACATATTTTCTATAGGTAAGCTGTCAAACCGACATTTTTATTGCTCAGATAAAAGTATTTGACTATTTAAAAATCAGCCTTTAGTTGATAAAATCGATGCGAGAGAATTTGTCCCGAATCCCGCACGGGATTCGCCTTGTGATCAAGATAAAGATCAAGCCCTTATTTAATGGAAATAAACATCGAAAAAACTACTATTTGAATTTAAAAATACGGTATTTTACTGCATAAATAAATTGAAAATCTATTTAGTCCGTCAGTAATAATATTGAAAAATAATGGACACGTATTTTTTATTTTTTTAAATCAATGAATATTGACAAAGATAAAACGATTCCGAATTCGGGAGCGGGGGCTTGTGACGTCATTACGCTTGTAAAAATGTAACGACCGAGTGACGTTTTGTGATTTTTAGAAGCGTTGTATCTTCGTCAATTTTGGTTTACGTGACAAAAGAAAGAATACGGGTCTAATATTTTTTAATAATCTATATTTCGGTTTTTTTTTTTTTTTGAGTAAAATACCCTATTGTAATGAACGTTCCTGGAAGCTTCTTTAATAATATTTTACTTTACTTGTCCGTAGATAAGAATTTATCATTTGAGTTTTGACTGAAGCTTTCAGAATATGGCAGGTTTAAGTACTTATACAGTTATTTTGCTTCTGATAGCAGTAAATTAATATCTACCTTATTATAAAGTTAATAAAGATCACAATTGTTTTAATACAGGTTTCAGTGATAACCCAATATAAACTTTATTTTAAAGAGGATAGGTGTCATTATAATTTTGCCTTTTTTTTCTTCGTAATAACAACTTTTTATCAACCTTATTTCAATAAATATAAAGCTCTTTATAATTTGGGCTGTCTTTTAAATAGTACATACGAAAAGCTACCTTATGTCAACGGCAATAAAGATCAGAGTAGAATAACTGTGAAAGCATACACTCATATTGTGATTTTAATGTTTCTATCACACAAAAACTTTGTATGTTGCACTCAATACCATATAAAACTTAATAATATAGACATTTGTTTTATTTTATACCAATGACGATATATTACTAGACTCCGCATGCACGATCTAAGGAACAAAAACTATTCTGTCAACTCGCTGAGGTACTACGTAAGCGAGGGGGACGGGGTACTGCGTTGTGATTGCTAACTCAAGGTCTGTTCTGTCTCAAGGTATGTTTACGGGTCACAGGAGTGGTCGAAATGAGACGGATATAAGACTTTTTTGCCTAATGTGTTGACAGAAATCGGTCGCCTGTTATTAGGAGTCTAGTAATATATCGTCGTTGTTTTATACCCTTTGATACGTCTTGGAAAGATAAACATCTGTTGAACACTTGTATAAAAAAACCGTCAACGTCAAAACGACATTTTACGTTGATATAAGGGTCGTTTTGCAGTTATACTTTTTTAAGACAAGTGTTAAAAAAGTTAAGGGGAGGCCTATGTTCAGCAGTGGACGTCTTAGTGTCTAAACACACTATGCCGACCGTACGCGACCGAAGTTCCGCGGCTGATTTTACGTTCCAACGTATTCAGCTGATATGACACACCATACGTGCCGAACTTACGCGGCAGAAATTCAGTTGCGCAATTTTGTGTGTATATTCAGTGTTTCGAACGCTGTCGTGGCGTCGTGTCGTGTTATCTAAACAGCCGGACAGACAACTAAGTGATCCTGTTAGGGTTCCGTTATTACTTTTGAGGTGCGACCGAATTCCCGCTGAACTTACGCCCGACTGAAGTTCGGCTATACGCTATAACGCAACGTAATTTCGGCATAATGTGTCGCCAGTAATTCAAATAGCATTGCAGGCGTAATCATGCCGAACTTCCGTCGCGTATCCTCGGCATAGTGTGTTTAGACACTTACGGCTGATATGATGATGAAGAAGACAAGTGTGTATTTTTTGTGATAAGGCGGAGAAAATTTATAACCTGGATTAACACATAATGTCAGTTATTATCACGATTAAATATAATTTTTGAGTTGTAGCGGGTAACAGCAGAATAAAGTTAAAAATAGATTTTTCAACAAAATTTTATTTTATTTTTCTACTAAGTTTGAACATAATTTAACTTATTCTAGTTATATTCCATACTCTTTCATTTAATTATTTTAAGTTATTGCAGATCATAAATCAAATAAGTATGAAATTTTGAACACAAAAAGGAAAAAGACAAAAATAAAGCTCCTTACTTCGGCATTACTTAAAAGAAAATAATCAAACCATAACATCATCCGCCTGCCTTTTCCCAACTATATTGGGGTCAGCTTCCAGTCAAACTAGATTTAGCTGGGTGTCAGTATTTTACATGGAGCGACTGACTATCAGACCTCCACAACACAGTAACTAGGTAATACCATACCCCATGGTAAGACTGGTGGTCAGACTTTAGAGCTTCTGACTAACAGTAACGACTGTCAAAGATCTACAAATGACAGCCGGGACCAACGGCTTTACGTGCTTTCCGAGACACGGAGGAAACTCGCTATGACAGATGGTCACCCATCCACAGACCAACCTCGGCAAGCGCGGCTTAACCCGGAAGATCAACCTGTGCGGCTGTAATTATTTAGCCACGAGCTCCACCGTAGTCGACAAGGAACCCTTATTATTAATTAAATTAAGACTTTTTTGCGTAAAATCTAGACAAATAAGTATCCACGTTATGAACAAAAAACTTGAATGACTTCTAATACATTTTATTATGCATATTTTATTAATAGGGCAATATAATTCAAATATTATATTACCTATCATAATTTCATATCTACTAAGACCATTCATTGTAACACTTATTTACTTTTCAAATGTCTATTACAATTATAAATATTTACCTAACTAATACTGTTAAGGATTCGCCAAACAAGACATGACTGAAGTCTTGCGAAAAATTCGTGCTACTACATTTTTAGAGGTATTCCACGCAGGGCACCCGAGTTACTTGCACCCAACGATGATATATTACTAGACTCCGCATGCACGATCTAAGGAACAAAAACTATTCTGTCAACTCGCTGAGGTACTACGTAAGCGAGGGGGACTGGGTACTGCGTTGTGATTGGCTAACTCAATGTCTGCTCTGTCTCATGGTATGTTTACGGCTCACAGGAGTGCTCGAAATAAGACGGATATAGGACTTTTTTGCCTAATGTGTTGACAGACATCGGTCGCCTGTTATTAGAAGTCTATTTCGTCGTTGCTTGCACCTTATCTATTGTACATAAGGCTCGTGTAAAAAATTTTCGCACGTGGCAGGTGCCCTTCATGGAATACCTCCATTTTTATATTGCAATGTGATGTAAAGAGATAGACACTAGCGCCGCGTCTAAAGATCATGAGTGTTGGCGCGAACTCTGCTACAGAAATACAAAATGGCGATCGCTAAACGTCATTAATGTCATATGTCTTGTTTTAGTGTTACATTTTTTAATTTTCAAGTTATTATAAGCCGTAATTTGGTCGCGGGTCTTATACCATCACCGTGACCCCGGAACATAAAGGGCTATTGAAGGACACCGTGGATTTTAGTCAGTACAAGTCTGACAGTACCTCTCGCCATGCCCGGGGTGGGAGGTCTCATTTGACGATTTTACCACGTAAAAAAAAAAAAGGCCGTAATTTAGTGTAAAAATGGCAAGACGGTGCCTTAAATAGTGTGTATGGTAAAGATTCCACCGTTATATAAGTCGCAGAATAATTTGTTTAAACGAATTTTTCGTATAATTCTAGAGATATCAAAAAACACGGATAATTAGACAATTTATTAGACATTTCTCAATGTTACTGAAAAAGAATATGATAATTGTAAAACATTATGATTTAGTAAGGTTTGAGGAGAGCAGTGGTGGCCCAGTGGTATCAGCCTCGACTTACGGGTTGTAGGTCGTGGGTTCGAACCCCGCCAGGCGCATTACTTTGTGTTATTTATTTCATCACCACTGCTCTCAAAACGGTGAAGGAAAACATCGTGAGGAAACCGGCATGTCCTTTTTTTTTTTTTTTAGCGTGGTAAAATTATCAAATGAGACCTCCAACCCCGGGCAGGGCGGGAGGTACTGTCAGACTTGTACTGACTAAAATCCATGGTGTCCTTCAGTAGCCCTTTATGTTCCGGGGTCACGGTAATAGAAATAAGCCAGATATCCCCAGAATTTTTGCGACATTCGCTTTAACAAATTATCCTAAGACATATAACGTATGTAACGTTTTACAAACACTTCCATTGTACGCACAGCTAAGGAGTAGAATTCCCTGGCATCTGTATTTCCCGACAGCTACAACCTTGTGGTCTTCAAGTCAAGAGTGAATGTTACTTCTAGTCAAGCGTGCTTCACCGTCGACCACATCATCGCTTATCATGAGGCGAGATAGTGGACAATCGCGAGAATATCCATTGAGCTATTATTACTACGTATAGAGACGACACCACGTATCACCACTGTGTCCCATCCAGGATGAGTGCACGCGCACAAGTTCATTCAGTTGTTTGACAGCTCTGTGTCGTGCTCTAGGCGCGCGCACTCATCCTGGATGGGACACAGTGGTGATGTGTGGTGTCGTCTCTATACGTAGTAGTAATAGCTCAATGACAATATCTAAGAATAAATATGTTAGGTAACTATCTACATATTTTCTACACTTGAATTCAAAAATCTAAGTATTATCAAAGTTTTATAATAACAAACTTAGTTTTATGATGATAAAGATCAAATTCCTTTACTACACTCGCGAGCAAAATTATTGAATCACTTACCCCGATTCCGCGCGATCTTGAGCAGTTTATAACTAGTTAAGAATAATAAAAATGATACCATTGTAAAGGTTTAACTGTTACCTTTAAATTGATACCAAATTCATTCAAATCACGACATTATTTAAGGACCTATCCCGGATCAATTACAAGTAAGTGATTCCATCAACGACGATATATTACTAGACTCCGCATGCACGATCTAAGGAACAAAAACTATTCTGTCAACTCGCTGAGGTACTACGTAGGCGAGGGGGACGGGGTACTGCGTTGTGATTGGCTAACTCAAGGTCTGTTCTGTCTCATGGTATGTTTACGGCTCACAGGAGTGCTCGAAATAAGACGCATATAAGATTTTTTCCTAATGTGTTGGCAGACATCGGTCGCCTGTTATTAGGAGTCTAGTAATATATCGTCGTTGGATTCCATACTTTTGCTCGCTAGTTTACATAATAAGTTCTAGATTCTTCTAATTTCTTTCTCATTTGGTTTTTAATCTCCATTCTTCTATAATATTCTTTTTTGCTAATCATAATTTTTCTAACAAATACTTTTTTCTTTATTTTAACCATATTTTTAGGTTTTGGCTCAATTTTTTCAACTACATCTATTTTTTTAGGATCTGCAGTTTCTTCTTTGCTATAATTTATGATATTATGCATACCAAAATCGTGTCTATTTTCTAAATCCTTAAAATCTTCGATTTTTTCGCGACTCATTTTGTTAAAGATTTTTAGGAATTGCCAGAATTCTATATCACCGCCTTTAATATTTTTATAATAAAAATCAATTAACTCCCTATCACATTGATGATTATTTTTGACCGGATTCGGATCTGCGAACCGATTAGCAATTTCCTTTTTTTTACTAACTTTTTCAATATGACGAAATTTCTTAGTGTTTTTATTGCTAGTATTTTTATCATCGACTTTAGTATTATTCTTATTTTTGCCATATTCGTACTTTTTTTTCTTAGTTTTAACTTTATTAACATACTTATATTTGCCACCAATACCGTTCAAAATTTTATTTTTCCACACTTTAGGTTTGAACCTCTTAGGATTTAATTCATGTTTTCGATTATGTAGCTTCAAGGCGGCCATTGTCAAACATATTTTATCGCATCCCTCGCAAGGATAAAGTATTTGCAACCCTTTTTTCTTAGCTATAATGCTCAAATTCCTTAATTGCTCTAAATAACCCTCTCCAACTGTTTTCAATGCTAAATAATCTTCTTTAGGGAATTCTGGCAACAGATATTCCTTATTCAAGTCGACTTTTTCTTTAAGAACCATCCAGTCATCCCCTTTTTTGACTAACTTAGTCGTTCCTAAAAATATGTTTTTGGACGCACGATTTTTTTCATCGATTTTCATTGACGCGATTTTATTTAGATTGCTTACACTTGGTATAACTTCTAGGTCACAGTCTTTGTCAATTTGAAATACATATTTGGACCCTATTCCCGTATCTCTTTCCTTAATACGTCCGTACGGTATTTCTAAAGTAACATTATGAACCAATCGGATATGTCTTGTAATTGTTAAATTAGTGACATAGCCACAAAACGGGCATTTCTTTAACATTTTATCGTTGCATATGTCGAAGTGTTCCTTGCAGTGGAACTTCAAATCTGATTTTGTTGTGAAGAGCTGAAAAGATAGATAAAATAATGATTTAAAAAAGGCGAAATGTGCGTTATACTTGCGTACTGATTTCGTACTACTATAAAAATTAAAGTTGTTGAATGACGGTTAAATATTTAAATTAAACTGTTTTTTTGAAAAAAAGAAAGTAAAATCATTTATTTGGCGCAAAGGAACCACGCTAAACACACAACACATAATATGAAAGAAAAAAAAACTTAAATCAACAAGAATAGAAGTAGGAAAAAAAGATTAGTTGTGTGTTAATAGGCCCAGTTTAATATTAGCAAGAAAAAGTTTAAAAATTGTTGTGTGTAAATCGGTCCAGTTTAATTAAAGCAAGAAAAAGTTTCGTTTTAAACGAGAGGAGTTCCAGTGTGAAAAAGAGACAGAATTATATACGTCGTCTAGCGCCATCTCGTTCCCACATTAGAAATACTCTCGCTTTGAGACGTCATGGTAAGCTGTCTGTATTAGTGTAGTATTTGTTGTTATAACAGCAGCGGAAATACAAAATCTGTGAAAATTTCAACTGTCTGCTATCACGGTTCATGAGATACAGTCTGGTGATAAGCGGATATACAGACGGACAGCGGATTCTTAGTAAAACGTTCCGTTTAATTTTAAAAATAACCAATAATCTTGTTTTGTCTTACCCGACTGTATCAAAATGGGAAGTGTGTGAAATGTCTTTAACATACCTTAAAACAAATATAACACTGATGAGTATTAAACTTCAGTTTTCCATTCGGATTTGTTTCTTCATCGCTGTTACTTTCAAAATCATCTTCTCTATAATCTACATCTTTTTCATCATCTATTGTTTCATCTCCATCATCCATCTCATCACCATTGATTGTTTCTTTAACAATTACATCACCATTGATTGTTTCTTCACCAATTTCATCATTTTCAATAGTTTCACCATTTTCTTGCTCCAAGTTAATCTGTTCTTTGTTCAATTCATCATTTTTTTGGTTATTTCTTGTTTCATCACCTACGATATTGCTTTCTTCATCATTTTTGGTATTTTCTTGTGTTTTAGTAGATTCGTTATTGTTTTCTGTTTTCTTGAAATATCTTATTGATGTTTGTTCTGAAATAGAGCAAATGTAATGGCAATATTACTGCAGATTTCGATAACATAGCGCAGAAGTGCAATCAGCCTATGTTTCCACTGTTGGGACACAAGTCCGAGGAGCTCGTGGCTAAATAATTACAGCCGCACAGATCGATCCAGGGTTCAGCCACGCTTGCCGAGGTTGGTCTGTGGATGGGTGACCATCTGTTATAGCGAGTTTCCTCCGTGCGAGGAAAGCACGTAAAGCCGTTGGTCCCGGCTGTCATTTGTAGATCTTTGACAGTCGTTAATGTTAGTCAGAAGCTCTAAAGTCTGACAACCAGTCTTACCATGGGGTATGGTATTACCCAGTTGCTGTGTTGTGGAGGTCCGACAGGCAGTCGCTCCATGTAAAATACTGATATTCAGCTGAATCTGGTTTGACTGGTAGCCGACAAGGCAGGCAGATGATGATGCTGGGACACAAGTCCACCCCCTCTCATAGAGAGTAGGCCTGTGTCCTAGCAGTGGAAACATTTTTTTAGCTGATGATGAAAATCGAGATAAAATATGAGTAAGCTAAAGATAGATATAGATAAATAAAATATGATACTCTAAGGATATATACAGGGTTACTGGTTAAGAGCCCTATTACAAAATTAAAGAACACAGTTTCTGTCAATTTGACATCGTGATGCCCCCCGCATAAAAACAAAACACAATCAACACAGCTACGCCTCGTATACCAGGATGAAAACAACATGAGCTTTTGCCACTTTTCTTTCGAATAAACAAAGTGAGATCCCGGGCTTCTAGACACTACTTATTTTCTTAGTTACGAATGGATAATAATTATGATAAATGTATACCTAGCAAAATAAAATAAGGGCCACTCATTAAATTACACTTTAAACAAGTATAACTCTTATACTGATCGATTTTAGCGATTAGACCGATTAGACCCATTGTGTCACACTGTGAATTGGATATATTTGTAATTTAGAAGGTGTGCATTTTAAAGATTATTCAATTCCATTCTATACGAGTAAATAATCTTGTTAGGATATATTTCAAGTGTTCATTTTGTTTCTTGTGACTAACTGGAATTCATAACTTATTTAATTAGATTTTTTAAATTATTTAGAACTTACGATTTGGTGTTTAAAATTTCAAACTTTTTCTTGAACTTATACATCAAACCGTCATTTATGCCATCCATTTAGAGACATAATTATGGGCCGAAAATGAGCCACTTGCGGTGATTAAGGTGACATAGATAAGGAGATATAGCCAGAAGAGGTCGGTTTTATGGTCGAATATTCCCAACCAGTGTTTTAAAATATTTTAAACTGGTGTCAAGAGACAAGAGTAATATCACCAAACGCCGTGATCCAGGAAGAAACTGAGTCAAAGTCAAAGTCAAAGCGTTTATTTGCGAACTAAGTGTTTACATTGTTGGTGTCATCTTGTGTTAGTACTTATGACTTAGCAGCCTTTTAGAAGCGTTGCAAATTATTTTATCAGAACTTAATATTATATCACAAAATTCATGCATTTTACATTATTATTGCACTAAGGTTTTCTGAATTGGCAGTTTAATTAAAATGAATAATTACAGTCATGCTCAATTTAAATTTAGAAATATAAGTATAGTCAATATAAATATTAAGTAATTTTACAAACCAAATGTCAATAGAGATTCAAAATTAATAATTCAATACATATTATCTATTAATATTCATGTCAACTTGAATTTTATTGTTTGTATAGGACAGATCTCCACTTTTGTACATGAGAGGAAGTCGTTATATTAAGTTAGACTCTAAATATTCTTGCACTGAGTAGAAGCATTTTTGGATTAGGAGAAGTTTTAGCCTTTTTTGGAATATGGTTACTGATTTTTCTGTTTTATATTTGTTGGGTAATTTATTATATATTTTTATTGCCATATAATGTGGACTATTACTTAACATTTTAATTCTTGAGGGTGGGGCGCATAATCTCTTTTTATGGCGAGTATTGATGTTATGTGTATCTTCTACTTTAGTAAATTTATTAATATTTTTAAAAACAAATAGGCAAATGTCAAGTATATATATTGACGGCAGAGTTAGAATCTGGAATTTTATGAAGTATGGTTTGCAGCTCTCCGTATTGTCTATTTGGGCTAGAATTCTTATGCATTTCTTTTGGGTTATGAATAATTCATCCACGTTAACACTATTTCCCCATAGCATGACGCCATATCGCAGCCACGAGTATGCGTATGCGTAGTACGCAGCCATAGCTGTTTGTGTGTTGGTACTTTGCTTAATTTGAAGGAGAGCATAAGAGAATCTGGAGAGCTTTGTTTTTATATGTTCTATGTGTGATTTCCAGTTAATGTGTGTGTCAATATTTATGCCAAGTAGATTAAATGTATTAACTTCTTTAAGATTAAGAGGTGGTTTTTTGTATGATCTGAATTGTATTAGTTTAGTTTTGTTACTATTAATTTCTAAATTATGTATTTGAAGCCAAGTATCAACAGTTTGAAGGGTATCATGTATTTGTAGGTTAGGGTTATTTACATCTTCGCACTTGATCAATATTGAGATATCGTCTGCAAATAATACTGGTAAAGCGTTTTTAGTATCTAATATTTTAGGAAGGTCATTGATATAGATTAAAAATAGTGGACATCCTAATACACTTCCTTGTGGGATTGAGCAAGTAATTCCTCTTTCATGTGATCGAATGGTTTTGATCTGGCTTTTGGTATGATCATAATTTTCAATTTGTACTATTTGTCTTCTATTTTGTAAGTATGAGTGGAACCACGAATAAGCTGGTCCTCGTACACCGCAGCCATGTAGTTAAGTAAGTAAAATATCATAGAGGACCTTGTCATATGCTTTTGTCATGTCTAGAAGTAGCCCAATTACATATTGTTTATCGTTTATATGTTGTAGCGCTTGCTGTACATAATTATAAACTGCCAGTGTTGTTGATCTATGTTTTCTAAATCCATTTTGCGCGTTATCAAGAATATTGAACTTTTCTAAGAATGTGTATAGTTGATTGCACATAGCCTTTTCAAATATTTTGAAAAAAGTTGGTAGCAGTGCTATGGGTCTATAATTGCTTGGGATATGTTTGTCACCTTTTTTATGTACTGGTTTTACTAACGCTATTTTAAGTGCGTCTGGAAATTGGCCGTCTTGAAAGCTTTGATTGATTAAAAACATTAAAGGGAAGGAAAGTTCTATTGCGCATTGCTTCAATAAAATTGGTGGAATGTCATCGATACCACAGCTATGTTTGTTTTTGGTTGACCTTATTATATTTACTATTTCCTTTTGGTCTACAGGGCGTAAGTACATAGAACAAACAGAGGGGTTGATCACAGGTTTCCCAATATTGTTGGTCGAGTTGGATATTTGGTTTTGCCCCACAGTTGCAAAGAATTCGTTAAATCTATTGGCTACATTAAATGGGCATTTTATTTCTTCATTATCAACCTCAAGTGATATGTTTTTACGTGTGTTCATTTTTGTCTTTCCTGTTTTAGTGTTAATTATATTCCACATTGTTTTCAACTTGTTGTCAGATTTTTGCATTTGCTTAATATATGTCAATTTTTTTGATTTTCTTATTGTTGATTTTAATATTTAACTATATAATTTATAATGTTTCTTTATAACACAACTTAAGGCAACACAACTGAGTAAGGCCCAAGAAGACCATTATGTTCGTTAAATCACGCAAAGAGAACGATAAATCTACTACGCGGATCATAAAAACTCAAACTATTTTGACTGGGCTTCAGTGTTTTTTATACTGGGTCACTGCTGATTTCTTTTTTAATAAAGACAGATCTTTCAGAGTGTACTCTTGAAACAGAATGTTTCGGTGAGCTCTAAATTAAGTGCTTTGGGGTGGTTATTCTGTCTCGCAAAACTGAGGTTACACTTCCTAACGAAGGTACTAACTTCTCAAAATTGCGTAGAAAATGTGGTACAACTCCACATTATTCCATTCGCATAGCAAATAGTAGGATAGTAGGTATCTGAGTTAATCCACGATCAATCGCGACTAACAGTGCATAGATTCGCTTATGCTCGAATTACGATGCTACAGTTGGTCACGTAGGCTTTTTACCTGATTTCTATTGAAATGGCATAGAAAATGTTTGTTATTTAATCCAGAACATTTACACCTTTAATACAGGGTTTTAGAGAAATTTAAAAAAAACTCTTTGGTACCTACATTGAAAACGTTATTTTTTTCGATTTTATTATTCAATATGAAACCTGACACATTCCTGTAATTTCTCACTTTTCATTCAATTTCGTTTATTTTTACGATTTATTGGAATGCTAACTTATTTTTTGTATGTTTTGTTCTGAGTAGTACCTGTTTTCATGAATAAAATTCACAAAATAATATCAGGCGAAAGAACCATGGCCGTTTGAGTGCTTGAACTTCAATGCTGCTAAGACGTGAATTTTTCCGCAAAAAAAGAGCCAATCCGACTCTGTTCTATCTTTCTGAGGTGCAACCGTAAAAAATTACAGACCATCTTGACGTTGTTGGGGTGCCGTTAACATCGACCCCGAATATTAGTCCACTTTTTGAGTTGGCTGCAAAAAAGTTAGGTATCCTAGTCAAGCGGTACTTCACGCCTGAACAGTTGATGAACTTGTATAATGTTCAAGTCTGGTACATGGAGTGGTACAGGTTGGCCAAATCCCAACTCGATGCACTTGCAAAAGCGCCCGGCATTGATCGAGGCCACGATCTGTGGGGCGAGACGGAATGAGAAGTAATCACCTCCTTATGCAAAGCAGTCATGATAGCGAAGTAGGAGGTGGAACACGTGAGGGAGAGGAAAGCCGCGTTACCTAAGACGCCGTGAAGCGATTTCCAATCAGGGAGGTAAGCCTTGGAGGGCCGGAGCTTGTCGTGGTCACTGGACTGTCTCACCACGGTGAAAAATACAAATACAATGCAGCTGCCAAGACGAAATACCGCAATTGACTGGATGCCGAACCTGATAAAAGACTTCAACTCTCTTCGATGAAACCTAATTACAATCGATTGATGAAAAATAAGAAGCTGTTCCATACATCCTATTCGATTTTTTTTTCTCATACTCTGTAACATTATTATAATGCGCGTTACTTTTCTCTTATTTTTATTTATTAACACTTACTGCATACAAGAAAACATTGTATCTACGATAAGGCAGACTTACTTAATGCCTTTGGTTTTTATAGTCCAGTCATTAGGGCCAAATTAATTTTAAAAAAACACCGACACAAAAACCAAGTTCCCTATATAAAGTAAAAAACAATGAAAAAAAAACTGGATTTTAAAGTACCTAAGTATGTAATGATAATTCAAAAAAATATGTCGCGTTGGGGGATCGCTCCAAATTATTTATCATCTACTATTTTTTCCGGTCCCCTTTTATGACACGAATGCCTCAGAGAAGTTTAAAGGCAATGAAAATCCACAACAAATGGTATTTATTTTTATTCTGTACATCAAATAGATATAAAGTTACAAGAGGCAGAACTTTCAATATTCATAAAAAAAATAATCTACACAGCTAACGAGTATTTTGAACTTGATTTAGGCCGCTAGAAATCGTATTTCGAGCTTACAATTATTATCAACTAGCTGCCCCGGCAAACTTCGTACCGCCTCTTTTTCTCACCTTTTGAACCTTCCCTGGACTTCCCAATATAATTCAAAACTAAAATCAGCCAAATCGGTCCAGCCGTTCTTGAATTTTAGCGAGACTAACGAACAGCAATTGATTTTTATGTATAAGATTATTTGCATTATGACTTCACTAACATCAGTGCATTGAAGGCTTTGTATGAGGCTCTTGTGAGGAGTCATCTCGAGTATAATGCGGCATCTGGAGTCCGAGTGAAATAAAATATAAAAACATGTTCGAACGGATACAGAACAAATTCGTTAGATTCATTTATTTAAAATTGTATGGAAGATACCCGGGATACCCATTGCTATATCCTACCCTGTGTTCTGTTTCGGTATGGTTGGCCATTACAAATAAGCTATTATAATTGTTGTTTCGAATATAGGGAAAATACAATCAACACATTTATATGTTTACATTGCAAACAGATCAGAATTAAATTAATTCAAAATATTAGCTTGTACCAAAAAAGGTTGGTCGCGCTATACTCTTGGCGATTGGAAATATTCCTGGCCACCTCTCATGACCTGCGGAAAATTAGAGGTACTTCATTTTTTATATGGAATTTGATGCTATGACAAAGATACTAGCGCCGCGTCTAAAGGTCATGAATGATGGCGTGTATTTTAAATTTTAATGATTACGTGACTAATGTCAAAATGGTTGCGAGCGGTACGTCCTCCCTCTGAGAGCGCTCCGCGCTGTCTAAATCAAAGAACAAACCGTTCTTGGTTTTATATTGAATTTTTTCGTTGCATATTTTAATTATTTTATACTATTAGTTTACTTTTAAATGCGCTAATTATTTTTTTCATGCAAGCTAACATAGTAAACTTAGTTATTGAATACTTTTTGATTGAATATTCAGTAAATATTGATAGATAAAAAATATAATTTCGGACGAAAAAATGTCAAATTCTTCCTGTTTTCCAGAATTATTTTTGGTGTATTTCTGAATGAAAAATAAAAATCTGATTAATACACTCCAATTATAAACTATCAGATGTGCCATGGACATTTTCAAATGTTATTTTACTATTATACATTCTATGTAATTCAATACAAAAGTATGACAAAAAGTAGAATTTTATGAAACATCCTTTGCAGAGACAAGGTTTTTACTCATGTACGTAAACAAATCTAAAAATGTTTTCAATACACTCCACGCAGAAATAATCAAACTTTCTCGAGTATATATTTTTTTTTAATTTGTGGCCATATCCTAACCAGAATCAGGTTAAAAACCTTGCACAAAAACAAGGAAACGTGTGATAGCCCTCTTAAGTCGACCTATTCCCTTTGAGGGGTTAAAGTAGACCTCATTCTTGACTGATTTTACTATGGGAACCCCTATCCTAATCCTTACCATTTTTGAGTTATTAGACTTTTAATATTTTTCAAAAATATTCCACCTCTGCGTCAGAAACTGGTTATTGTAAGAATTTTACAACGTTGAGGACGCTAAATTGATACTTTTTCGATAGCTTACGAACAACTCATTCTATCAAAGCCAGTACATTTGATAAATTACTCAAGCCTTGGGAAATAAATAGCTGTAAAGTTCAAATACTGATTTTTTTTGGGAGCTACCCTTGTCTTTCAGGCCAAATTTCTCAAAATAAGTGTACGGTACTAGATGTGCAGATTGCAGCAAAAACACTGCTGTCTCATTAGCTTTCTAAAATGATACCACAATATCTACTTTTATTAAGAATATGGCCGAAAAATAAGGGTTATACTGACAAGGTGGTAGGTATTTTAACAAAACTTGTTCTGTACGAACAAGTTTTACGTTTCATTCGTTTTCAACGAATTTAAAAAAAAGAGCATATTCTAAATTCGACTGTGTTTTTTTTAATGTGGATGATCTTCTTCCACCGAAATGTCTTCTCCGCTAATTGTAAACTGTTTTTTTTTCATGTATCTTCTTTGTTACGATTTTTTCTTGATATCATTATGTGGCCTTAGCTTTTTGACTCAATACCTCTCGCATGGCCTATTCGTTGTGTTTTGTCACAACCATGGGTCGGAATTAGGTAGAGTTATGTACTTATACAGCGAAAGAATAAACAAGAATAACATAGCGATAAGTAACAAAAAAAAACCGCTACAGAGTAAATAAGAAAAATAAAACTGCAAGTGGAGGAAATCGATTGACAAATAGAAATTTAAATTCGAATTTAGAACCTCCTTCTTCTAATGAAATCGGTTAAAAGTGTATTGACGAGTTTGGTTAAAAAACCACCTTGTCAGTATCAACCCTTATTTTTCAGCCATATCTATATCTATATCTATCTATATCTTCTATACATATAATAAAACTGTAGAAAAATTATTTTTGTACATTAAATAAAAACTCAAAAAATATAGCCAGGTTATTAAAGGACAACCAATAGAACCCATTTCTAGCATTTTTAGAATTTTTGTCTGTTTGTCTGTTTATCTGTTTGTCTGTGTATTTGTCCAGGTATCACGTAAAATATACGAAATTAATGTAGATAACTTTTATACACAACGATTAAGCGTAACTTGGAGAGGAACTTAGTGCTCAAACACACTGCGAGCCTAGCGCGGTGGCGGCGGCGGGCGCGATAATAATGAATGTATGAAATCGCCGCCTGTGGCCACATTGAAGTGACTAGGCGGGGAGCCTAGCGCGGTGGTTACGAGCGACTTTGCGAGCCTAGGCGTTGCTAGGCAACAACCGATACAACGGGCAGGCGGCAGGTGTATCAAACCTTTTCGGTCTTTTAGTAGCGCCATATAGTTACCAGAACATGTACTAAAATACTACCGTTGGATGTTTTTATACATATTTAAATTATTTATACCGTACTTGAGTAGAAAAATGTAGAATGATTTATAATTTAGTTGTATTCAATCCTAATAAACCTGTCAAAAATAATAATATTAATTTCTTAAAACCAGTTTTATAGAGTTTACTAGGTACCACCGGTTTGCAACACCTGAAGTCGCCGCAACAAAACCAAACGCTTGATCGGCAGTGTGGACACGTATCGCGCCCGCCGCAGCGCCTGCCACCGCGCCTGCCACCGCCGACGCGCTAGGCTTCCAGTGTGGACGTACCCTTAGTTTTTGTTTCATTGGAATCGGTTCAGTCTATCAAAAGATATTTGAATTTAAAGTGTTTCAGAAGTTTCTTTGGTCTCACACATTGATTTCGTACGTCAGTCGCGCGATCTAACTTCGAATAGAAAAGCTAGATTATTCAAATAACTGGAATGGACTGGAATGGACTGGAATGGACTGGAATTAAGCGCTTCGAACTAAAAAAATACATTGTTCAATTCCGACATCCACGCGAACGAAGTTGCGGGCACAGCTAGTTCTTAATAAAAGTGGATATTGTGGTATCATTTTAGAAAGCTAATGAGACAGCAGTGTTTTTGCTGCAATCTGTACATCTAGTACCGTACACTTATTTTGAGAAATTTGGC
Organism: Agrotis ipsilon; assembly: GCA_028554685.1. NCBI lineage: Eukaryota > Metazoa > Arthropoda > Insecta > Lepidoptera > Noctuidae > Agrotis > Agrotis ipsilon. The sequence continues at coordinate 8,052,379 of CM052983.1, read as the reverse complement.
CTGAAAGACAAGGGTAGCTCCCAAAAAAAATCAATATTTGAACTTTACAGCTATTTATTTCCCAAGGCTTGAGTAATTTATCAAATGTACTGGCTTTAATAGAATGAGTCGTTCGTAAGCTATCGGAAAAGTATCACTTTAGCGTCCTAAAGGTCGTAAAATTCTTACAATAACCAGTTTATGACGCAGAGGTGGAATATTTTTGAAAAATATTAAAAGTCTAATAACTCAAAAACGGTAAGGATCAGGGTAGGGGTTCCCATAGTAAAATCAGTCAAGAATGATGTTTTCTTTAAACCCACAAAGGGAATAGGTCGACTTAACCAGTAACCCTGTATAGATAAATATATAGAGATAATATTGAATTGGTATACTCTTTATTATCCAACTTAAATATCCAATTCACAATATTTTTAAACAGGGTGACACAATGGGCGGTCTTATCGATATTTTCTACAAGGTTCTTTTTCTAGGTGTACAATTTACCAACAAACAAACATACATATACAAACACAAAATATTTAAAGACATATAATTATTTATGTAAATAATTATAATAATCATGAAAGGCTTACCTTTCTTCTCTCCACCACTGGTAGCCATTTTGATCCGTCTATTGTATTGTTTGCGCAATTTCTCCAAAACTACCCATTGGTTGCGCATACGCACTTCAGTTAGAAGTTTTTCTAGACGTTGCTCAACGTGCTTTTCTTTCTCCTCATCAACTATTTGTTTTGGTAACTCTGAAAGGTAAGGAAATTAGGTTAAAATCACGACTACGAAGAGGTAACGCATTGCAATCCATAAAAAGTAAAACCGGCCAAGTGCGAGTCGGACTCGCGCACGTAGGGTTCCGTACCATTATTTATAAAACAAATGAACAAGAAGAAGAAGACGCACGATCTAAGGAACAAAAACTATTCTGTCAGCTCGCTGAGGTACTACGTAAGCGAGGGGGACGGGGTACTGCGTTGTGATTGTCTAACTCAAGGTCTGTTCTGTCTCAAGGTATGTTTACGGCTCACAGGAGTGGTCGAAATAAGACGGATATTAGACTTTTTTGCCTAATGTGTTGACAGACATCGGTCGCCTGTTATTAGGAGTCTAGTAATATATCGTCGTTGGGGACACGTGACCGGATAGCGAAACAAACAATAAGCTTGCGTTGTAATCGTGCAACGCCGTCTATCGAGCATGTTGACAGCTGATGGCTCGACCGTCTGTGTAGTGGCCACGCTGCTGTGTATTCGTAAAATTCGTGTATGTAGTGTTTAAAATATGGAAATATGAATGAGGATGGGTTTCAACTGTCGAGGGCCTGGAACCCAGTGGTTCAATTATGTAAACATCGCAAAAGCACGGTAACTAGTTCGCGAGCGGATACAGTGAGTATTATGTGTCGGGAAAGCTAAATAATAGTTATAGTGACCATGTCAGTCTAAAAACTTATAATATGGAAATAAATGCACAACGTTAATATTCATTTTTTCACTTCTGCCGGCACTTCCGGAGTGCAACCCGTAGTTTTTCTAAACTCTAGCTGACGGACTAATTCAATTTACAATAATATATTGATGCTGCCAAATAAGCAATTTTCAACTTTACCCCATAGAGGGACAAGGCTTGTTAGGATCGCGGGACTGTCTTATCAGGTAACCGCGAAATAAAGTGCTATTGAAGGACATCGTAAATTTTAGTCAGTACAAGTCTGACAGTCCCTCCTGTCCTGCCCTGGGTGGGAGGACTCATTTGATGATTTTATCATCATCATCATCAGCCTATAATGTTCTCACTGCTGGAAAACAGGCCTCCTCTCTGAAAGAAGGAGTGGGTCACAATCCACCACGCGGGTCCAAGTGCGGGTTGGTAGATGTCACATGTCTTAGAATTTTTGGTTCTAGGACATGCCGGTTTCCTCACGATGTTTTAATTCATAGTATTGAGAGCAGCTGTGATGGAATACATAAAAGTAATGCGCCTGGCGGGGTTCGAACCCATGACCTACAACTCGTAAGTCGGGTCCGATACCAATGGGCCATCAGTTCTTTTTTGATGATTTACCACGCAAAACCTTTGACCTCCTTGAGGTCTGAGTCGAGCTACACGATAACTGACAAATGCTTGCACTGACTGGACAGGTCCACTCAAATCTGTGTGGTTCTTCCTTCAAAAGACCGTCTCAGACACCCGCATGGTCCTCGTATGACCTGAACAATGTCTGAACTTTAAAAGAGACAGTGACCTTTGAGTTTGTTTCGGCTGTTTCTTCCCAGACTAGTCAGGTACGAAACACTGGCCTCATCTAGCTCTAAAAATATTGATTATGACGTGTAAAAGTGTTTTTTATAACCAACTTACAAAATAAATATCATTTATCATTATCATTTATAAAAAAAAACACTTACTGGTCACTACTGGAGCCCCACTAATATCCAAAGCATGTCCTATAAACAACTCGTGGAAGACATCAGTCACTCCACCCTTATCTATTAAACTGCGAGATATATCCTCTGATAACACCTTCTTAGAGTATGTGATGGAATCTGAATCTATTAGGAAGTGTTGAGGGGACGGCGGCTGGAGTTGTAATGGTGGATCTGAAGGTATTTCTGAAAAGAATGAAAATCAAAGCTTTTATTTCTATTAGGCCATTAACTATTGAGCTATTATTACTACGTATAGAGACGACACCACGCATCACCACTGTGTCCCATCCAGGATGAGTGCGCGCGTCTAGAGCACGCCACAGAGCTGTCAAACAATTGAATGAACTTGTGCGCGTGCACTCATCCTGGATGGGACACAGTGGTGATACGTGGTGTCGTCTCTATACGTAGTAATAGAGGCAAGCGAGCCGAGCAATATGCCATTAACAGGCACTTTTGAATTGTCAAGAGCCATAAAACTAGTACAAAAATAATTATGGTGCTACAGTCCCAGCCCCAAGACATAAAAACTGTGAAAGTACTGTAGGTGCTCATTCCAAATCGTAGATCTCTATGGAGAAGAATGAGCAAGAAACTCCATAGACACTCTTTTTTAATCACAAAAATAATTACATGTAATGATCATTATGTGGTATAAGGTATTTTGCAATGGGGACGAGCTGCAGATCTCTAATTCTATTTTTTCTGCAGAAAAGACTGATCTGAGCAATAAAAGAAACATTTTTGAATATCAATGTACAGTCGCCAGCAAATCAACGTACCACAATACACACCACAGCACGTACAATTTGAATTGTAACAACTTATGTATTTACCTACATTGAATGCAAATAAAAAAAAAACTAAAACTAAAACACAATCTGTCAAAAGTTCCCTATCGAATATAAACCTTCCACGCTTATGATGAAGTTGAATCTATTAAAAAAAATACGGATTAGGGAAGTAGAATATGTGATATCGTCTGTACAGTCGAAAAGAAGTAAAAGTTTATAGTTAACTTACCATCGATTTCAGTTTTCTGTATATCAACTTCATATATAAATTCCGTGGGGTCCGCTACGTGTTCCATTTCTTCGAAAGGTTCCTCTTTTATTTCTATCAAATCATCTTTCCTGAAATAGACACGTTTATACTCAGCAACGACGATACATTACTACTCCGCATGCATGATCTAAGGAACAAAAACTATTCTGAGGTACTACGTAAGCGAGGGGGACGGGGTACTGCGTTGTGATTGGCTAACTCAAGGTCTGTTCTGTCTCAAGGTACGTTTACGGCTCACAGGAGTGGTCGAAATAAGACGGATATAAGACTTTTTTGTCTACTGTGTTGACAGAGATCGGTCGCCTGTTATTAGGAGTCTAGTAATATATCGTCGTTGCACGCGAATGCTCCCAGTGTGGGAGTGCCTTAACAGATTTTTTTTTAAATATGGCTGTTATTTCCACTTACTTTTGATCCATCAAAGTGTAAATAAAGTTATGATGACTTAAATAATGTTCCTTCAAAGTTAGACATTTGAAATAATCCTTTCTACATATTTGGCATATCGTGTCCTGAAACAAAAAAAAAACAATAAAATAAAAAAAGCATTTTGCAGGCGCATGATAAGCCTAACTTCGTTCCTAAGATACTATACGAAGGTCGCGGGACTCATTCCATCACCGTGACCCTGGAACATAAAGGGCTATTGAAAGACACCGTGGATTTTAGTCAGCACAAGTCTGAAAGTCTCTCCCACCCTAACCGGAGATAGAGGACTTATTTGATGATTTTACCACGATAAAAAAAAGATATTATACGAAGTGGTACTAAGCCCCTTCGCACGTAGGCGGCGCGTAATGGGCAACTCGCCGACCGACCTTGGACTATGTCAGGGTCGACAGCGTGTCGTCGTTCCACGCGCGTATCAAAGAATGTCAGCATTATGACGGGGTCCCCTCTCAGAGGGCCAAAGCCTGCTGGAGTGGCGAGACTTATCTCATTACTGTGACCCTTTTTTTTATCGTGCTAAAATCATCAAATGATTCCTCCCGCCCCGGGCAGGACAGGACAGACTGTCAGACTTGTACTGACTAAAATCCACGGTGTCCTTCAATAGCCCTTTAAGTTTCAGGGTCACGGCAATAAGATAAGTCCCGCGACCCCGGCAGGCTTTGGCCGTCCCTGTTATTGAAGCATACACAAAACTTTATGTTTTGGGGTTCGGTCAATATTTTTGCTTTATTAATTTTTTATTTTATACTTTTTATAGGTACATACTTATATATTTTTTTTGTTGCTAAGAGTACTCCTGATTAAGTCATCAATATTCCCTTTCAGTACGCTTTCATTTGATACCCAACTCGAGTATATTTGCAGACCCTCGGTTACCTTTCCCCACTTTCACCCCCATAACTTCTAAATGGCTCAACCGATTTTCATCAAACATGTCTAAGAACACTCGCAGGTAAGTCACCTTTCATACAAAAAAACTAAATTGAAATCGCTTCATCCGTTCGGGCTCTATGATGCCACAGACAGACAGACACGTCAAACTTATAACACCCCTCTTTTTCCGTCGGGGGTTAAAAAGGGTTCCAACACCAAAAAAAATTGAGAACCATTGGTTTAGACTTACCTTCTCAGTACCATGTCCATACTTCAAGTGTTGTATGATCCCTCGCCTACTGTAAGTGACCATGTCACAAACATCGCAGAGATACTCTCTTGATTTTGGATAGGGACCGTGAGCATTCTTTATGTGCTGGGCGAGGAATTTCTTCGCTGTAAATCTGTAAAAAAAATATTTATTTATTTTAAGGACAACCAACAAAGCATACACCATAGTACATGTTTATGGATAAATGACTGTTTACATTTCATAGTGTAGCCTTAATTAAAGGCTGCCACGGCATGCATTGAACAAAGGAAGAATACAGTATCAAGAATAGTAATTTTTGCTTACAATTTAGGTTATAATTTAGCTTGGAGCTAATTTAGATGAATACATAGTTTAGTAGTTTGTGCAGATGAAAAGAGGCAAAAGAGAACTACAATTAAATTATATATTTCACAAATGTGACAAGGCCTTATGTAAGGCAGACTTAAATTTATGCAAAGAGTAAGACATATCATTATCCACACTAGGTGAGCGAGACAGGCGACTGAATTGAATCTGCGCTCTGCTAACGGTGGAAAAATGGCCCAGATTGGTTTTAAAGACTTTAGCGCGAAACAACAGATATCTAGACATACGAGCAAGCTTGTAAGGCACATTTACATTTATCTGGCTTAAAATATATGTAAATTAAAGGGAATGCATCAACCAGCGCGCGAAATTAAAAATTTCTTGCGTTTTTGCAATTTGCAGGCCAGAGCTAGGTTGTATGTTGATTAAAATATCATTCGCGGATGTAAGACGTATGTAGTTACAGAATTATAATCATCAAAATCACCAATACAACCCTCCAAGTTCATAAAGGCCTAGAAACAAAAAAAAAACAGAAAAAGTCATTCCTAGGGTTTTATGAACTTGGAGGGTTGTATTGGTGATTTTGAAGATTATAATTCTGTAACTACGTACGTCTTACAGCCACAAATAATATTTTAATCAACATAAAACCTAGCAATAGTCTGCAAATTGCAAAAAAACGCAAGAAATTTTGAATTTCGCGTGCTGGTTGGAGCATTCACCTTAAACTAGCTGACCCGGCAAACTTCGTACCGCCTCAGAATTCGATTTCTGAATGACTTTTGAATTCAATTGATTTCTAAACGATAGGACAAACTTCAAATATTTGACAGGTAGAAATAGTTTCTAAGATAGAAAGAAATTGTTGATTTTACTAAGTTCTTAATATTTTATCATATTGACTCAACTTATAAACCTTTCCTGGACTTCCAAAAATAATTTAACACCAAAATTAGCCAAATAGCAACGACGATATATTACTAGACTCCTAATAACAGGCGACCGATGTCTGTCAACACATTAGGCAAAAAAGTCTTATATCCGTCTTATTTCGACCACTCCTGTGAGCCGTAAACATACCTTGAGACAGAACAGACCTTGAGTTAGCCAATCACAACGCAGTACCCCGTCCCCCTCGCTTACGTAATACCTCAGCGAGTTGACAGAATAGTTTTTGTTCCTTAGATCGTGCATGCGGTGTCTAGTAATATATCGTCGTTGAATCATACTCACAGCTGTCCACAGTCATGACACTGTACTCTTTGACATCCATTCAAGGTATGTTTCTTGAGCCTCCACTTGCGAGGGAACCGTCTGTTACAGACTGTACAAATATGTTGGTAATCCGGGTAGTGGATTAATTGATGGCGTTTTAAATCACCCTGGAAAGAAATAAGAGATTAAATAAAATTTAAAAAACCCCCGACACGAAAACCAAGTTTCCTTTAAAAAGTAAAAAAATAATAAAAATACGTCGCGTTGGGGGACTGCTCCAAATTATTTATCATCTCCTGTTTTTTTGCAGTCCATCAATTTTAAAATTTTATACTTTTTATAGGTACATACTTATATCATTTTATGTTGCTAAGAGTACTCCCGATTAAGTCATCTATATTCCCTTTCAGTACGCTTTCATTTGATACCTAACTCGAGTATATTTGCAGACCCTCGGTTACCTTTCCCCACTTTCACCCCCACAACTTCTAAAGGGCTCAACCGATTTTCATCAAACATGTCTAAGAACACTCGCAGATAAGTCACCTTTCTTACAAAAAAAACTAAATTGAAATCGCTTCATCCGTTCGGTCTCTATGATGCCACAGACAGACACACAGACAGACAGACAGACGGACAGACAGACAGACACGTCAAACTTATAACACTTTTTATTCCGTCGGGGGTTAAAAACACAGTTTCCTTCAACCTTTACGTTCCAGGGTCACGGGTACCTGTTAAGACAGTCCCGCGACCCCGGCAGGCTTTAGCCCTCTATCCCCTCGTTTACACCAAGGTATAATACATGTATTTAACAAATTTTGACATGTCATAGACTTCAGTGTAAACGCAAATGTGTTTTATACTTGTATAAATACTTTTTGGCTACACAGTGTTAACGAAAGAATGTTTGAGATTATGGTTTGAGACACTCTCAATACATGTATAAAACAAACAAATTATGTTTTGACAAGTATTCTACAAGTTTTGTATGAAACTAGTATTTAACTTGTTTCTTGGTGTAAACGAGGGGTAAGGGCCCTGCCTGCTATAATTACTCTAATACCTCAAATTAAATTATGTAGCTAAGGTCTCGAGGTTGGTCGGATGGTCGCAGGACTTATTTCCATCACCGTGACCCCAGAACATAAAGGGCTATTGAAGGACATCGTGGATTTTAGTCAGCACAAGTCTGACAGTCCCTCTCGCCCTGCCCGGGGTGGGAAAACTCATTTGATGATTTTAACACGATAAAAAAAAAATGTAGCAAATCTCACGGGGCCTCAGGTTAAATAATGTGGAAAAACTCCTGGGGTCAATTAACTCTGATAAAATAATATATAGTCCTCGCCATATAAGTGTGGAATAAAGGTCATTGATCCTAATAACGCATCATTAGAATTCCATTATACCATCTTTCGAATTTCAAAATAAAATGTAAGGTAACGGTCGCCTCTTACCACGTTTCGTTTATTTTGATCGTGTAACGACACTTTCTTTACATTTTTTCGAATGGTTTTGTAATATTGGAATACATTGGTACACGGGGGTCAACGATTTTTATTCCACACTTATCTGGCTCAAACTATAGCTAAACTCTCGGGGTCAATGACCTCAAATTAAATTAAGGAGCGAAACTTTCAAGGTCAATTCTCAGTTTCAATGGCCACTTTATCTCATTCTTCTTTATTTTTTCTTACCATATCCTTGAATCTCTTCCCGCATGGCTTGTAGCTACACCGGTAAGGTCTCACATCAATGTGTCGTCTCATATGAGACTGGAGGTTGTTTGTTTGTTCTTATAACAGACACATGACTCACCATATCCTTGAATCTCTTCCCGCATGGCTTGTAGCTACACCGGTAAGGTCTCACATCAATGTGTCGTCTCATATGAGACTGGAGGTTGTTTGTTTGTTCTTATAACAGACACATGACTCACCATATCCTTGAATCTCTTCCCGCATGGCTTGTAGCTACACCGGTAAGGTCTCACATCAATGTGTCGTCTCATATGAGACTGGAGGTTGTTTGTTTGTTCTTATAACAGACACATGACTCACCATATCCTTGAATCTCTTCCCGCATGGCTTGTAGCTACACCGGTAAGGTCTCACATCAATGTGTCGTCTCATATGAGACTGGAGGTTGTTTGTTTGTTCTTATAACAGACACATGACTCACCATATCCTTGAATCTCTTCCCGCATGGCTTGTAGCTACACCGGTAAGGTCTCACATCAATGTGTCGTCTCATATGAGACTGGAGGTTGTTTGTTCTTATAACAGACACATGACTCACCATATCCTTGAATCTCTTCCCGCATGGCTTGTAGCTACACCGGTAAGGTCTCACATCAATGTGTCGTCTCATATGAGACTGGAGGTTGTTTGTTCTTATAACAGACACATGACTCACCATATCCTTGAATCTCTTCCCGCATGGCTTGTAGCTACACCGGTAAGGTCTCACATCAATGTGTCGTCTCATATGAGACTGGAGGTTGTTTGTTCTTATAACAGACACATGACTCACCATATCCTTGAATCTCTTCCCGCATGGCTTGTAGCTACACCGGTAAGGTCTCACATCAATGTGTCGTCTCATATGAGACTGGAGGTTGTTTGTTTGTTCTTATAACAGACACATGACTCACCATATCCTTGAATCTCTTCCCGCATGGCTTGTAGCTACACCGGTAAGGTCTCACATCAATGTGTCGTCTCATATGAGACTGGAGGTTGTTTGTTTGTTCTTATAACAGACACATGACTCACCATATCCTTGAATCTCTTCCCGCATGGCTTGTAGCTACACCGGTAAGGTCTCACATCAATGTGTCGTCTCATATGAGACTGGAGGTTGTTTGTTTGTTCTTATAACAGACACATGACTCACCATATCCTTGAATCTCTTCCCGCATGGCTTGTAGCTACACCGGTAAGGTCTCACATCAATGTGTCGTCTCATATGAGACTGGAGGTTGTTTGTTTGTTCTTATAACAGACACATGACTCACCATATCCTTGAATCTCTTCCCGCATGGCTTGTAGCTACACCGGTAAGGTCTCACATCAATGTGTCGTCTCATATGAGACTGGAGGTTGTTTGTTGTTCTTATAACAGACACATGACTCACCATATCCTTGAATCTCTTCCCGCATGGCTTGTAGCTACACCGGTAAGGTCTCACATCAATGTGTCGTCTCATATGAGACTGGAGGTTTTGTTTGTTCTTATAACAGACACATGACTCACCATATCCTTGAATCTCTTCCCGCATGGCTTGTAGCTACACCGGTAAGGTCTCACATCAATGTGTCGTCTCATATGAGACTGGAGGTTGTTTGTTTGTTCTTATAACAGACACATGACTCACCATATCCTTGAATCTCTTCCCGCATGGCTTGTAGCTACACCGGTAAGGTCTCACATCAATGTGTCGTCTCATATGAGACTGGAGGTTGTTTGTTCTTATAACAGACACATGACTCACCATATCCTTGAATCTCTTCCCGCATGGCTTGTAGCTACACCGGTAAGGTCTCACATCAATGTGTCGTCTCATATGAGACTGGAGGTTGTTGTTTGTTCTTATAACAGACACATGACTCACCATATCCTTGAATCTCTTCCCGCATGGCTTGTAGCTACACCGGTAAGGTCTCACATCAATGTGTCGTCTCATATGAGACTGGAGGTTGTTTGTTCTTATAACAGACACATGACTCACCATATCCTTTGAATCTCTTCCCGCATGGCTTGTAGCTACACCGGTAAGGTCTCACATCAATGTGTCGTCTCATATGAGACTGGAGGTTGTTTGTTCTTATAACAGACACATGACTCACCATATCCTTGAATCTCTTCCCGCATGGCTTGTAGCTACACCGGTAAGGTCTCACATCAATGTGTCGTCTCATATGAGACTGGAGGTTGTTTGTTCTTATAACAGACACATGACTCACCATATCCTTGAATCTCTTCCCGCATGGCTTGTAGCTACACCGGTAAGGTCTCACATCAATGTGTCGTCTCATATGAGACTGGAGGTTGTTTTGTTCTTATAACAGACACATGACTCACCATATCCTTGAATCTCTTCCCGCATGGCTTGTAGCTACACCGGTAAGGTCTCACATCAATGTGTCGTCTCATATGAGACTGGAGGTTGTTTGTTCTTATAACAGACACATGACTCACCATATCCTTGAATCTCTTCCCGCATGGCTTGTAGCTACACCGGTAAGGTCTCACATCAATGTGTCGTCTCATATGAGACTGGAGGTTGTTTGTTCTTATAACAGACACATGACTCACCATATCCTTGAATCTCTTCCCGCATGGCTTGTAGCTACACCGGTAAGGTCTCACATCAATGTGTCGTCTCATATGAGACTGGAGGTTGTTTGTTCTTATAACAGACACATGACTCACCATATCCTTGAATCTCTTCCCGCATGGCTTGTAGCTACACCGGTAAGGTCTCACATCAATGTGTCGTCTCATATGAGACTGGAGGTTGTTTGTTCTTATAACAGACACATGACTCACCATATCCTTGAATCTCTTCCCGCATGGCTTGTAGCTACACCGGTAAGGTCTCACATCAATGTGTCGTCTCATATGAGACTGGAGGTTGTTTGTTCTTATAACAGACACATGACTCACCATATCCTTGAATCTCTTCCCGCATGGCTTGTAGCTACACCGGTAAGGTCTCACATCAATGTGTCGTCTCATATGAGACTGGAGGTTGTTTGTTCTTATAACAGACACATGACTCACCATATCCTTGAATCTCTTCCCGCATGGCTTGTAGCTACACCGGTAAGGTCTCACATCAATGTGTCGTCTCATATGAGACTGGAGGTTGTTTGTTCTTATAACAGACACATGACTCACCATATCCTTGAATCTCTTCCCGCATGGCTTGTAGCTACACCGGTAAGGTCTCACATCAATGTGTCGTCTCATATGAGACTGGAGGTTGTTTGTTCTTATAACAGACACATGACTCACCATATCCTTGAATCTCTTCCCGCATGGCTTGTAGCTACACCGGTAAGGTCTCACATCAATGTGTCGTCTCATATGAGACTGGAGATTGTTTTTTGTGACGACGAGGCCACAGATCTCACATTTGACGCGATTTGACTTGTCGTGGACTGCGATCTGAAATTAAAGGGGTTTTTAAGTATTTGTGGCCAGCGTCGACTCTGATCTTTTTCTTGATCAGACGGCGAGCATCTATTGGGACAAGTTGTTTCTTTTAATTAAAAATTAATTAGCCTACTTTCAACTTGAACTGACTAACGTCCACGGTCATCCTTCAATAGCCCTCTACGTTCCAGTTACTTTAAATTAGTCCCATAAACCCGGCTCACTAAAAGGTTACGAACCCAGGTAGGTGCATTACTAAATGTAATTTATTTCATCACAACTGCTCTCAAAACTGTGAAGGAAAACATCATGAGGAAAACGGCATGTCCTAGAACCAAACATTCGAAGATATGTGACATCTACCAATCCGCACTGGACCCGCGTTGTTGATTGCAAGCCAATTTCACAGAGATTGTGTCCCAGCAGTGGGAACAATGCTTACACTGATTTCATACAGCGAAAGAATAAAGTGGATATGCCCCAAATCACAGAATTACTTTTAAAAAGCAGAAAAATCCCGTCATTTATTAAATGAAAAGTTATTTACTTTACAAAATTTATTTGTCTTATCTATCTCTAATGTTTTTATAATTATTATTTATTTTTAATACTGTTTTCCACACGAGAGTAAATTAGAAATCCCGGGAAGATCCATATTAATATCAACATTTAGATGCAAGTACCAAAATGAATTTACCTAATTCCGACCGAAGCTGTTTATGTAAGGATTATAATAATAATATTCCACAACTATCACACAACGCCATCTAGTCTCAAGCTAAGCAGAGCTTGTGTTATGGGTACTAGACAACTGATAACCATACTTATATATTTCTTAATGCATAAATATTATAGATAAATTACACCCAGACACAGAACAAATGATCATGCCACCACTAGACCAACAGGCCAGTCAAAAAGGATTATGCAAGGATTATACTTACAACATGAGAGCTAAGCGTCCTCTTAGTTTTGAACATCTTGTCACACTGCTCACAGGGGTACTTCCTCGTGTCCAGATCAAAATGTACTTCGTCTATATGTACTTGTAGTGACATCTTCTTTTTGAAACTGTAATACAAACAATGCTTATTCAGTTTTCGGCGAAATACTCTGAAACCAACTTTAGAAAATTATGCCCTCTATCTAAATACAGGGTGAATTTTTCAACTGGGCGTGGATGGCTATATTTTTAACTATGAGGAATAGTCTCGAGGCCTATTTTGACGAAAACTAATACTGCATCATTGGATTTTAGAAAATTCAATAATCCTGGCCAGGAATCGAACCCGCTGATTTTGGAAAAAAAAATCACATCCTGTATTATTACAGAATACGACAGTGTTGCTAACAAGGATCAAATTCTGGGAAGTAATGATATACGGCAAACTTAACAAACACTTAAACTTAATGCGAAACTCGGAAACATGATCATATTGTTAAACGTAAATCGGTTACTGGAATCCCAACCCTACGCATCGTGGTACATCCTTAGTGGAGCAAGCAGAGACAAGTCAGGGTGACGTATGTCAGCGCGGGGTGATTTGACATGACCGGCAAATTCAAGTTCCAAGGTGATAATGAGATGATTTTCTTTTGATTGTTTCCCTAGTCAATGGATAGATGGCGCTGAACTTGGTATGTTACTGCAATGAACGGAACGTCGTCTTTTTTTGATTTTTTTCACTTGATTGTAATTTTGAGATCTTAAAACGTAACGTACATGTCATGTCATTGTCAGTCACATCACATCACACCATTGGCATTTGGAAATAAATAACACCAAGGAAAAAGAAAAAAATATTTATTGACCAGTCTTTTTAATTTATGAGTTTTCCACGCCTTAGAGAAAATGTCCCAAGAGAAAAAGAAGAGAAGTCTGTCCCTCGTGGATTTGTGCAAAAATGAAGGCATAAATCTAGTAACGTAGTCAGTTCAACGCCATCTACAGAGTTCTTGGAAACTACTTTTTTTTTAATATTCGAAAAAGAAAACTTCTCATTATATTTTATTGAATAAATGGTGGATTCAGTAATGGTGCAGTTTTCCATTTAATAATATTTACGCAAACCAAATATGAATCTAATGAAAACATTTGGGAGACGCTTAAGCTTATCTAGCTGCACTTCAGTGAGATCCGGATAACTGGAATCAGCATAATAATATTCCACAACTATCACACAACGCCATCTAGTCCCAAGCTAAACAGAGCTTGTGTTATGGGTACTAGACAACTGATAAACATACTTATATATTTCTAAATACATACATATTATAGATAAATTACACCCACACACAGAACAAATGATCATGCTCATTACACAAACATTTGTCCTGGGTGGGAATCGACCCACGACCCCGGGAATAGCAGTCAGGGTCACTAACCATTAGACCAACAGGCCTGTCGATAACAGTAAACATAGTCAACTTACTTCTTATTACATACGGAGCACGGGTAAGTCTTAGATATTCCTAGATGCCTCTCCATATGCCTCCTTACCGTGGAGCTGTCTCGACAAGCATAGTCGCAGTAACGACATTGGAATGGTTTCTCGCCTGAAAAGAAAAAACATAATTTTTATCACAATAGTCAAAGCCCTAAGCTTAGTTAGGGAGCTTGCACATGACGCGAGGCGACGCAATTCCACCGATATCAACTACAAGTGAAAATCATCCTTACCACTACGACATATGACATAAAACGTGCGGTTGTCTGCGAGTAGATGAAAAACAAAACACGCTCGCCACGACGACGTAAGTCAGTCGAATTGCATCATTATATCGTAGTAGCAAGGACGATTTTCATTTTTAGTTAGTAAGTAAGTATTCTTTATTTAGTTAGTAGAAATTGCAAATCGCACGAATCGCGTCGTGGAGAAGCTCCCTTACCTGTTTATACAGTCGTACGTCCTTAATCGGACGGCGAGTTACCCATAACTAACTCATTAAGTATTAATTAGCCATACATTGAAGGTTCTTAATGCTTAAGTACTAATTACGTTTCATAATGATTGTGAAAAAAAAATCTACTAATGGTTGAAATTAACTTTTTATAGTTTTAACTTTTACAATGAACGGTTAATTTTGGCTTGCAACAATGTTGAGTGTACCTCCACAAAATGTTCTTAATTCTAGTTTTCATGTTTAAAATTTTATTTTCGGGTAAGTTATTATAACCAAACGAAGGAGGAGGCGGAACGTGTGAGGGAGAGGACATCCTCAAACTCACACCTCAGTCGCCGTGGGAGACGCACGCAGAGCGTTAGATATCCGAAACGTAGGCGCGGACTTACGGCGAGTAATGTGTTACTCGTCGTCCGATCATGGGCAAGTTTCGAGTTGAAGTCATGTGCCACGCGCGCCTCAAAAGAACTATCAGCAACTTGATGTTGCCCCCATAGAGGGCCA
Source organism: Agrotis ipsilon (assembly GCA_028554685.1). NCBI lineage: Eukaryota > Metazoa > Arthropoda > Insecta > Lepidoptera > Noctuidae > Agrotis > Agrotis ipsilon. The sequence goes on along the minus strand of CM052983.1, from coordinate 8,037,193 downwards.
AAACCCCATTAAAGGAACACCGTGGATTTTAGTCAGTTTGAGTCTGGCAGTCTCTTCCACTCCACGCAGGGTGTGAGGACCCATTTGATGATTTTGCCAAGCCACGGGCATTGAGCAACTCGCTGTCCGACCATGGACCATGCCCGAGTCGCCGGCGCGTCGTGTTCCACGCGCGCCTCAAAGAGCGTCAGCAAAAATGACGGGGAAAAACGACTCTCTGAGGGCCAAAGCCTGCCGGGGTCGCGGGACTTAGTTCCATTTCCGTGACCCCGGAACATAAAGGGCTATTGAAGGACACCGTGGATTTTAGTCAGTACAAGTCTGGCAGTCCCTCTCGCCCTGTACGGGGTGGGAGGACTCAATTGATGATTTTACCACGATATAAAAAAAAACCAGGGGCATTACATTTTGAAGTTTATTTCATCACCACTGCTCTCAAAACGGTGAAAGAAAACATCGTGAGGAAACCGACATGTCGAACCAAAAATTAGAAGATAATTATGTGACATCTAACAACCCGCACTGGGACCACGTGGTGGATTACAATTAAGCACTCCCTCTCACAGAGAGACCCAGCGTCCCAGCAGTGGGAACATTTATGCGCTGTGTTAAAAAGCAATTGGGAAACATTTATTTTTGTGTTGTGGTATCATTTATTAAGTGGCAACATTGTTTTAAGTTTGAATAAGGAACTGTCTCAGAAATGTTGGTTTGTGTAATAATTATGTGTACAAGAATAAAAGCTCCATATTTTAAGTCAACGCCTTTTATTCCTCAACTTCTAATACGCTGCTAATGCTATGGTTTTGTTCCGCAGAAGCGCGTGTCTACTGTCAAGATCGAGATGCATTGTCGTGGACTCCATTGGGATTATCATGTCCGATTACATGCAGCACCATTAAATTGGCGATTGATAAGTAGGTATGTCTAGTAATCCGGTGAAAGCTGCAACCAGCCCGCGAAATTCAAATTTTCTTACGTTTTTTTTGCAATTTGCAGGCCAGTGCTAGGTTGTATGTTGATTAAAATATTATTCGCGGCTCTAAGACGTATGTAGTTACAGAATTATAATCAACAAAATCATCAATACAACCCTCCAAGTTAATAAAACCCTAGGAATGACTTATTCTGTTTTTTTTTGTTCCTAGGTTTTTATGATCTTGGAGGGTTGTATTGGTGATTTTGATGATTATAATTCTGCCTGCAAATTGCAAAAAACGCAAAAAAATTCGCGGGCGGGTTGGTTCATTCCCCTTAAGGTGCTGGACACATAGACAAGACGTAAGACACAGACGGGCGCGGACATCTGTCTACAGCGTCCCTTTCATACAAAATGTATAAAACGTAGAATGATCGTCTCCATTCTCATTATTGGCACTCATAGTGGGTCCTCTTTACTGTGGGCGTCGTCGGTGGGTAGTGTTGGATAAAGAAAACAGTCTTTTACACTTGATAACCAACTTAGTTTATTCTTCCTATTTAAATAAATAAATAAATATTCCACAACTATCACACAACGCCATCTAGTCCCAAGCTAAGCAGAGCTTGTGTTATGGGTACTAGACAACTGATAAACATACTTATATATTTCTAAATTCATACATACTATAAATAAATTACACCCAGACACAGAACAAATGATCGTGCTCATTACACAAACATTTGTCCCGGGTGGGAATCGAACCCACGACCCCCGGTATAGCAGTCAGGGTCACTAACTACTAGACCAACAGGCCAGTCAAAAAAAAAAAAGTATTTAGCACTAATGAACACTGCACATAACTAGGTAAGTACGTATCTCAGATCGCGGGATGGATTTAGTGATCCGCTCGCGCCGACTGCCTACAGTGAAGTGAGTCGACAGTCGCTAGGACGCACCACACTAACTACAACTCAAGCGCCACCGGATGGCGCTGACGTTCCGAATACGAGTCAATTCCGACATATAGAAGCGTCGCGACGCAAAACACAGAAGAGTCGGGTCGCAAGCGTAACGCTTTTACGTTTGCGACCCTCGGCGACGCGTCCTCGTCTTACGTCTCTTCTGTCTGGCCCGCACAAGGTGGTCGCGAGACTAACGAATTACCGTGACCCCGGAACGTAAAGGGCTTTTGATGGACACCGTGGATTTTAGTCAGTAAAAGTCTGACAGTCCCTCCCGCGTTCTAATTAGTTCGCCAATTGAATGCGCTAATCTCAGGAACTGCTGGTTCGAATTGAAAAAATTCTTTGTGTCGGATAATCCATTTATCGAGGAAAGCTATAGGCTATATAACATCACGCTACGACCAATAGGAGCGAAACAACCAGTAGTTCCTGTTCGGGCGTCTTCGGCAATCATCGGCTGCGCCGACTCCAGCTGCGGTGAGGGGAACGACGAGCCAACACTTCGCAACCGACCTCCACCACGCACGCGCGCGCACTCCTTAGTTCCCAACGTCAGTTATTGTAAACCTAGTTGGAATATATAATTATTGTAATAACAGTCCACTGCTTTAATTTAAGTCCTAGATAGGTCCCAAACAATGGTCATCGAGCCTTTATAAGTCGCGGATAACATTTAATTTCGTCGGCTACTGGCTTTCTACTCGACGTTGGCGCACTTTGGACGACTACAATATTTGAATTCGCTGCGTCACCGGAGCAACGGTCTTCTATCGAAGTCGCTGGAAGAAAAGAAAAGGAGAACAAGAACTGGGCTACACTATACTTCATCAAGTCTTGATAACGACGCCGGCGCTTACTACATCGACTGGATTCGACTATTAACGGCAGTCATCGCTTGGATTGGAAGAATTTATTGGACAGGTTTCTTGTGGACAAAGGATCGGTATTTTGTGAGTTTGTTCCAATTATTTCCTTTTATACCTTTTAGTTTTCTTTTCAAACAGATTTAAGTGTTTTTTCTTCCGTTAAATTCAAATTATTTTTCCGTTTTTCACGTTCATATTTGAGTCAATACGTGTAAACATTATAGTTGTCTCTTTCACTTCTGCATTGCTTACGCTGGCGCACTGCTTTAGCCGCCAACCTATATACCGTTATTTGAATCATCTGTGCGCTTGTCAGCTGATCGGGCGTTGACCGGTGTCGTTCGCCGGCTCCCGTGACATTCATCAAGGTCAAGCGTCATTCAAATTTAACTGCCAATTTTTTTTTTCTTCTCACCTTCTTACATCTTCGCTACGCATAAGAAATAAGTGATTATTTTGAAGTTAGCTTTTACTGTTCCATTTATTTTGTGCTATGGCCTCTTTAGACTTATTGTTAAGAAAGCGAAGCGCGATTAAAGCAAAGCTTACCAATTTCACCAACTATATAAATGTGCTTCGTAGTTGTAAGCTTATTTCCGACGTTCAACGCTTAGAGCTGGAGAGTCGCTTTAAAAAATTTGAAGCTATATACGACGATTTCGACAGTTTACAGATGGACATCGAGGTGCTTTCGGATGATCCTGATGAGGCATATGCGGAGCGAGCAAAGTTTGAGGACCGTTACCACGCACTCGCAGCGCAGGCGCAAGGCCTGCTTGCTAGTAGCGAGAGCGGTGATGGCGGGTCTGTGGCAGGGTCGGTGAACAAATACTCAGGTGAATCGTTCCAACAACGTAACTTTATTCGCTTACCTCAAATTGATTTGCCTAATTTTGATGGTGGTTATCAGTACTGGCTAGAGTATAGAGATACATATTTGTCACTAATTCACAATAGTAGTTGTATAGATGCAATTAGTAAATTCCACTACCTGCGTGCGTCGCTGAAAGGTGATGCTTTAGAAATAATAAAGAATATAGATTTTAAAGGAGATAATTATGAAATGGCGTGGAAGTTACTATGCGAACGCTTTGATAATAGTAGGCTTTTAGTAGACAACCATGTCAAGGCCTTGTTCAATGTTGATTGTATTAGACAAGAGTCATCAACTTCTTTGCGTCGTTTGGTTGATACAATTAATAAAAATATTAGAGCTCTTAATACATTGAACGAGCCCACGGACAGTTGGGATACTTTGATTATTTATATAATGGCAAGTAAATTAGATCCTGTCACCAGCAGGGAATGGGAAGCTTATCGTAGTACCATACCAGCAAAGCCAACAGTTTCACAATTTTGTTCTGTTATTAGTAAAAAAGCTGATTTATTAGATACAGTAGAACATAATACAATGACACTTAATATAGAAAATAATACTAACAAAAATAACAGTAAAGTAGAAAGTAAACATAAATCATTAATAATAGCAACTAATCAAACAAATCATTCCAATCAAAAATATAAAACAAAATGTCCCTTATGCAGTCAGAATCATCTATTATACGCTTGTGAAGGGTTCAGAAAATTAAATGTAGAACAACGTATTTTAAAAGTTAAGGAATTTAGAGTTTGTTTTAATTGCTTGCGTAGTGGTCATGTAACTAAGCGCTGTAGATTAGCTCGTTGTAAGTATTGTAAAGGTAGTCATAATACCCTTTTACACGTAGAACAAGAAACTCCTTTCCAAGATCCAATGCCCAGTAGTGTAGCATTGCCCACTGATGTGTCTGAAAGTGCCGCTTCACGTAATGGCACCTCAGAAAATATCTCTTTGTCAAGTGACACTCGGTCGCAACATACTACTTCTCATATTTTCCTGTCCACAGCGTTGGTGAAAGTGGTGAACAACCGAGGCATCAAGGTCGACGCCAGACTTCTGCTGGATAATGGTAGCACAGCTAATTTTATTACGCAGAAAACTATGTGATAAGCTAGGACTTCCTCGACGTAGCGCGAGCTCCACGGTGACAGGTATAAACAGTCATACTACATTAAGTACATGGTCTTGCAACCTAACCATTGAATCGTGCAACGGCAGCTATAAGACGGATCTAAATTGTTTTATATTACCCACAATTACCAAATTAATGCCGTCTACTTTAGTTGATATCAGTAGTATTCCCATACCATTAAATTTGAATCTGGCCGATCCGTCTTTCAATGTTCCATCAGAGATTGACATACTAGTTGGTGCTGACGAATTTTGGAACATTTTAGGTAGTGCATCTATTAATTTAGGCAAACGTCAGCCCAAGTTACAAGAGACAAAGCTAGGATGGATAGTATCAGGTTCCGTAGCTCTTCCAAAACGTCCATCCAAAAATATTAATTCTCATTTTTGTAATGTTTCCATGAACGACTTAAATGATAGCCTCAATAAGTTTTGGGAACTCGACTCTGTTTCTTCTAAGCATTCTTTGTCAAAGGAAGAACGAGCTTGCGAAGAAAGTTTCAATGCAAACACTGTGCGTGATCAGAACGGGCATTTCGTAGTAACAATGCCTCTTAAAAATGATCCCAGTGTGTTGGGCGAGTCTTACGAAATGGCTAAACGTCGTTTTTTATCTTTGGAACGTCGTTTCCAACGTGATCCTGCTTTTAAGGATAAATATGTAGCATTCATCGAAGAGTACATAGGCTTAGGGCACATGACTGAAGATAACTCACAAATGAAACCTCATTCATGTAAAAATATTGAGTATTTTTTGCCACATCATGGAGTCATTAGAGAATCTAGTACCACAACTAAGCTCAGAGTAGTCTTCGATGCATCAGCAGTAACCACTTCTGGATTGTCGTTTAATGACATCCAAATGGTAGGGCCCACTGTTCAGGATGACCTCTTTTCTATATTGCTGCGCTTCCGTCAGCCCAAGTTTGTCATTTCTGGTGACATAGAAAAGATGTACAGGGCCATTCAAGTGACGCCATCACAGCGTTCATTACAGAAAATTATTTTTCGTGCTGACCCCAAACTACCACTTAAAAAGTACAGTCTTAATACTGTGACTTACGGTACAGCATCCGCCCCTTATTTAGCAACTAAGTGCTTAGTTAGTCTAGCAAACACCGCCTCTAATGACAACGTAAAATCGTCCATTGAAAGAGATTTTTACGTCGACGATTATTTAAGTGGGGGTGACTCAGTTTCTGAGGTGGTCCAGATGGGCAAGGACGTTGCATCGATTTTAGCGTCAGCCAACTTCCATTTAAGAAAGTGGCAATCAAATAATTTGGACATTTTAACAGAAGTAGCTGGATTGCCAGGGCATTCTGATAGATTGAACTTGTCGGAGGATAGAAACGTGTCATGTAAAACGTTAGGCCTATATTGGTCATGTAAATCGGATTCTCTCGAATTTTCAATATCTATCGATGCTAAACAAAAAATCACAAAGCGTCACATATTATCTGTTATTAGTCAGATATTTGACCCGTTAGGTCTGGTAGGTCCTTGTATTATCGAGGCTAAAATTATTATCCAAAGTCTGTGGATGGCAAAGTGTGACTGGGACGAGCAAGTACCAGAAAACATACGTACTCTCTGGTTAACGTTTGTTAATAGCCTACCATGTTTAAATACCCTTAAAATACCCCGGTGGGTTTCATGTGACAATTCTACAATAAATGAGATTCATGTTTTCACAGATGCATCCGAAAAGGCCTACGGTGCATGTATTTATATTAGGTCTAGGACTAAGGATGGATTGGTAAAAGTACAGCTGTTAGTGTCTAAAAGTCGTGTAGCACCAATCAAGCCAACCACCATCCCTAGGCTCGAGTTATGCGGAGCTTTGTTAGGAGCAAGACTGTGTCTTAATGTACGGAATTCCTTCACCAAACCCATTAGTAAATGTTACTTGTGGTGCGATTCGACTATCGTGTTAAGTTGGCTTTCCATGGCACCTACTTCATTAAAACCGTTTGTTCGTAATCGCATCAACGAAATTCAAGAGTGCACTATGGGGCACACGTGGAGCTACGTGCCGTCGAAGGAAATCCGGCGGATCTTGTTTCTCGCGGGCTGAAGGCTGACCTTATCAGCGAGAGTTCTTTATGGTGGTCAGGTCCTCAGTTTTTATTAAATGATAAAAATAATTGGCCAAAAATGCCCAATGAGAACTTGAAACAAGATCTACCTGAAGTTGTATCATCTCACTTCACTGAACACTCATCTCACCATCAATCATATAATCATTTGTCACATCATGAAAATAATAATTTATTCATCAAATCACTTCTACACAAATATTCAAGTTACAATCACTTACAGAGAGTGGTCGCTTATATACTAAGATTTGTTTACAATTTAAAACATAAACATAATAAATTCCTTGGTTCCCTTTCCTGTGAAGAAGTCACATATTCAACAAATTTTATATTACGTCACGCACAAATGGACATGTTTCACAACGAATACAGTTTATTACAATCAGGAAAGTCTTTACCTAAGAAAAATAGGCTTAATTCTTTGACTCCATTTATAGATTCGAACGGGCTCATACGCGTGGGAGGGAGACTTGACAATTCACCTTATGATTACAATGTCAAGCACCCGATATTATTATGTGGTAAGCACCATATAACTAAAATCATATTTCATAAATATCATCTTGATTGCTTACACGCCGGCCCTCAGCTACTATTGGCAAATATACGCCAAATGTATTGGCCACTTGGTGGTAGAAACCTATCAAAGGGCATTGTTAAAAATTGCATAAAATGTTTTAAACACAAGTGTCAAATCGTGCAACCTACAATGGGTCAGTTGCCCTCTTCAAGGACACATTTAGAACACCCATTTTTAAATAGTAGTGTCGATTATGCTGGGCCAGTTCTGATAGCTGATCGCAAAGGGCGAGGGTGTAGGCTTATAAAGTCGTACCTGTGTATTTTTGTTTGCCTCGCTGTTAAGGCTGTTCACATCGAACTTGTTACAGACCTGACAAAAGAAGCCTACATGGCTGCTTTGAACCGTTTTGTGGCTCGCCGTGGTAAACCCGAAAGTATCTTGCCTGATAACGGGACAAACTTCGTAGGTACTTGCAATGAGCTACGTAGGTTTTTACAAGACTCGAATCTCGTGTCTGAAGTCGTTCAACAAGGCATCAAATTTTCTTTTGCACCTCCATACTCTCCCCACTTCAATGGCATTGCTGAAGCTGCCGTTAAATCCACCAAGCATCACCTAAAGAGACTTTTAGGATTAACGCACTTCACATATGAAGAAATGGCCACGTGTTTGACTCAAATAGAGGCCGTATTGAATTCCCGTCCTCTTACCCCTCTTTCCACTGATCCTCTAGATTTTTCCGTACTCACTCCTGGCCATTTTATAATTGGACGACCACTAATATCTGTTCCGCATCCACAGGTTACTGATTTCAACATCGGACAACTGGAGCGCTACCAAAGAGTGGAGCAAATCAAGCAACATTTCTGGAACCGCTTTCATTTAGAATATGTTTCTCTGCTCCAGTTAAAAACTAAATGGACAGCATCAACAGGTCAGCTTGCAGCCGGGTCACTAGTTCTCATCAAAGAGAAAAGTCAACCGCCCTTGGTTTGGCCACTGGGCCGTGTCACCAAGGTTTTCCCTGGCAGCGACGGCATCACACGGGTAGTGGAGTTGAAGACGAAGAGAGGAACGGTACTGCGGGCTTTCAACAACGTCTGTCCACTTCCTCTCACTTGAATTCTTCAACCCGGGGAGGATGTTCGGGCGTCTTCGGCAATCATCGGCTGCGCCGACTCCAGCTGCGGTGAGGGGAACGACGAGCCAACACTTCGCAACCGACCTCCACCACGCACGCGCGCGCACTCCTTAGTTCCCAACGTCAGTTATTGTAAACCTAGTTGGAATATATAATTATTGTAATAACAGTCCACTGCTTTAATTTAAGTCCTAGATAGGTCCCAAACAGTTCCTGAGATAAGCAGTTTCATCCAAACAAACTTTTCAGCTAATATTATTAGTATTGATTTGACTTCCGCTAAAGTTGCTTACCGTGTGACGGATAACTCTACTACTTACACACTTCCGTTGCATTAAATTTTCAAGAAATCACTCCCATTGAAGCGATATTAAAAATATTACACATAAAAAAGTAACTCCATTATAATTTTCAGATTAAAACGAATAGACTACGAATTAATAATGAAAGAAAATAAACAGAATATGTCCGACTCAGAAATTCATAATATAAGCAAAAACCTTAACAACGACGATTATTATAACAATAGACGAAACTCCTTGGACGGAAGAAAACATATAAAACTCTATCAAACATACCATAGACTACTAACCAACGACAATTTCGAACGCGCTTTGAAAAAAGAAGCGGGAAAAATGACAGATGAGTTGAACAAGACTTGTTCCAATATGGCGTCGAAGGATTTTTTGAAAAAAGTCGTTAATATAAAGTGTAGCAGACGATTAGATAAAAGAACTGAAGTTTTGGAGAAGTTTACTAAGTTCCTGAATTTATATGCTGATCCGAAATATCCGTTTGATGAAGAAATGGCTGGGGTAAGTGGGAGAAACGTCGATGACTTTCATCTGTCAAATGTCACTTGAAAATGACGTTTAGAAAAAAAAATACTTAAAGTACGATTATTAATTCGAGTCAGTAAAATGACATTCGTTCACTAGTTCCAAAGTGTGGATAAAAAAGTGCCAGTTTGCGCAATTCTTACGGACATGACGAGGGCGTTTGATTGTGTTGATCACGAAATTCTTATCAAAAAGCTAGAAATCATTGGCATCAGAGGAAATGTACTTGATCTCATAAAATCATACCTTAATAATCGTAAGCAGTACACAGAAATATCTAAAATATGTCTAAAAACTAAACGCGAAGAAAAGTACTTATCTACGGCTAGAATTATTAGGTATGGCGTGCCACAAGGTACTGTGCTGGCCCCCCCACTTTTTTTAGTATATATAAACGACCTACCTCGCCACATTGAACATCCTATGGTCTTATTCGCTGACGATAGTACTGCCTTGATCAAATGTATTGACAAAAAAACATATGAACATGAAATAAATGATGCTTTAAAAAACATTATACGCTGGCTTGACCAAAATAATTTAATGATAAACATAAAAAAGACTAATATAATGCATTTTTATCAACGGATACCACCAGAAATCTTGCATTTACATTATAATGAACAAAAAGTTGACCAAGTACAAGTTGCTAAATTCCTTGGAATTACGATAGATAGCCAATTAACTTGGAAGCCACAAGCTGAAGAAGTATGCAAAAAGCTCAGTGCAGCTGCGTATGTACTCTTTAACTTGTCTAAAAAAGTAGGCTTGGCCACAAGGTTAATTGCATACCACGGATTAGTTGCGTCGATTTTGAGATTCGGCATAATATTTTGGGGAAATTGTAGCCTGAGGGAACAGGTGTTCAAGGCCCAAAAACGCTGCATAAGGTCTATGACCAACTTATTTGCAACCAATAGCTGCGTACCTGTATTTAAGTCCCTAAAACTGCTAACATTCCCATCACTATATATTTTCGAGGTGGCCGTTTTTGTCAAAGCAAATATGCATCTCTTTAATAAACTGTCTGAAAACAGAAACCGGCCTATGAGGAGACAGTATCAAAATTTACTGATTGTCAGCGGTTCTGATACAGCGTTATTTAAGAAAAACATTATATGTATGGGTCCGATCATATTTAACAAAATACCAGATGTAATAAAAAATGAGACATTACCAGTTTTCAAAAAAAAAATGACAGATCTATTAATTAAAAAGTGTTATTACTCAATTGGCGAATTTTTGACCGATAATCTGAAGATATGACATCTCTGTACTCCTGACTTGTATCAAATCATTTTTATTTTTTTTTATTATTTAACTGAATTGGCCTCGAATTTGACAAATATATATAACCCGATTTTAATTTTTTAAATTTGACATTATACTTCAAATTATTTAATGAACCTGACTTGTATCGAATCATTTTTTATTTTATTTTTTATTATTTAACTGAATTGGCCTCGAATTTGACAAATATATATAACCCTATTTTATTTTATTAAATTTGACATTATACTTCAAATTATTTAATGAATCTCATTCATCTTGACATGGTAAATTTGTATTGATTGGATTGAATGTGATAGTAATATTTATTGAGCCAGTCTTTTCTACTGTAGTTTATAAACTGTTTGCATGCCTTAGTTAAGGTAGTTAGTATATGGATAATCTTAAACTTAACATCTGAAACTTGTACCTACTTTCTGTGCAAATAAAGAAATATTCTATTCTATTCTATTCTATTCTAGTTATAGAAATGTACTAAATTTCATTGTATCAGTGACAGTTGCACTTGTCATTTTACTGACTGGAATTAATAATCGTACTTTAGTGCAAATTCATCATCTGCCTGCCTTTTACCAACTATAATGGGGTCGGCTTTCAGTCGAACCAGATGCAGCTGAATATCAGTATTTTATATGGAGCGACTGCCTATTGGACCTCCACAACCCAGTTACTGAGTCAAACAATACCCCATGGCAAGACTAGTTGTCTGACTTTAGAGCTTCTGACTAACAGTAACGACTGTCAAAGACCTAAAAATGACAGCCGGGACCAACGGTTTTACGTGCTTTCCGAGGCACGGAGGAAACTCGCTATGACAGACCAACCTCGACAGGCGCGGCTTCGGAAGATCGGCCTGTGCGGCTGTAAAGACTTAGCCTCGAGCTCCTCACTCCTCTCTTCCTTTTCAGATAACTCTTCAAAAACTGGAAGGGAATCTCAACCTTCGATACGGCGTGGTGGACTACAAGAGAATACTAGCCTACTTGAGGCAGGCGTTGAACTACCACAGGTTGCAGAGCAAGGGAGAGGGTATTATCAAGTTGCAGCCGAAGAACTGCTTTTCTATATTCATACCTGGATGTTATTGTAAGACTGGGTAGGTTACATATTTTTTTATGACTGACTCAAATACTTTTAATTTAGGTAATACAAAAACCCAAGCAAAATTCAGAGGTACTTTTCGAGCTAGAGAGAAAAATGTTTTCTTTTTACTTTATTTAGAAAACTTTGATAAGGTTTTGAAAAGTTATCTAACTATAACTTCACAATAAAGACATTAGCATGTATAAAGGTATCTTGGATTCAAAGTTATATCATTTTAAAGTACATACTAAAGTTCGACCGATCAAAAAACTAAAATGGCCGCCATTCGCGAGGTTTAGGAGAAGCAGTTTTGTCAATAAAAATGAGTCTAGAATATCGCCTTCAAGAATCGGTAATCGGTAACCAAACACACCGCACAATTGGTAGAAATTTGTTATTTCACAACCTACCCTTAGCACGAGTTTTCAGTATTTTAGACGTAAAATAAACTGGAACTTTGACAATTTTCAAGGAAAAAATTAGTTCCTTCTTCGCACACCAGAGCTGTTCCATTTTTTCATACAAGAAACGCTGTATATACTGGAAAATACTCTGTAAAGTAAAATAGTGAAAACTCGTGCTAGGGGTACTGAGGTTTCATTTCATGCAATATTTCTTTTCAGATACGTTGAATATGAAAACGAATGCGTAAAACCAGAAGACTGCATCCCTCATCCTCGTTTCACGGAATATTTAGAAAGAATCGTATTGTTTTAAAGTCCTGTAATGTACGAGACGAAAGTCTTCTTTTAAATTTGCGAGAAAAATCTTACCTTTAAGAAAATAAGAAAAGTGGACAACTTTGTCCAGGAGTGGGAAAATTTTTAAAGGTATAAAGACTTACCAGTATGTATTAACTTGTGTCCGTTCAAAGAGTATGATGAACTAAACGCCTTGTCACATTGGTTACACTTGTATGGTTTTTCACCTGAAAATAAAATTAAGTTTTTTTAAACTTTTTCCTTACAATCTATAAACACTAATTTAGATTTCTACTAGGATTGTGTGGCAGATTATGGCCCACCGTTTTCTTTTCTTTAGTGAGATAAAATAGTAGTTATTAATGGGTCCGCTTCGCTCGCAGTGGAAACTGAGTATAATACATCTTTTTGTCTACTACTGAACCATATCATTTGATATGGTTCAGTAGTAGACATTTCATGAGTCCATAATATTCTATTCAAATTGTATCAATCTTGTAACAGTGCAATGTATGCAAAACATTTAATTTCACCTATTAAACTGCTAAAATTGTACTTTGAGGGAGTTCACACGGGCCACATCTTGTTTTGTAGCTTCATGTTAAATAATAATTTATCTAGTCCTATCAGAAGATCTAAAGTCTGACAACCAGTCTTACCATGGGGTATGGTATTGCCCAGTTACTGGGTTGTGCAGGTCCGACAGGCAGTCGCTCCATGTAAAATACTGATATCCAGCTGAATCTGGTTTGACTGGAAGCCGACCCCAATATTGAGAAAAGGCAGGCAGATGATGATGATCTAGTCTTATATTCATAACCATAACTACACTATTGTATTAGGTTAAGCCTGTGATGATAGTTGTATGTGTGTTTAAATAAATAAAAAATAGAGGCCAAATTGCCATATTGGCAATACTATTGCATCACATTATTAGGGTTTTTCTTAACTAGAAAAAGTACATAATAAACTCTTATATCACAGCAAGACGGTACATTTTTAAATACCTACCATATATGCACTGTTATACGATCAGCTTGCAATCAAACTTAAACTCTAATGTTGAAGCAATAAGATATATACCTGTATGCACTCTCATATGATTCCGGAGCGCGCTATCAAAATGGAAGCATTTCCCACATATGCCACACTGATGGCCGGTTGGTTTAGAATGAGTCTTATTGATATGCCTTGTAAGGTACTTTTTAACTTTGCACTTGTAGTCGCAGAGGTGGCAGTGGTACGGAAGCTCCGTGGAGTGGAGCTTGACGTGGGAGAGCCAGTTTGAAGAGTTTTCGAAGGACTGGAACAGAGAAAATATTTTTTTAAATATAATAATAATATTCCACAACTATCACACAAAGCTATCTAGTCCCAAGCTAAGCAGAGCTTGTGTTATGGGTTTTTTTTTTTTTTAGCGTGGTAAAATCATCAAATGACCTCTAACCACGGGCAGGGCTGGAGGGACTGTCAGACTTGTACTGACTAAAATCCACGGTGTCCTTCATTACCCTTTATGTTCCGGGGTCACGGTAATAGAAATAAATCCCGCGACCCCAGCTGGCTTTGGCCCTCTGAGAGGGGGCCCCGTCATTTTACTGACAGCTCTTTGAGGCGCGCGTGGAACACGACGCGCCGTCGACCCGGGCATGGTCCATGGTCGGAGAGCGAGTTGCCCTTTGTGTTATGGGTACTGGACAACTGATAAACATACTTATATATATATTTCTAAATACATACATATTATAGATAAATTACACCCAGACACAAAACAAATGATCATGCTCATTACACAAACATTTGTCCTGGGTGGGAATCGAACCCACGACCCCCGCCCGGCATAGCAGTCAGAAGCCAGAGAACAGCCAGAAGGCACCGGGGCAGACCCAGAAGATGGAGGGATGAGCTGGACAAGGCTAACAAGCAGTGGCTCACATTAGCCCAAAATCGAAATAGTTCAAAGTCACGAGGAGCCTTTGCCACGCAGTGGGATGACACACATCAACAACGATATATTACTAGACTCCTAATAACAGGCGACCGATGTCTGTCAACACATTAGGCAAAAAAGTCTTATATCCGTCTTATTTCGAGCACTCCTGTGAGCCGTAAACATACCTTGAGACAGAACAGACCTTGAGTTAGCCGATCACAACGCAGTACCCCATCCCCCTCGCTTACGTAGTACCTCAGCGAGTTGACAGAACAGTTTTTGTTCCTTAGATCGTGCATGCGGAGTCTAGTAATATATCGTCGTTGACAGTAACAGTAATGTACAATCTTAATTTTTATGAGATTTTCATGGAGTGACCGACAAGCGTATCTACCGTTACTTGTAGGTCCGATTGTTGGAGACTGAGCAGTCAACTGACCAGTAATGGTGTTGGCTCGATAGACGAGTCTTAGCAGAACCTCCTTCTCCAAAACCTGGCACAAGAGGTGCGCTATAAAAGACAGCGAGTGGCTAGCAACGTTTTCACTTGAACATCGGTCGCCAACGGTTCAACATCGCTACCCTCGTTTGTATTTTATATTCAGTCGCTATATTTTTATTTTGTTAATTAATTAATGTGATTTGCAGTAATTACAGTTTGGATGTGTTATTTTTAAATAATCATTTGTTGTGATTTAGGTTATGAAACTTTGTTCGTTTAATAAATAATTTAGGAAGTAAGTGTGCATTATTTTTAAAAAAACTGTCCTCACTTCTGGTTTCTAAGATGAGATTATCTCTGTAGATGAAAAAAAATATGAACTTACCTTATGACAAAATTTACAAGGATACACATTCTTTTGTTTTTTTGGTTTCGCTCCTTTTTTCTTAGTTTTCTCCTTCATCATGTAGTGTTCATGAGACGACTTGTCTTATCAAGTTGCAGCCTGCCCTGTAGAAAATTATATTTATTAGACTAAGCACACATCATTTTATTGGGGTAATTTTTTCTGCAGAATTCTTCAACATATGAAAATCATATGAAGTTGATTATAAAAATAGGAGATTTCAATGAAACGATGTGCTCGATATTTAGCTTTTACGGAAGTAACTTTATTCAATTGTTCATCATTGACCATAGAGATTTCGCTATTATCTTAAACACTTATATGGCCTTTAGGCTAACATATTTTGAGTATATACTAACAAAGTTGACGCTCTTGCGGAAAGACCTAGAGTCTAGGTCCTAGACATTTTATAATGAGACTATGTAAAAAGTACTATTATTGAAAGCACGTAAAGTACGTAGTGCAGTGAATAATATGCAACACTGAATGTTCTTACACTCTTTTTTCATGCAATTCACAAATTCAAACATATATTTCTAACTATGCTAACTCCAAATCTCAACAAGAGCTTGTGATTTGCTGTCTCCCAAATCGTCATCATCAGTAAGAAATGAAACAAATAAAAATGTAGTGCCCTAAGATGACCCACTGACCAACAAATGAATGAATTATAGAATAGAATACACTTTATTATGCACACCATACAAATTACTGGTACAGAGTATATCTTATACATAGGGTGACACAATGGGCGGTCTTATCGCTAAAAGCGATTTTTTCAAGACAACCTTTGGATGAATTATCTTGGTTTTTAGCTCAATAATTAAAAAATAAGACAGTGATTAGCATACAAGAATCATCATCATCTGCCTGCCTCGTCCCAACCATGCTGGGGTTGGCTTCCAGTCTAACCGTATGCAGCTTAACACCAGTATTTTAAACGAAGCGTCTGCTCCAGAACCCAGTTGATTCTTGTATTAAAATAAGTAAATAAGTATATTCTTAAAAAATCTCACACACACCCTCATAATTTGATTAGAAACTTACTTCTGTTATTGCAGATTTAAGAATAAAAATAAATAGATATAGGTAAATACTAAACTAACAGAAGAGTTTAAATTAGATAACACATTATTGTAATAGATCAATTGGAAGAAATTTCGTTTTGTATTAATTTTTCAGTAGGTACGGAACTACGGATCTAAAACCGAAAATGTTTTTTTTTTGACAATGACGTTGACATGAGGTACTTCGTTCGGAAAACTGCTTTACTTTGCTTTGAACCACTTTGAGCGCTTATTTTTTTTTTCCTAATGTTCATTGATTCATTTATTGTATTTCTAACTATTTTACTGCAATGCTACGACTCGATTGTTACATTAGCAATAGCAAACTGTCAAAATGAATATAATGTGGCAGAATCGCTTTCAGCAGACATTTTTTAACAATAGAAAAACTGTGAAAAATTGAGTTTCTAAACGAATTGAAAAAAAAGTTCCTAATGTCAAATTAAACTGTCAAATGGTCAAATGTCACTAGGAATTGTCATGTGCGCGGTGCATTGAATTTATTTCTTGATTTTTATCTAATTAATTTTATTATTTATTTGCTAATTCACTTAGCATAAAACATCTACGTATAAAACAAACATTATTAAACTCTCTTTCGCTGCATAGTAACCGCACACATTATATATTATGTCCTTGATGTTGACATTAACCTTTGAAAAAAACATTAAGATGACTAGTTTTGGTCACATTTTCTTTTCGTAAACACTTAATTGTTTTAAATTACGACTTATTTGTCGTTTTCTAATAACTATTAACGCGACAGAGGTGAGTAATACATTGTTTTTTAATGTTATAATAGTTCCAAGAGGTTAGGTATATTGATTCTTTAGATATTATTTTTTGCTGAATTCGTAATTATTTTTTTGCATCTCATACAGGCGGAAGATTGAATAACGTAATTTTTTACTATTATTACGTAATGTTCTTAATTACCTGTGTGTAGGTTGCATTTAAATGTTACAGCTACAAAGGTAAACCAGTTCCATAATTTAGTTATTTTTCCTCATACAAGAGTTGTAACTTCTTATTTTATTTAATAATAATTTAGACCAACAAGTAATATTGATGTGACTGCAAAAAATATCTGATAACTGGTTTTATAATTTTATAATTAGTAATAAAAAAAGAAGTGAACTCATTTATTAAAAAAAAATGTGCATTTTTTATTTCTAGAGTAATATATCTGGCTTTAAGTGTTTGTACTCCAGGACCCAGGGGCAATAAACACTTGCAAGATACAACAGAAATAATAATATAACTAGTCCCACACATAAAACAAGCATACAATACAAACACCAGTTTTTTAAATACAATACAATTATATATTGTTAGTCAATAATAAATAATTGTATATGCCATGTTAATACTGAATGGCATTCAGATATCATTGTGTTGTTATAGTTATTTAAAACTACAACAGCAATAGATAATGCGGAACATATAGAAAGAGATAGCTAATAGCAAAGTGCAACAATTGTATTACTTTGACCTCGACAATTTGTGCGTGCTAGTGCGACATCTACCTCTTTTTATTTATAATATCAATGTTAAATATGTATTTAGTATCTTATTCTTGTTGGTCTAAAACAGTGGTTCCTAACCTTTTCAATGTCACTACCCCTGTGAAAAGTATGGTAATTGAGTTTACCCCTAGCAGCTAGGGGTAAATAAACAAGACTTGTTTATTATTTACTTATGCTCACTTAGTTGTGAAAACATTGACACATCACCAGCTTGGACTCTACGTTGGTTAAGTACCAATTTGCGCAAAAAACTTGGGATATTATCCTGCAACGTTAAAATATTTGTTTCATTTCCTTACATTGAAATATTCAGACTATTAATTTCAGTGAAAAAATCAGCAAGGTACGCCATCTTTAGAACAAATGTTTGGTCTTTAATTTTTGCATAATATTCTTTTTCTATCTGTGTTCTCTTATTTTCAAAAAACAATCCAATTTCGTCTCGTAATTCTTAAACCATAATTAGAACTTTTTCTCTTGATAACCAACGCACCTCTGTATAGTAAAAAAGAGCTAGTCATGCGGTGCTTGACCGGCGACGGCGACGAAATGACGACGATGATGAGAGCGCCGTGCTGACGTTTACCGTTCTATTATTTTGTTTATTGCTATTTTAATACTATTTCGTGCCATCCTGTGTCACCCCTCAAGAATCTCGGTTTTACCCCTTCGGGGGTAATTACCCCCACCCCCAGGTTAGGAACCACTGGTCTAAAACAATGCAATAATATTTAATTTTTTACAGTATTTTAATTAAATTATTTTTTCTGTTTTCAGAACCCAGTGCTGTGAATACCCACCAAAAAATAAATAATAATGTTAAACAATAGTATTAAAATGTACAAACTAACACAGATATCTACCCTCATACAAAAAACAATTTCACTCAACGCAAAACGAAAAATATACAACTACCCACATGCATACTATTGTCTATGTGGCCAGGCATATTTAAAAAAAGAACAGAACCATAGATATTATGAAATCTCTAGAATATATTCCACGCAAAGCGATCAGCATAGACAAAAAGTAGTTATTGAAACGACAACACCGAAGATTGTCTATGATAAGTTGGGAGAGAAAGTGTTGCCAGATCGAGAAGAAATTGAAGCTAAAGCTTTGTCTTGGAAGGAGAAGATTGATCCTTATTTGAAGTTGGCGAGATGGGATAGACCTATTGGTATGCATAATGTTAGATTATAATAATACTATTCATAGGAGAATGAATTTATTACTGGATGAATTACGACGACAAAGTTAGCGCAGTGGCTGAGCAATTCGAATGCTGCATGTTGTGGGTTCAAACCCCACAAGAAACAAATATTTGTATGACCAACAATTAGTTGTTCCGGGTCTCGGTGTTTGTGTATTTGAGTTTCTATGTTTGTAAACACACCCACAACACTGGATAAATTCAAGGAGTAGAATCTACCATGGTCGATAGACATCGCGTCAGTAGCATTTTTTTTTAGTCCCGGGACCCCGGCACGATTTAGCCCTCTAAAGAGAGGCCCCGTCATTACGCTGACACTGCTTGAGGTGCGCGTGAAATACAACGCGCTGTCGACCCGGGCATGGTCCATAGTCGGACAACGAGTCGCCCATCACTCGCCGCCAACCGTGTATTCGCTTTAAAATGTTACTATAGATTATGCTGATCCACTTTCTTATACAGGGTGAATTTTTCAACTGGGCGTGGATGGCTACTTTCGAAACTATGAGGAATATCAAAAAACGTTGAAAAGAGTCTCGAGGCCGATTTTGACGAAAACTAAAACTGCATCATTGGATTTTAGAAAAGTCAAAAATCCTGGTCAGGAATCGAATCCGCTCATTTTGGAAAAAAAATCTCACCCTGTATTATTACACCGCTCGATAGTGTTGCTAATAAGGATCAAATTCTGGGAAATAATCATATACGGCAAACTTAAGGAAAACGTATAATTACAAAAAAACTGATTAATCTTCAAGGCAAAGACTGTATTCGAATCTTAGGTTACCGTTCCTTCTTTAAAATAATGCTATTTTTAGTTCAACTCAATAATGTCGTATTGCTAAGTACAGTGGGATTGTTGAAACGTCAAATCCAGTGAGACATTGAAAACAATGAAATTTTATAATTTCGAATAAATAATGGCTCAGTAGATGTAAAGTAACATGGAAAAATAGCAATTTCATAAAAATCTGCCATTTCCTTAAGTTTGCCGTATATGATTACTTCCCCGAATTTGATCCTTATTAGCAACACTATCAAACGGTGTAATAATACAGAGTGTGTTTTTTTTTTTTCAAAATCAGCGGGTTCGGTTGGTTCCTGGCCAGGATTTTTGATTTTTATAAAATCCAATGATGCAGTTTTAGTTTTCGTCAAAATCGGCCTCGAGACTCCTTTCAACGTTTTTCGATATTCCTCATAGTTTCGAAAGTAGCCATCCACGCCCAGTTGAAAAATTCACCCTGTATACCAATTGTCTCCACAGGAATCTACCTCCTCTATTGGCCATGTGCATGGTCAATAGCCATTGCGTCAGTAGCTGGTACAGTTCCCTTCCAGTCCTCATTGCAGACTGCTGGCCTGTTCCTGGTCGGAGCTGGTCTGATGAGAGGCGCTGGATGTACTATCAATGATTTATGGGACCGCGATGTGGATGCTAAGGTATGTGATGTTTTTCCCGCCCTGTTCATCTTCTTTCATATTTTTTTAATTCTACAATAACACTATTACAGCGCACAGTGGTCAGTGATATTATAAGTAAAAAAGTGTAGATACGTTATACGCGCTCAGAATGTGACGCGCTCGAACAAAGACGATATATTACTAGACTCCGCATGCACGATCAACGTAAGGTATATTGTATAGATACCTTACGTATAATCATTTATAATATTATTGGGTGTGGATTCTTCAATTTATAAAAACATATTTTTTTCTCCCGCTCTGTTCTTTCACGTTAAGTTTTTTTTTATTCTACTGTTACGCTGTTACAGGGCAAAGCGACCACATTGTTTAGGGTCTAAAGATCTGCCAATTCTTATAAAAATATTTTGAAAAACACTATTGATTTCTTTTTCATGTCAAATATAAATAAAACGAAAAATAAGTCTAGTACCTATAACACAAGCTCTGCTTAGCTGGGGACTAGATGGCGTTGTGTGATAGTTGTGGAATATTATTATTAGATGAAATTAACTTTCCCATCTGCCCCGGTGACGGGGCGGGGGTGAAAATAAAACATAGAAAGCGAAAAGAAACGACAGCTATCAGGCAAAATGCCGACCGTTTGACGACACAGTGTGTGCAGTGTGTCACGGGTACGATCCCTACACGGAACAAATATTTGTATGATCTACAAGTAGTTATTCTGGGTCTGTGTGTTTGTGTATGTGAGTTTATATGTTTGTAAACGCACCCACGATACAGGAGAAATTCCTAGTGTGGTTTAAATTAAAAAAAAAAAAAACTGACATAAGTTATTTTAACTTACAAAACATGGTTTTAGCGAAATTGTATGAAAATCTGACTAATGATTTTGTTTGTTATACTTTCATAACCTAACCTTTTCGTTTTTCCAGGTAGAACGCACAAAGTCCCGTCCTCTTGTAACGGGCGCCATATCAGAGACGCAAGCGGTAGTGTTCCTAGCGGCTCAGTTGAGCCTCGCCCTGGCAGTGCTACTGCAACTTAACTGTTATAGTATAGTGCTGGGAGCTAGTAGTATGCGTAAGTATTTTAGATTTAGATTTTGTCAAGCGAAAATAGGTCGTCTTGTAAATATTTTGAGTCGACTATTGATTGAGTGTGATGCTAGTTGGTTAATTAATTCTCTTTTGGTTAGCGGGTTAACCCGCGCTTGCCGAGGTTGGTCTGTGGATGGGTGACCATCTGTTATAGCGAGCTTCCTCCGTGCCTCGGAAAGCACGTAAAGCTGTTGGTCCCGGCTGTCATTTCTAGATCTTTGACAGTCGTTACTGTTAGTCAGAAGCCCTAAAGTCTGACAACTAGTCTTACCATGGGGTATCGTATTACCCAGTTACTGTGTTGTGGAGGTCCGACAGGCAGTCGCTCCATGTAAAATACTGCTATCCAGCTGCATCTGGTTCGACTGGAAGCCGACCACAATATAATTGGGAAAAGGCAGGCAGATGATGAATTAGGACTTTTACAATACAGTAATAAAAGTACGTCAGTCTGTTGGATTTGGCACTTTTTTTTACCTGGTAAAATCATCAAATGTGCCCCTCCCTCCCAGAGCAGTACGGGAGGAACTGTCAGACTTATACTGACTAAAATCCACGGTGTCCTTTACGTTCTGGGGTCACGATTACCCGATAGTCCCGCTACCCTGGCAGGCTTAGGCTCTCAAAGGGGGGCCCCGTCATATTGATGACGTCTTAAATGAAACCCTAGGAACAACAAAAAGCAGGAAAAAGTCATTCCTAGGGCTTTATGAACTTGGATGGTTGTATTGGTGATTTTGATGATTATAATTCTGTAACTACATACGTCTTACAACCGCGAATAATATTTTAATTAACATAAAACCCAGCAATGGCCTGCAAATTGCAAAAAATACGCAAGAAATTTTGAATTTCGCGGGCTGGTTGGAGCATTCCCCTTAATATGAGCACTGCTTGACATAGACCCAAAAAATCAAATTTTACTGACCATATATTTTCTTGAGAGCAGTGGTGGCGCAGTGGTATCGGTCCCGACTTACGAGTTGTAGGTCGTGGGTTCGAACCCAGCTTGGCGCATTACTTTGTGTAATTTATTTCATCACCACTGCTCTCAAAACGGTGAAGGAAAACATCGTGAGGAAACCGGCATGTCCTAGAACCATCAAATTCGAAGACATGTGACATCTGCCAATCCGCACTGGGCCCGCGTGGTAGATTATGGCTCACTCCCTCTCACAAGAGAGGAGGCCTGTGTCCCAGCAGTGGGAACGTTATAGGCTGATGATGATATATTTTTTTACATTTCAGTCTTAGTAGTAACCTACCCACTAGCTAAACGTTTCACAAACTACCCTCAAATATTTCTCGGCGCGACTTTCAACTGGGGCGCGCTGTTAGGCTACAGCGCTATACAGGGGACCATAGACTTGGCGATATGCGCGCCGCTTTACATCGGAGCGCTGGCTTGGACTGTTGTCTATGATACTATCTATGCACATCAGGTTAGTTTTTGTTATGTTTCTTTATAAATAAAAGATGCTTGTAGACGTACGAGGTTTATTGTATCCAGGCAGACATACAATAGTTATTACAGACAGTTGGTCGTGGCTCACAGACGCGTAGCAGTACAGTGAAGTGACGGAGTGAACCATCGACTAGATATACATATCATAGACAATGCATAGTGATGTGGATCATACTAATTAGTGATGAAACAACAGTTTTCAGCATTAATTCTACTATATTATAACCGCTTGCGTGTTTTTTGCGTGATTCAAGTCACTCAGGGAAAAAAGGGCGGGCGGTAGTCAAGATAACATAAACAATCACCTAACTTTAAAGATTAAGTAAAAAGTCGTATTTTGATGGAAAATGACAGCATTAGAAACTGCTAGTTTTGATTATTTTGTTTATGAATTCAAATTTTATTTGTAGGGGCAATGTTTTAATGTCTGCATCCTTAAAATCACATCAGAGATCATTTTTAAATTCATAAAATTGTGGGTCAGTCTTCTGTTAGATCTTAGGCAACCGTCTCATAACTGTGTTAAACAGATATATTTATCATAAGTGGTGTTTTTTTTAAGCCTACGTAGAAGATAACCGTTAAAGTTGGTTTGGATGGATGTTTTTTTACTCTTCCACACAAAAACCACTGAACAGATTTGGATGAAATTTGGTACACAGATAGTTTATAACCTGAATTAAAACATATAGTTTTTATCCCGATTTTATGTTCCTGTAGGATAAATTTTAATTTTATTGAAATGTTTGTAACACGCCACGAGATACCACTCATAGCGAACGCGCGCGATTTTCTCTGAACAACAGCCATGCAGATGATGATATTTTTTCACTAAACTCAGCCTTTTCTTGACCCAACAGGATAAAGAAGATGACATGAAAGTGGGCATCAAATCCACCGCCCTAACATTCGGCGCGCACACCCGGCCTGCCCTCAGCGCCTGCCTGGCAGTGAGCGCGGCCTGCCTGTCGCTGGCGGGGCAGGCGGCCGGCCTGGCATTACCATACCAGCTCGCTGTATTAGCATACACTGCACATGCAGCACAACAGGTAATAATCGTTAATATAATAGTAGATTACGCACCAAGGGAGTAAAGCATTGCCTTACGTCACGGGCGTATTGAATCCCGAAACTACACTAAGGATTCTGGGGTGAACCTCCGTAGCGCAGCGAGGAGGTTCAAGAGTTAATTCCCGAGTGAATTGAGGGAATTAAATTAAAAATCCTTAGTGTAGCGAGGGATTCAAGTTAGCCCAAGACAAGGCAGCTTTACTCCCGAGGAGCGTACTCTGCTTTTCACACCTACTGCGAGGAAATAAATTCGAATTTTGAAATTTGATGTGGTATGACAACCTTCGAACGTGAAGTTGGCACCACTGTAAGCGATCAGCTGTTGCGGCCAGCGGCCGCCATTACTGATACGACTCCTTGGTGAAAGTTTTCATACGGTTTTCTTTGAGTTTCCAAATTCAAATCACATTATTCCCACGGGAATAATGAAATTCAGTACATATATTATTCCCGGCTCGAGCGAGGGGGAATAATGTCAAGCTTTACAGTAGGTTTGCCTGACGTATAATATGACATTTACGAGCAAGTAGTGTGAAAAGATATTTTCGAGTTTTTAAACCCCGACGGAAAAAGAGAGTCTGTCTTTTTGCTTTTATAATTCTTACTGTAGACACTTTTAACTTGCTACATCGTTCTCACATAATGTACCACCACAAAATGAATGATGTAACAAAGGTCTTGTAATATTTTTTGGCGATCTAAAAAGAGTGTCCATGGAGTTTCTTGCCCGTTCTTCTCCATAGAGATCTACTTCTTGGAACGGGCATCTACGGTACTTTCACAGTTTTTATGTCTGTGACTGGGACTGTAGCACCATAACTTTGTAGTATTTAATTATATTTTTTATGTCTTTGACATTTCAAAAGTGCCCTATTGGTCTATTTGAAATAAATGCTTATGATTTTGATTTAGAGGTGCTATAAGTTTGACGTGTCTGTCTGTGGCATCTTAGAGCCCGAACAGATGAAGGTGACCGGAAAAAATAGAAGTTAATAATTTGGAGCGGTCTCCCAACGCGAAGTATTTTTTTAATAATTATTAATACATATTAAGGTACTTTTCTCGCTTACGTAGTATCTCAGCGAGTTGACAGAATAGTTTTTGTTCCTTAGATCGTGCATGTGGAGTCTAGTAATATATCGTCGTTGACAGCAACAAATATGTTTTGAAACAGAATTCTGAAACATTAAAATGAATCTACACAAAACCATGCAAAAATATTTCAATAAGTCACCAAGTCTTAATTGGCTCGTGGAGGAGGTGGCGGGCCGCGAGAGAGAGAGGACAGCGTCCTCCCTCCGCTCCAACCGCAGTGGTACACGCCCACGGCATCGGACGTCAGCAGATGATCTCCGGCCACCGTAGGCGCGGGCATGCGGACAACGAGTAAAGGGCAACTCGCTGTCCGACCATGGACCATAGAATAGAATAGAATACTCTTTATTATGTACACCATACAAATTACAGGATACATCCAATCAATATCTTATAAATAGGGTGACACAATGGGCGGTCTTATCGCTAAAAGCGATCTTTTCAAGACAACCTTTGGATGGATTTGAAAAGTAAAGGAGGAACAATACTGTAGGTAGTCTACGGTGTACAATTTACCAACAAACAAAAACATACACACAAACACAAAAATATATAAACACATATAATTATATAAATATACATTAATTATTATGGAAAAACGCTAATAAACGTTGACGTCACACGTTTAAGAGGAAAGGTAGTGGTTTTTGACCAGATTTTTAAAAGTGGACAGGCTTTGAGCGCGCCGTACTGACAGGGGCAAGGCATTCCATAAACGTACTGCTTCGACGGTAAAAGATTTGTCGTAAAAACGGCTAGAATGCATTGGCATTTCCAGTTTCAGGTTTTCCGATGACCTTAGATATCTATTATGTGTGTCATGAAGGAACTTGAAACGTTCTTTAAGATAAGAGGGGGTTTTAGGATTGAACAGAATACTGTAGAGCTGAAACAAGATATGAGAATTCCGGCGAAGACGTATAGGAAGCCACTTGAGTTTTACACGAAATTCAGAAATGTGATCATATTTGCGTAGGCCAAATATGAATCTTATGCAAAAGTTTTGAAGTCGCTCAAGTTTATCAAGTTGTGCCTCAGTAAGATCAAGATAACTGACATCAGCATAGTCAAGGATGGGAAGTAGGAGGGATTGCGCAAGCGCAGTTTTAGTGGCGGTTGGAAGAAAGTTCCGTAATCGTCTCAAGGACTTAGCAGATGCAAAAATTTTGCGGCTTACTTCTTGCAGCTGAGGGCCCCAAGAAAGATGTTCGTCAATCCAAACCCCGAGATTCTTGACCTTCTTGCTTAAGGGTATCGCAGTCCCGTTGAATTCAATCTGCGGTAGCTGCAACCAGTTTATTTTGGGGATCATCCTCGAGCTGCCAACAACAATGACCTGAGTCTTCAACGGGTTTACCAACAATCCATGCGCGTCACTCCACTCGCAAATCGCAGCCAAATCCTTATTTATAATATTAATTGCATCAGCAAGTTCTGATGGAGTAGCTTGCCTATAAATTTGCAAATCATCAGCATAAAGGTGGTAGGAAGAAAGAAGTTTCGAGGAGATAGAATTAATAAAAGTTGCGAAGAGTAAAGGAGATAAAACGCCACCCTGAGGTACACCGGCAGAAGTATAACACCAAGAAGAGCTCGACTCTTCTATGCAAATACGTTGCCGGCGGCCATACAGGTAACTATGAAACCAATCAATCGCTGTTGGAGATATGTTAAGCGAGCGAAGCGAGGCGAGCAGGATATCGAAATCGACGGTATTGAATGCATTACTAAAATCCAGTAAGCAAAGCACAGTCAGATTTCCTCTCTCCATACCCAGCCTTATGTCATCCGTAACATTAATTAGTGCTGTGGTGGTGCTGTGACCAGGACGAAAACCGGATTGGAAGGGATTGAGCAGATTGTTTTTGCTGAGAAAAACACTGAGCTGGTTGTGGACAAGGCGTTCTAGGACTTTGGAAAGGAAAGGCAGGATGGAGATGGGACGGTATTCTGAAAAGGAAGTGGGATTGGATTTTTTCGGTAAGGGTACGATTTTAGCATCTTTCCACATTGAAGGAAAGACACCAGAGAATATAGAGAAGTTCAGGATATGGCATAGGATAGGAAGAATTTCATCGAGAACAGGGAGTATCATTTTCCGACTGACACAATCACCACCAACAGCGTTAGATGTTATTGACATTACGCTCTTCTTAACATCACAATCAGTGAATTGACTAAAAAGAAATGGGGGGTGATCCGGAGTTGGAAGGTTTGAAAGATAGTTAATAGTTGCTGCTTTTATGGCCCCATTGCAGTGGGACGAAGATGAGAAGTGTTGATTCAGAAGATCTATATCTATTTTTTTTGGAATAGTTTCTTGGCGTGATTTTCCAACTCCCATGGATTTCAGAAATTTCCAGACTTTAGCTGGATCTTCATTTTCAACTGAGGTATGGATATGGCGTCGTTGAGCATCTCTACACACCTTATTGCAGTGATTGCGAGCATCAACAAGGCTTTCTCGGTTCGATTGCGTGGGCCGACGTTTGAATTTGGCTTTTGTAACAGCTTTTCTCCGTATCGCAGCTCGAATGTCATCTGTGAGCCAAGGTGCTGGAAGCTGTTTGATTTTAATAGCACGTATAGGAGCATGAACATTGTATAGCTGAACAAGGTTGTCCGTCAGCATGTTAACTTTATCATCCATTGACTCGCTGTTGAACAAAGGACTCCAATCAATGCTGTTAACATCTCTTCGGAGATCATCAGAATTCATCCCACCAAAACTGCGCTGCAGGAGAATTTGAGGTTTTGCCTTAGGTGGGCGAATTTTGTATGAGAGGAATAATAGGTCATGGTAGGAAAACATGTCAGCTGAGCATTGACCATGCTTACTGACATGTTGAAGAGAGGAAACAATGACAAGATCTAAAAGTGAAGGGTTACAGTTTGGAAAGTGGTGTGTGGCACTTAAAGGGAGAATTGATAGATTCGAAGATTCAATGATTGACCTCAGAGAAGAAGAGCGGGTATCAGTTTTCAATAAGCATGTATTGAAGTCCCCCAAGATTATGGTGTGACTGTAAGAGGGTGTTAGGTTTTCAAGGAGTTTTTCAAAGGAAGAGAAGAAATTATTATGTGAGGAAGGGCTATAATAAACTCCCAAAAGGACTTTTACGCTATTCAGGATTACTTCTAAAAAGAGATGCTCGCCCGCGCTCTGCGGTGGTGGTTGTGCAGACATATCGATGATTGTGAAAGGAATATGTGGACGTAAATATATGGCAACACCGCCACCACCACCACGCGCGCGATCATTTCTAATCAGTTGAAATCCTGGCAAGGAATAGGAGGTCGATGGAAGACATGGTTTTAGCCAAGACTCCGAGACAAGGATAGCGTGGATGTTCTTACAGTCTAAATTTGCTAGCATGTCAGTGTAATGTGCTGGAATACTTTGGGCATTTATATGGACTACATTAAAATTCTTTGGTACATCGGAGAACTGAAATTCAAGCGTATCAGAAAGAGATGGACTACTATCAAAACCACTACTATTGCGTGAAGATAAACTTTCCGTGTCACTGCCGCCATTGCTGTCTGACATTGACACTAATTAAAAGCAAAAAATGTGACAAAAATAAAATAAATTTTAACTTTTCAAATTAAAAATACATCCACCCGCCAGTTGAGTGTCAAATAAAAATAAAAATTATTTAAAAACTAATACACATAAAATTTAAGAGTTTTGTAAACGTCTTACGTCGCCGTCCGGGTAACAGAAAAAAATCTACATAATTACAATCCTACAAAATTAGGAAACAAGAAAAAGATTTCAACAAAAACAATAAAAAAAAACGAACATTCTTAAAGCGTTTCTGAACGAAAACTTACAAATGACGTATGACAGTTCGTTTAGATAAGTAAGTGACAGCTGACAGATAAAAGTAAAAGCCAAAAAGCAAGGTTATAAAAATTATAAAAGGAGGTAATAAACTTAAATTGTGAGAGACTAAATAATAAATACAGAGTAGAGAAATTAAAATTATATCAATAGCAATGAGAGGGTATAGTTTAAACACAAATATTGCTACCCGGACGGTGATTCTACGTATAAAGTGCACGGAATTACTTGTTCTTCATGGCTGCACGTCGAGGCTTTTTCGCTGCCGGTGATGGAGTCGGCGACGATGATAGTGCCGATGCAACAGGGGACATAACCTTATCACTGACCTGCTGGGTATTAAGGTCATGCAACGAACTAATTCGGAGTCGGGACCCGTCGGCGCCAAGGATATAAATAACGCCCTGCTTCGTCCAGCAATTCCTTTCGCCAAACTTTTCCCTGGCAGACATGAACAGCTGATGCCTAGGTCTCGTCAGGAACTCTGACGCTGTGATGCCGGTGCCCTTCAGTTTCGTCTTGGCGAACCAGATACTGTCCCTAGTAGTCACATCCCGCAGCTTGCAGAGAATAGGCCTGGGCTTGCTAGTACCTGCTTGCCTGCCCATACGGTGACACTGCCTGATATCAGCAACAGTAAAGTCGGCTAGCTTTAGATGACAGCGCACTACCTCTGCTACTACCGTTGCTGTGTCTTCTTTGGCCTGCTCGGTGACACCATGAAGAAGTATCATCTTTCGCCGTCCACGCATCTCCAGGTTGTCAAGGCCCTGTGCCAAAGCCTCCAACTGCTGCTGAAGACAGCCCAGCGCATCAACAATAAACTTCTTGAATGAAGTGAATTCCGCACCCAAACTGTCTGTGTTACCCGCAGCTGAAGGATTTTTCAATTCTGCCTCAAAATTGGACATCCTGGTTTGGAATAGTGCCATCATTTCTGCCAGAGATACCTTTAGTGCTTCCATGATTAGATCCAAGTATGTTTTCCTATGATGATCCAACTGTATTGTTTGTGTGAGATGTTACTAGGAGATAACACTATACTGGTAGGTGCCTTATGTTAGCATGTATATTTATGCATTTAAATTTAAAAATAAAAGCTAATTATAATTTTAATAAATATTTTATGACTGAGCAAAATTTTTTCCACCTTTCCTGTCAACTACCCACAGGGGGACCATGCCCGTGACCCCGGAACATAAAGGGCTATTGATGGACACCGTGGATTTTAGTCAGTAAAAGTCTGACAGTCCCTCCCGCCCTGCCCGGGGTGGGAGGACTCTTTTGATGATTTTACCACTCAAAAAAAAAAGTCTTAATTGGCAGTGTCAGTTGATTCGTAACAAAAGTAGTTTTCTTTCTTATTACAGATATACACACTAGACACAGAAAACCCCGAAGACTGTGCCTCAAAATTCAAGTCAAACTCACAAGTAGGTGCCATCATCCTAATGGGCATACTTGCAGGGGGTTACAAGCAGTACTTAGATAATGTAGCGGATCACGTCAATCATGAGGATACGACTAAAGGCTGCCTTTTTAGCTAAGCGACTCAAAGTGGTACTTTTGGTACCAAGTGAGTTTTTGAGCAGAATTGTAAAGATGGTATGTAAGTACGATTTTTTGAGATGAGTATTGAAGTGTTTTAGTTCAAAAAGTGAGTGTGTTGGACAATCATGTAGATTTTTATTTTATTGAGCATACTTGCCGGAAAATAAAAACTTGTTTGGATATACAAGCATAATGTGAATTGTATGTACGGAGACGCCAGCAAATTAAGGAACCACAATCTGTCAAATGTCTTCAATAGATTTTCAACCTTATCACTACTAGAACAGTAACCTTCTACTACAAATAGTAGATGCATAATGTTCGATTGGTAAAATTTGACAGATTCGGGTAGGGTTGCTTTAATCTGCTGGCGTCTCTACATGAGTTAAAACAACCAAAGGATGTCTTTTCTGCTAAGTGGGATGATTAATTCTCTGAGTTAATAACGAGTGTGTCGTTATAAAGGAAAGAGGAAGATAGTTTTCGATTCCTATTTTGAAATATGACTCAGCGCGGTACTTTTAGTACCCAGTGTCAGTGTTTGTATTAATTTATGAAGAGATGGATTTTAAAAAATTGTATGCAGAGATGATTTTGAGATATGTGTTTTAAAAGTGGTGCTTAGCAAGTGAGATGCTGCACTAACGTATTGTAAATAATTCTGAAACAATTAATTTAAAATGTGGATTGAACACTAAAATAGTACAATCGGAAACAAAACTGAGTATGTATGCAGTACTGTAGAGGCACACGCAAAGCGCCCGATTATTTAGTTTTGGCAATACTTTAGGAATTCGTTCACAAAAAGCTGTATGTATAGCTATTTTTAGTATTCACGAAGTGTGCTACAGAAGGGACGCTAATACCAAATGTGTAATAGTACAAAACAATTATAGAATAGACAGTGAAATGAAAGAGAAAACTCTTTTCTTTAAAAAATGCTATGTAGCCAGAAATTCTAACCAATGAACAATATTTTTTTTTAATATATTTTCATATTTATAACTGGTACTTATTACAATGGTGGTAAATTAATACAGAGTCACTTTTCATAGTGAAGTCAACGGTTAACATAATCTCAAAGTGGTACTTTAAGTACCAAACGCCATTCATTATAAATGCCTCATCATATAAAATAGTGTTACCAGTCTCTAGCCACTATTTTAATAGCATTTATATTAGTTCACTTTTGTGAATAACACGATCATATGCAATGCACCAATCAGCGTTGGTTGCACTCAGACCTGCTATCTTTGAAGAAATATGTGCATTAACGCTGTGGAAATAAAGGTAAATTTCGTATGTTAAGTTTCAAATTTGCGATTAGTCTCTGCTATAGTACGAACTGTAACAAAAGTCTCATTGTATCTACATTAAGGCGAATACAAGAGCTAATGTACCTCTCGTTCGCACGTTTAAGTACTAAAACTAGTAAAGCAAACTTTTGAGTAGGTAAACTTGTATCGATTAAAATGTTTTTTTTTTACTAAACTGTGCAATGTGATTGCACACAAAATGGTTGATTGCAATTTTTCAAAAATGGGATCAGCGATTTTATATCTTTCAAAATGTTGAAACGTGCGAGCGAGTGGTACATTAGCTCTTGTATTCGCCTTAATTGAATATTAAAAAAAATATGTTTAGGGAAGAAAGAACGTCTTTTTGTGTATTTTAGCCTAAAAATGTTAAAAAAGACACAAATTTTAGTTTAAATAACTGTTGTGTGCTGTGACTAGTCTTAGAAAGGTGTATTTTAAAGATAATTTTGTTGTTTACCAACTAAACTACTTTTTAAAATAAAATTAATTAAATAAAAATTAAATTAAATTAATCTCCTCCTTTTGAGAAGTCGGTTATAATCAATCTTCCTTTCGTTTTGGCAACGCAAGATACAAGATATTTATTTTGTAAAACGATGATGAGTGCAGAATTATACAGGTCTTAAAAATAATAAGAGGTAGCTACATGTTTACAACGCACCAAAACACGCTGATGAATCCCAATGTCCACCATCTGCTTGTCCCCCCGCTGGTGTCACTGTCCGCTAAAGGTGGACTAAGAGACTTTACTTACTCATGTTTTAAACAATTTCGGTGGCCAATAGTAATGTTTTATAAAGTTGGTGTTTCTGCCCATTACTGGTCCATTAAATACAGGTGGACAATGGGAATTATAAAAAAAAACAAGTTTAGTTGGTGAACTGCAGAATTAGCGTCATATTATTATGTATTACTTGTAAATAAATAAACTATTTAATTTTGGATTACCTCGCTTCCTTATCGACCATCCAAAAATCATTTAAATAGAAAAGTAAAATGTAATCTAGTACCGACACGAAAAGAACGAAAATGCTCGGTAATCTTTATTACATTTTCAACGTTATGTTATCGACATAAAGTTCAAATTCTACTAAAGATTACAGGCCCTCTGATTAGTCTATAAAGTTCCCACAGTTGGGACAGTGGGCCGTGACCCTAAGGGCCTATGCACACCACGTTTTTTATTTAAACACGCCGTCTCGACGCGCGTTTTTGACGAACAGAGCAGTTTTTTGTCGCGATACAAAGTGTCAAACGCGCGTTTGCATCGCGTTTTTATCGCTACAAACGCGCGTCAACAGCGCGTTTAATAAACGTGGTGTGCAAAGGGTGAAAATAACCATATAACTAGACTAAAATTAAATGGTGCAATCTGAATATAATGTTAAAATAAATTAGCTAGCGCAACTCTTAAATAAAAAGGTGTTTAAATATCAAAATTAAAATCAAGTTTTGATGTTTTTCTTTGGCTCAGTAACCACTTTTGTACATTGAACATATTCCACAACTATCACACAACGCGATCTAGTCCCAAGCTAAGTAGAGCTTGTGTTATGGGTACTAGACAACTGATAAACATATTTATATATTTCTAAATACATACATATTATAGATAAATTACAATTAGACACAGAACAAATGATCGTGCTCATCACACAAACCTTTTTCCTGGGTGGGAATCGAATCCACGACCTCCTGCATAGCAGTCAGGGTCACTAACCACTAGACCAACAGGCCTGTCAAGTAGTGTACCAGAGTGAAAGTTTTGCTAGCTAATTTAATTCGAATTTGTATATCAGGTATAATATAATATACTTAATAGAACGTTAAAACGTTGCAATCTTTCAAACCAAAACATAATTTATTTTGTTTCTATGTAAAATAGCATTTGATTACTTCATATTTTTTTTAAACTTACTTTTACGAAAGTAAAATAAAACGTTTAAGGGCATAGGCCCTCAAACGTGTATAGGCACACCACGTTTATTAAACGCGCCTTTGAAGCGCGTTTGTATCGATACAGGCGCGATGCAAACGCGCGTTTGACACTTTGTATCACGACAATAAACTGCTCTGTTTGACCAAAACGCGCTGTCGACGCACGAACCCGAACGCGCGTCGACGGCGCGTTTAAAAGACGTGGTGTACATAGGCCCTAAAAGTGTAAAAAATAATAACTCTAGAACCTTTCAATGATAACATGGAGGTAGTCATAAAACAAGGTTTTAAAGGCATTTAGAAGTAGTTCACTGAGCGAACCAAATTGTATGTATTGATGTTTTTATTTGTGTATAGATAATATATTATTATATGTACTGTACAGTATGTTATGTTAATAAAATGATCTTGCCATTCATATTACTTTTATTTGAAGACTTACTAAATCCCTTGCGCGTTAGTGCTCAAACACATTTCGAGGCTAGCGCGATGGCGGCGGCGGGCGCAAAAATATCAAACATAATATGAAATCGCCGCATATGGCCACACTGAAATGACTAAAGGCAATGATATTATAAATGAATAGATACGTTACCTACACGACGTTCTATCTTCAAAAACGGCACACTAACGCACACATGAATAACTAAATATTGCAATAGCACATTACATCAAGATTACTCGCTAAAGTAGGATGGCATCGCAAGTGAAAAAGAGACAAATATAGTCAAGGTATCTAAACCTTTTTACTTATAATATCATTGACTAAAGGTCAGCTCAGACCGAGACGCGGCGCTGCGCGCACTTTTCAATAGAGCTACTCAAAATCGAACTCTATTTCCTACAAGAAAAGATACACCTATAGCGACGCGGTGCATTTTAATAGCTACTCAAAGTCAAACTTTATTTACTACACTATAAGATACACATTTGCAGTACCGTGACGCCTTGGTTTGATGTGAACTGACCGTAAGGCGGGAGCCTAGCGCGGTGGATATGAGCAAGATCACGAGCCTAGCGTGTTGATAAGTAACAACGGGCAGGTGGCAGGGTGTATCAAACCATCATCATCATCAGCCGGAAGACGTGTACTGCTGAACATAGGCCTCCCCCATAGACCGCCACGCCGAACGACAATTCGTCACTTGCATCCATCGGTTGCCCGCGACTTTCACGATGTCGTCGGTCCACCTAGTGGGAGGCCTACCTACGCTGCATCTTCCGGTCCGTGGTCGCCATGACAGAACTTTTATTCCCCATCGGCAGGGCCGAGCCGCCCCTATGTGCGAAGTGTGCGGCGCACACAGGCGCCAGGGCAATAGAGGCGCCGGGTGACCATAGTGCCAATGATGAAATTACTTTTGTTACATTACATTTTAATACTTGAGTATCAATAAGTAAGTAGATGGCGAGAAACTGATAAATTGATAAAAGTGATGAAAATATTTCATAAAAAAATTGAATTTATGAAAGAAATTTGAAAGAAGACTACATAAAAAGGCGCTTCATAGGTTTTTGCACACAGGTGCCTAGGCGCTCCATAGGTTTTGCATACAGGCGCTGCAAGGGGTCGGCGCGGCCCTGCCCATCGGTTGTCAGTTCTACGAGCGATGTGGCCTGCCCATTGCCAATTCAACTTGCAAATTTTAAGAGCTATGTCGGTGACTCTGGTTCTTCGCCGATTATCCGTGTTCCGGATTTTATCCCACAAACAAACTATATTCAGCGCCATCTAGTTACCAGGACATGTGTATGGTAGTACTTTAGTGCTTAAAAATTAACACCCCCGAACATAACCGTTTAGCTGGTAGAGAGTGGGACATTCGAGTCGAGCAATAATTTAGCACTTTAAAGCTGAATATTTCACAAACGAATCTTTTTATCAAAAAATTGTTAATGGAAACTATCAATATTTTTTAAAGACCTATTTAATGATAACCCACACTAAGGGGTACGCGAGAAAAAAAATACATCCCCACTTTACGTGTACAGGAGGGTACCCTAAAAAAAATATTTTACGATTTTTTTTTTACCACTATTACAGACGGACGGACGGATATGGCAAAACTGTAAGGGTTCCTTGTTGACTACGGAACCCTAACACTGTAATGGTAAAAGAAGAAAAACACCAAAATAAAGTACTTAACCAACTTAAATTTAATTTAATTACATTACAAAAAGTTTCCTAAAATATAAAGAATTCTATTTTTTATTTTTATTCTGTTGTGGGTTCCTTCCCTGGTTGCTGCCTCCTCTAGCGAGCGGGGCTGGTCGTCCTCGGTTACCGAAGGCTCCTCGGTTGCCTCCACGGCCTGTTCTCATGTTCTGGCCACCACCACGGCCCTTGGACACTTCGCTTCGACTTCTGGATTTAACCTGGAATTGGGATTTATTGTTAATTATGTTTTAAGTGCTTTGCTTACAGGTTTGTATATAAAACTAGCTTGCAAGTGGCTTCATCTATAAAATTAGGATAAAAAAAAGAATATACCACAACTATCACACAACACCATCTAGTCCCAAGCTAAGCAGAGCTTGTGTTATGGGTACTAGACAACTGATAAACATACTTATAAATTTCTAAATACATAAATATTATAGATAAATTACAACCAGACACAGAACAAATGACCGTGCTCATCACACAAACATTTGTCCTGGGTGGGAATCGAACCCACGACCCCCGGCATAGAAGTCAGGGTCACTAACCACTAGACCAACAGGCCAGTCTAAAACTATCTTATTGGACCGTGATCCCCAGCCCGACCACAAACTTATTCGTATTACTCAAAAATACAAGGCACAAATTAATGGTACTAGTGGCACAATCCAGTATCTGTATACCAAATCTGTTTAGTAGATTTTGTGGGATAGAGTAATTAACATCCATTCATTGTCAGAAACTTCTGCACTATCCCATATTATTAAACAAACAATTTTGTATGTAGGTATACTGGATGAATTTTTCAACTAGGTGTGAATGGCTTTATACAAAAATATCAGGAAAACTGAAAGGAGTCTTGAGGCCGATTTTGACGAAAACTAAAACTGCATCATCTGGTTTTATAAAAATAAATAATCCTGGCCAGGAATTTAACCTGCTGATTTTGGAAAAAAATCATAGCCTTTATTACTATGTCATTTTGATAGTGTCTCTAATAAGAATCAAATTCTGTAATGATGTATGGCAAACTACAGGAGAGTGCTAGTTGATATAAAATAATAATAATATTCCACAACTATCACACAACGCCATCTAGTCCCAAGCTAAGCAGAGCTTGTGTTATGGGTACTAGACAACTGATAAACATACTTATACATACAGTAGAATCCGTTTATTATGACTCCGCTTATAATGACCAACCGCTTATTATGACGTATTACACAGCGAAGTTTGGTTTTCATAGAAAATTCTTTCAACAACTTCGACAAGTGTTCGGAAGCGTCACGTGATACCCGATGATGTTCGGCGCATGCATGGTTGTTTTGAGTCTCAGTGGGTAATAACAATTAATATTATTGACTTAGTTCTATATTGTCTCTCTGTTAAAATAAATACATACTGACAAAAACAGGAGGTTGTTTATTTTGCACAAAATGCTTTGTATGACGTCCGCTTAGAATGACCGTCCCTTCAATGTCATAATAAACGGATTCAACTGTACATATTTTAAATATATTACACCCAGACACAGAACAAATGATCATGCTCATCACACAAACTTTTGTCCTGGGTGGGAATCGAACCCACAACCCCTGGCATAGCAGTCAGGGTCACTAACCACTAGACCAACAGGCCTGTCGAAAAAATGAAAATGTTACAACATATTTCTTAACTTTCTTAGTCAGAGAAGAAATGAAATTTTCAAGGAGGCTTTTATGCCATCATAACTTTAATTTTATAGAGTGCCTTTACTGCCCTAACATGAAAATAAAATACCAAAGAAATTGACAGCACGGTTAGCACAGTGGCTGAGCGATTGGACTGCTGCGCTGCGTATCGCAGATTCGATTCCCGCACGGAGCAAATATTTGTATGATCTACAAGTAGTGGCGTCGAGTCTAGCCGTTTGTGTGAGTTAATATATGTTAATGTATGAATATTGATGGATGGAAAGGAAGAGGAAGGCCAAAGAAAAGATGGATGGATTGTATAAGTAAGGATATGAAAGAAAAAGGGTGATAGGGGAGAATGGAAGAAAGAAACGTGTTGCGCCGACCCCAAGTAAAATGAAATAAGGGAAGGAAGATGATGATGATGATGATGATGATGAAACGCACCCACGACACAGGTGAAATTCCAAGTGTGGAGCAATTTAAAAAAAAAAGAGATAGAATACCAAACATACCTGAGTCTCTTCCTTCACCATATCAATAACCTCGTCAGGAATACGCAAATATTTGATAGTGCTGCCTCTAATATAGCACTCAGGCATCCTCCAGAACTTGTCACCGTCTCTAGACGTGCAAATAACTTCTCTAAGGTTTATATTCATCCAGTTATCGCAACTCACAAGATGACCGTTGTAAGTCTCGCCATTTTTTAACTCTACCAGCATTGGATGGTTTTGAGCGGTACGGAGTAGTGATAAAGGTAACATTTTGCTATTCAACTTTATTTAGACTTTGTTTTTTGATAAATAAATAGATTTCGCTTCTGTTTGTTTGACGCGTTTTTTAGGTTATGAATTTAGGTTTTTATAGTTGACTTGACTGACTTGACACTTTCATTCAAGTTTTCTGCTCAGAAATTCAGATGGCACTGGATGAATTGAAATCCAATAAACGCAATTTTACTTTGAAGATTTCAGTAGTATA
Organism: Agrotis ipsilon; assembly: GCA_028554685.1. NCBI lineage: Eukaryota > Metazoa > Arthropoda > Insecta > Lepidoptera > Noctuidae > Agrotis > Agrotis ipsilon. The sequence goes on along the minus strand of CM052983.1, from coordinate 7,998,537 downwards.
ATGTTTGGAAATAAAAATATTGTTACTATAATTATTAGTTTCAAATACCATTATTTTCTAGAAATAATGGGTGTTCAATGAAATGAACGCCAACTAAAAAACCCTTTTTTGCTTTCAAAATGACATTGACAAATAGTATAAAAAAAAACCTGTGTTTTTTTCAGTACCAATTTCACAAATAAAAAAATATGAAAAACGTTTGGATTAATGCTATTCGCTTTAACAATTTTAACGCAAATGAAAAAAAAATATTGCTCAATAGAGATATTTTTCAAGTATATATAAAATAAAAACTCCTGAAAAGTGGATTACTCCGGTTACTCCTGTAAAATATTAATAGAATGGTTTTCTCGTAAGTTAAATTATTTATCATTTGGCTATTTGGTTAATGAAAAGAACACGCTCAACTCATTGACAGAATGTCAATTAGCACGTTCCAATTACAAAAATATTTACATCATATCATGAAAATTATGACATCTCTTTCTTGCAAAACCAATATGAGCCAAGAGAGAAGGTGAGATCCGATTAATTTTCACCGTACCGGACCAGCGGATCCGAACGAAACATTCCAATCATAAAAAAAAAAAAATTCAATGAAAAAAATAGTGTCTTGTTGAACGGCTTATTGTAAAAGTAGTTTTCTTATGAAAAATCTAGAATTATTTCGTTTAATTTTACTAAAATTCGTCAAATAATTCGACTGTACCATCAACGGCTTACAAGTAAGTTTTTCTAGTTTAAATCCATGTAGTTCTTCCAGAAAATTAGATATTTCAAACCTCGTGTTTTATTAAAAATAGACAAATCAACTTATCTGTTTATCTTCGTGTAATTATTGTAATTACTACATTTTCTTGTGAAATTAGTCGAAAAAGTAGCTAAAAATAATCTAGCAGGAATTTCTTTATAGGTTTTCAGCCTAAATGTGATTCATTCACAGTTATTTTTCGGTTAGATCACATTTTACCGGTGTGCGTTGTTTTTTTATTTCTCTAAAAATCATAGACGAAAAAAAAACAAAAGAGCGGGAAATCTGAACTTGGCGACGAGGTTTTTATTGACCTTATATATTTTTTTTTAAGATTGTAATTGTAAGTTTTCGTATTATATTTTTGAAAGATTTTTCATCTTATTATTTAGTTTTAGTGTAGTCGTAGTGATTTCTTCAAATTTGGTAAGTTTTTATTTAGTTTATTTTAGTAGTTTTACAATGGAAACTCCGTATGACCCCGGACGGACAACTCCAATAGAAATAGGTCACTATGTGACAATATTTCTAATAATAAAACAAGTGTTGATACTGATTTTTCTGTATCATTGACAACCAATGATCACATAAAACGCAAAAAGTTGTCTGCTCGACGGACAATTGGTAAACATTGTGTTATAAAAAGGCAAAAAAAAATGGCGGGAGACTCGTTTCTGTCGCTGGTCTGCTGGAAGAAATTTCTTGTTGAAATAAGCAGGGCCTTTGTGCGCTTTTATTCTGAATGTTATATGTTGTATCTATGTGTTTTTGTGTACATAAATAAATCAAATAAATAACAGTTTTGATTGTGGTGAAGTAGAAAATATAATTTAAAATGTCACTTACGGGATATCTTCCGTGATTATTTATTTGTTTGAGCTCCCGATATTTCGACGCTGTTGCAAGCGTCATGATCGCGGGTTGACTGGAGAATGCGGGTGGATGAAAATAAATTGTTAGGAGCAGACAAATCTGTCTACCCTCTTTCTTAGTCTCTTGCTACGCGCACTACTGGAACTCGACACTAAATCACGACAAAACACACTCACTGTATCACATCGTTTTGTGGAGTCTTTATTAAGATTCCAGCTGCCAGTTTTAAGTATGTTTACCACTGGATTCCACGTACTCGACAGTTTGAAGCCATCCTCTCGATTGAAATTCTTATATTTTCTTATTTCAATTGCTTCTCTTGTCAGCCTTGGTATGTACTGTTTGTCCGTAGACAAAATCATTGGCTTGTGAAACTCGATCCAGTGATTGGGCCCTGACTGCAGCAGATGTTCAGCAATGGCAGATTTTTGCTCATCATTGTTTTTAACAGCCTTTATATGCTCTTTGATCCGGCATGAGACAGTTCGCTTGGTCTGACCTATGTATGAGCTGCCACAACTGCAGTCAATTTTATAAACCCCAGGATGTTCGTATGGGATCTTATCTTTAGGGGAACGCAGACTTTGTGAAATTTTCCTCTGAGGAGTAAACACAGTCTTTATCGAGTATTTACTCAATAAACGACCTATTTTGTCCGTTACTCCTCTCAGGTATGGCAAGAAGGTTGTTTGGCGTTCCACTGTAGATCTGGCGACTCGCTTCTTTTCCGGTCTTTCTGCTCCGACATCAGTTCTGTAGCCATTCATGAGTAAAACCTTCTGCACGTGGGACAATTCGCCAGTAAGATGTTCAGAATCACAAAGATCAAATGCGCGGTTTGTAAGTGAGGTGACTACAGATTTGAGGTGAAAGGGATGATGATGTGAGGTGGCATGCAAATAACGGTCCGTGTGAGTCGGCTTCCTGTACACTGAGTGGCTTAGGGTCCCATCACTCCTTACCATGACCTTGACGTCAAGAAAGGCCAAAGACCGATCCTTTTCCAACTCCGCTGTGAAACGCATGGCCGAATGGATATTGTTCAAATGGTTTAAACATCTCTCTACTTCTGGTTTTCCACCTCTGAGGATGCAGAATACGTCATCTACATACCGTTTCCAAACCTTGATAGGCACAGGACAAGTAGAAATAGCCAGGTCTTCGATGTGTTCCATCCATAGGTTAGCAACCACAGGTGCCACTGGACTACCCATGGCTACCCCATCGATTTGTTCATAAAACTGGCCTTTGTATACGAAGAAATTGGTAGATAAACAGTGCTCCAACAACGTAGCATACTCCAGGGGTATATCTTTTTCTGGAAACTTTCTTCGTATAATATCTAAACATTCCACCACGAGAACATTGGTGAAAAGAGATTCGACGTCAAAACTCACCATAATCTCGTCATTCTCTACCCTGGTCTGCTTCAAAAAACTCACAAAATGACGTGAGTCTTTAACAAAAGATGTAGTGTGGCCCACCAGTTTCTGTAGCGTGTCTGAAACATGTCTCGCTAAGTCACAAGAAGGAAGTAAGTAAGTGTAAAGTAAGTGACATTTTAAGTTATGAAGCAAACCGTGATAGTTTAAAAAAGTGTTTAGAAAATATAATTACTGTAGATGACTCTTAATAAGGCATCTAATTCTCCACTCAATACTTTGTTAAGGGCGTGGATGATCTGAGTAGTTTATTTCAGCGCGTGTCTCTAAAGTCTCTACTTTAGAGACGACACCACATATCACCACTGTGTCCCATCCAGGATGAGTGCACGCGCACAAGTTCATTCAGTTGTTTGACAGCTCTGTGGCGTGCTCTAGGCGCGCGCACTCATCCTGGATGAGACGCAGTGGTGATACGTGGTGTCGTCTCCATACGTAGTAATAATAGCTCAATGGTTGCAGCTCCGTTTTTGATACATGTACAGAGAGATCAAACTGCCTCTACTGATACCTTTCTAAATCCAGTTTCCTTTGGACGATTTTTTTTAAAAGTAATTCTTTCTTTCCACTATTTCTAAAATATCATAAGCTGATGCCCAATCGCAGATCGTTGTCAGTGACCTTTGCCAATGTGGTGATGTTGGCAATTTAAATCATTTTTTTTTGTCTCCTTAGTCATTATTCTTTTATTTCTAGTTTACTTTCCTATAACATTGCTTTTCCTACCACCTCCATCTGTTTTACTGGCTTGTAATGATTCAAACATAATATGTATCTATCAACATTTATCACTCATAATAATAAACGCATATAATACTTATGTTTATACCTTTCCTAACCTATCCAATATCCTGATCTGAGCAATATCCATCCAATTTCCGTCCTATATTAACCATTTCATTTTCTACCTTTCCTCGTTTTTTTGTTGGTGGCATTGCGCAAATTGCGACTTGCCAATAAAAAAATCATTATAGGTACAACGTGTAATGTTAAAAGCGCAAAACCTCTCGTGGGGTAACTCAGCACATCTTACTGAACAATGTTTGTTCTAAGACTTTTTTCAATTCGCAAAAAAAATAATTACATACTGATGAGTTCGATCAATTTCTCATTTTGTTGTTGTTAACTGCAAGTTAAACCAGTTCTGTCTTGGTTAGAACTCGTTTTTGACTTTGTTCCTTTTTTTGCGCTTTTGTCTGCATCGAGTTACGGTACCGGTATAGAACCTCGAACTTTTTTGCAACACATGAATCTGTCGAAGTAAATGTAATATGCCTGTTAAACTATAAATTAATAAATAAATATTCCACAACTATCACACAACGCCATCTAGTCCCAAGCTAAGCAGAGCTTGTGTTATGAGTACTAGACAACTGATAAACATACTTACATATTTCTAAATACATACATCTATACTAATATTATAAAGCTGAAGAGTTTGTTTGTTTGTTTGTTTGTTTGAACGCGCTAATCTCAGGATCTACTGGTTGGAATTGAAAAAATCTTTTTGTGTTGGATAGTCCATTTATCGAGGAAGGCTATAGGCTATATAACATCACGCTATCACCTATAGGAGCGGAGCAGTAATGAGAAATGTTTCAAAATCGGGAAAATGTATTCCTTTTTTAGAGCTTCCGTTGCGTGCGCTGCGTAAACGGTTAGAGTTTCGCAAAAAATATGTACTACGGAATTATTCCTCATAAAATTTTCTAAAATAAAGTCCGCGAGAGCATATATCTATCTTTAAAGGTTAAGTCACTATAACCTTTTTTATGGGAACCAAATTTGTTTTAGAGTAATGCGTTATTTGCGAAGGTGTTTTCATTAACATTATATATTAATCCTTATCCAAATAAATACGTTAATCATCACAAGCATTTAATTTTGAACGAAATTGCCCTTTACATCATTTGATTTCAATGAATATCTTAGGAGATATCACAGTTTCAAAATAATACCGCGACAAAATAATAACGGGCTGGCACAATTGCGTCGATAAAATCCCTCTTTAGGCCGGTCAATATCGACATCAAACATTGCAAACGCACATGTAACTACCATTTTGTTATAATTTGCAACCTTGAATACCCAGTGCTGTCAATTCAGTAGTTTTTGCGTGTATATCTCATGAACCGTGATAGCTAGAGATTTGAAATTTTCACAGGTGATGTACATCTGTTGCTGCTATAACAAAACATACTAAAAACCAGAATACAATAAATATTAAGGGGGGCTCTCATTGGTCGCGGGACTTATTTCATTACCGTGACCCCGGAACATAAAGAGCTATTGAAGGACACCATGGATTTTAGTCAGTACAAGTCCCTTCCAGCCCGGGGTGGGAGGGCTCATTTGATGATTTTACCACGTAAAAAAAGGGGGGCTCCCATAAAAAAAACGTGGTTTTGTTGCTGGTTTTTGTAGATGTTACAAAGTAATGTAATGTTTCGGAGGCTGTTTCTCACGAACCGTGATAGTTAGATAAGTTACATTTTCACAGATGATGTGTGTCTATTGCCGCTGTAACAACAAATACTAAAAACTGGTTAAATGCGATTTTGATTCGACATTGACAGAACAGGGTTATCAGGGTTACAAACTTGGGTGTTAAATACTCTAAACTCTAAAGGGACCTAACAACATAATTAAAGAATCGTAGTTACATGCGCGTGTGCAATGTTTGGTTTTTTTTATGTCGATATTGACCGTTTTACTTTAAGGATCGTTTGGAAAGGCTACGGGCTGCGTCCTCACCTTCAGTCTGACGCAGTCCTATCGGTTTTCGTTTTTTTCGTTTCGGTATGTACCTCAAGATTCAGTGGCAATTAAGGGGAATGGTTAGCAGTCGGAATGCGTGAGGGAAAAGACATCCTCTACCTCTTGCCCCAGCCACCACTGAAGATACCCACGACGTCGGAAATAGCGCTCTTTAAGGGAACTGATGGAGACGGGACTATAGGACCAAACTCCTAACATGACGCGGGTGAAACCGCGGGCAGAAGCTAGTATTATAGATAAATTACACCCAGACACAGAACAAATGATCGTGCTCATCACACAAACATTTATCCTGGGTGGGAATCGAACCCACGACCCCCGGCATAGCAGTCAGGGTCACTAACTACTAGACCAACAGGCCAGTCGAAGTCAGAATAATAAAAATACTAGCTATTGCCCTAGGCTTCGCACGCGTTAAGAAGTACCTATTATTATTAATTGATCAAAATCCTTTCTTAGGGGATGCCTAGGTGCCTTTTTTTTATCGTGGTAAAATCATCAAATGAGTCCTCCCACCTCGGGCAGGGCGGGAGGGACTGTCAGACTTGTACTGACTAAAATCCACGGTGTCCTTCAATAGCCCTTTATGTTCCGGGGTCAGGGTGATGGAAATAAGTCCCGCGACCCCGGCAGGTTTTAGGCCTCTAGAGGGGGGCCCCGTCATCATGCTGACGCTCTTTGAGGCGCGCGTGGAACACAACGCGCCGTCGACCCGGGATGCCTAGGTGCCTTTTTTTTTTTTTTTAGCGTGGTAAAATCATCAAATGAGACCTCCAACCCCGGGCAGGGCGCGAGGTACTGTCAGACTTGTACTGACTAAAATCCACGGTGTCCTTCAATAGCCCTTTATATTACGGGGTCACGGTAATAAAATAATTCCCGCGACCCCGGCAGGCTTTGGCCCCCGTCATCATGCTGACGCTGTTTGAAGCGCGCGTGGATCACAACGCGCCGTCGACCCGATGCCTAGTGCCTTAGGATCGGATTAAAAATTGACAAAGTTTCATACACGTTTCATCCCCTATTTTATCCTCTTGGAGGTAGAATTGATCAAAATCTTTTCTTAGCGGATGCCTACGTCATAACATCTACCTGCATGCCAAACAGCCCGATCATTCCAGTGGTTTGGGCTGTGCGTTGATAGATCACTGTGTCAGTCAGTCAGTCTTCACCTTTGAGTTTTATATAGGGTAAAGTACCCAACTGCTGACCTCCCACCAACTATTGACCGCTTAACAGTTTTTATCAAAAATAATAATAAATCTTCTTGCAGTGCTGCATAAAGAATACAGAAAATGATAAATAATTTATCTTGTAATATATCGGCGTCACAGAAAATTTAAATAAAGCGATATTGCGTCCGTAAACCTATGATAATAAAATACCCTGCTAAAATCATCAAGAAAGGACAATGGGCAAAAATGTATGGAACTTGGTCCAAGATCCTCCACTGATGACTCCTATGGGAAATGAAAGCATTTGGTTGTGACATCATTCTGGCAAGAGATTATCAAAATCCGTCCGGGGGTTCCTTTTTTATTTTGTTAAGTGACTACCTAACCTAACCTAACCTTGCCTATCCTGACCTACCCTAACCTAACTTTTTTTATTCAGCTGTAAATGATGTCCGACGCATGCTGAACCATCTCTGAAGGCGGTTGGCTTGTGTGTGACGTACACCCACTAAAAATACCAACAAGACCTTAAATAGCTAACCTAACCTAACTTTTTTTGTTCAACTGTAAATGATGCCCGACGCATACTGAAGCATCTGTGAAGGCGGTTGGCTTGTGTGTGACGTACACCCACTAAAAATACCAACAAGACCTTAAATAGCTAACCTAACCTAACTTTTTTTGTTCAACTGTAAATGATGCCCGACGCATACTGAAGCATCTGTGAAGGCGGTTGGCTTGTGTGTGACTTACACCCATTATAAATACCAACGAGACCTTAAATAGCTAAGCTAACCTAACTTTTTTTATTCAGCTGTAAATGATGTCCGACGCATGCTGAACCATCTGGGAAGGCGGTTGGCTTATGTGTGACTTACACGCACTAAAAATATCAACGGGACCTTAAATAGCTAACCTAACCTAACTTTTTTTATTTAGCTGTAAGTGATGTCCGACACGATGACATACTGCACCATCTGGGAAGGCGGTTGGCTTATGTGTGACTTTAACCCACTAACAATATCAACAGGACCTTAACATAACTTATGTGTTGGGCATCATTGAAAATAAGCCAACCGCCTTCCCAGATGGTTCAGTATGCGTTGGGCATCATTTAAAGCTGAACAAGAAAAGTTAGGTTAGGTTAGCTATTTAAGGTTTCGTTGGTATTTTTGGTGCAGATAAGTCGAAATAAGCCAACCGCCATCCCAGATGGTTCAGTATGCATTGGGCATCATTTATAACTGAACTAAAAAAGTTAGGTTAGGTTAGCTATTTAAGATCTCGTTGGTATTTTTGGTAGATGTAAGTCACACATAAGCCAACCGCCTTCCCAGATGGTTCAGTATGCATTGGGCATCATTTATAACTGAACTAAAAAAGTTAGGTTAGGTTAGCTATTTAAGGTTTCATTGGTATTTTTGGTGGAGGTATCTCGGAATAAGCTATTCTCCTTCCCAGATGGTTCAGTATGTGTCGGAAATCATTTACAGCTGAATAAAAAAAGTTACGTTAGGTTAGCTATTTATGGTTTCGTTTGGTATTTTTGGTGCAGATAAGTCGAAATAAGCCAACCGCCTTCCCAGATGGTTCAGTATGTGTCAGACATCATGTACAGCTGAATAAAAAAAGTTAGTTTCGGTTAGCTATTTAAGGTCTCGTTGGTATTTTTGGTAGATGTAAGTCACACATAAGCCAACCGGCTTGCCAGATGGTTCAGTATGCATCGGGCATCATTTACAGCTGAAAAAAAAAGTTAGGTTGGGTTAGCTATTTAAGGTCTCGTAGGTATTTTTGGTAGATGTAAGTCACACATAAGCCAACCGCCTTCCCAGATGGTTCAGTATGCGTCGGGCATAATTTATAGCTGAACAAAAAAAGTTAGGTTTGGTTAGGTTAGGTAGTCACATAAACGCCTATAAAAAAAGAACCCCAGGACAGATTTTGATAATCTTTTGCCAGAATGATATTACAACTATGTTCTTTAATTTCCCATAGGTGGCATTAGTGGAGGATCTTGGACCACTTTTGCCCATTGTCATTTAACAATTTGCTAAGCTGAAGGTTGTTTTCAATGTCATTTTAATTCAGTTTTACACGATAGATTCCTGAGAGTTTGGTATTTTTTCGTTATTTAAGAGAGATATAATGCTTTTTCACATGATTTTCAAGTTTTAATGAGCCTTAACTAGTTAAAGTGATGGGGTCAATATGTGGTACACTCAAATGTATGAATAACCATTTATTTGACACGACATGTCAATAGCTGGTAATGAACCATATGTATACAGGGTGAATTTTTCAACTGGGCGTGGATGGCTACTTTCGAAACTATGAGGAATATCGAAAAACGTTGAAAGGAATCACGAGGCCGATTTTGATGAAAACTAAAACTGCATCATTGGATTTTAGAAAAATCAAAAATCCTGGTCAGGAATCGAACCCGCTGATTTTGGAAAAAAAATCACACCCTGTATTATTATACCGTTCGATAGTGTTGCTAATAAGGATCAAATTTTGGGAAGTAATCATATACGGCAAACTTAAGGAAAACGTATAATTTCAAAAAAACTGATTAATCTTCAAGGCAAAGACTGTATTTGAAACATAAGTTACCGTTTCTTCTCTAAAACAAGGCTATTTGTAGTTCAACTCAATAATGTCGTATTGCTAAGTACAGTGGGATTGTTGAAACGTCAAATTCAGTGAGACATTGAAAACAATGAAATTTTATAATTTCGAATAACTTATGGCTCAGTAGAAGTAAAGTAACATGGAAAAATAGCAATTTCATAAAAATCAGCCATTTCCTTAAGTTTGCCGTATATGATTACTTCCCAGAATTTGATACTTATTAGCAACACTATCGAACGGTGTAATAATACAGGGTGTGATTTTTTTTCCAAAATCAGCGGGTTCGATTCCTGACCAGGATTTTTGATTTTTCTGAAATCCAATGATGCAGTTTTAGTTTTCATCAAAATCGGCCTCGTGACTCTTTTCAACGTTTTTCGATATTCCTCATAGTTTCGAAAGTAGCCATCCACGCCCAGTTGAAAAATTCACCCTGTATATATACCAGTTACTAACACCACGGTTTATACGTATAGTTCATTTTAATGGTGAGGTAGCTTAACTTTAATGCATCTGTATTATACCCATGGGTGTTGGCACCCCTAAAGGTGTGTATCTGCATACTCACAAACATAAAAAATACCTTACGTTGTAACCTAAGAACCTAGCTTAATTTGAGCGAGGTACTTAAATTTGCGGTCTACTGTCACATTCTGGATCCTCCTGATTATTTTAAACTTACTCAAATTATAGGAAAAGTGAACGGCTGAATGGATTTTGATACAATTTAGCAAGCGGATATTATAAAAACCTGGTTAGGTGGGTGTACCTGGACGCAGGATACTTTTTATGTCGGTATATGATCCCGTGGGACAATTGCCGAATGTAACACGGGCAATGCCTCAGTCATAAGTTGGTTTAGTGCATAAAATTATGACAAAAGTTACTCTAACCTGCATGTTTGAACAAACTGACTTAAATCATATCCAAGGCAAAGTGTTAGGTAGTTTTTGATTTGTGTCGATGTTCTCTTCATTTGTGAGGATCTTCTACATAAGTTGAAAAAGTTAAAAGAGTCTTATGTAATTAGGAAAATATTAATTCAAACTCTTTTAAACTCACTTTGAAGAATTAAAGCCGTATTCTTTCAATTTGTTTAATCTGCTGCATAATACAGATAAATGAAATAACTACTAATAAAGAGGAAAAAATTGACAAAAAGTGATAAAAGTACAACAAAACTTCAAAAATAAGTGCAAGAATATTATAGGCCGCGTTTGAAGACTGTAGACCAAAATTGTGTGAAAAAAGAAAATGAGAAGGGCAATAAGACTACTTTTGTTTGTTTTTTATCAAATAAAACCTCGTATCACAGTCCTAATTAATAATATTTGAGTTTATTCTTATACTACAGGAGGTCAAAAATTGGTCATTTGCATGATGAAAATTTGGTACAGGCATGTTGATAACTGGTCAAATAGCCTGTTTTTGCTAAACTCGAGAAAAAAATACTTTTTGCCTTTGAATAACTGTTTATTATGTTTTAGTTACATTCTCCAATGTTTATTTTATCTTCCAAAAACATTCATTTCCACTTGCAACTCATACATTAGTTTATTTTGCGAAAGAAGCAAGGAAAACCGCTTAAAGGGTCAATAATTGGGTGTTTTACCCTATTTAGATTAATAGCAAAGGATAATTTTTATTCCAATTTTATATTCCCCTGGTGTAATTTTCAAGGTGTAGCAAGCAAAGCCACTCGTAACAACTAGAAACTTAATATGTATAAACCATTGTTTTCTAGCACTAAATACAAGATGCCGCAAGCTCGGCGAAAGACTCCGTTCAGCGGGAAGGCTAAAAAGCAACAGTTGCAGAGTAAGAAGCAGAATAAGACGCTGTTGATGTCCAGTAAGTATTCAGTAATTAGTAGTGTTTTAAATTAAGGTGGCAGATGGTGACGCACGGTTTATCCTTAGCAGAGACGTACACCCTTTTTTTTAGGTGGTAAAATCATCAAGTCTAAAATCTCCCGCCCTGGGTGGGGCGGAAGGGACTGTGTTCCTTCGGATGCCTTTTACGTTCCGGGGCCGCGGTATCCTGGGTTGAGAAAAAACCCGCGACCCCAGCAGGCAATATTTGGCACGAAACACGACGCGCCACCGACCCGGGCTTGGTCCTCGGTCGGACGGCGAGCTACCCATTACTCACCGTCCGCAAGCCCGCTCCGCCGCTGTGCCCTCTGCTGATCAGAGGGACACGCGTTGGAGCGTCCACACGACAGGCTATTCACATACGGGCAAAGAGACCTCTTAGGCACACAGTGCTTAAGGAAGAGTTTTTGCATCCCAGGGTGCACCGGCCCGAAAAACTGGTCTTCCTCCCGGACGTATCCGAGAGGGAACTCCAGTCCACGGGCGCACGTGGAGGTTTCCTGTCTTAACACCCCAGACGTACACCCTTACGCTGCTTTCACATTTGAGCGACAGTCGAGCGACAGACGCGCTGATGCGCGGCTGCGTTCATATAAAATGTGAAGGAATGTGCTTGAAAAACACATGATAATTTGAATCGTAGACTGTCCTCTCCCTACAGTTTGGCAGCTCGCTCAATAATATGTTGGTCGAGTAATGTATGAAAATTGCATATTTGAATAGATATACCCATCCATATGTCCCATATCCTGCTGTCTCAGAACACCACTAAACCCCCGATTATCTTACCCAGCATCAGGAGGTACGACAGCCTACGACGTGGTGTCAGTAAACTACCAGCCAGCCCGCGGCAAGGGAGGCGGTCGAGACACCAACAGATATGCTCTCAAATTCTACCGGGAGACAGAACAGGAACTACAGTTGAAGAAGGAGGATGCGCTGTAAGTCAATCATTATTTAATTCACAACAATAGACACTAGGGGTAAATAACAGAAGGAGGCGGGTCGCGTGAGGGAGAGGACAGCGTCCACCTCACGATTTAGCCGCCACTGGCTGCGCGGGCATATGGACGTTGAGTAATGAGCAACTCCCTGTCCGATAATCGACCATGCCCAGGTCTTTGAAGGGCGGGTCATGTTCCACGTAGGCTTCAAAGAGCTATCTGCAAAATAACGGAACCTACAAAGCACATAAAGCCGTTGGTCCCGGCTGACATTTCTAGATCTTTGACAGTCGATACTGTTAGTTAGAAGCTCTAAAAGTTGACAACCAGTCTTACCATGGGGTATGTTATGTTATTACCCAGTTACTGTGTTGTGGAGGTCTGATAGTCAGTCGCTCCATGTAAAATACTGATATTCAGCTGCATCTGGTTCGACTGGAAGCAGACCACAATATAGTTGGGAAAAGTCAGGCAGATGATCTAGCCGTCAAAGTATAAAAATTCGAACTAGCGTACCAAGACTGCGATAGCTGAGTTTGTAAAACGTTCCGGTATACTGAATCATCGGTTAGCAATTATAGAAAAAAACCTTCACTGATTCATTCATTCAGTGTCTAAAAACTCATATTCGTCCTCAGAAAAGAGCTAAGACCAGTACAAGAGAAGGATCTGGAAGTGAATCCAGTGGATTACTTCCCAGTTGACCTCTCGTTCCCGAAGCGACCGCCGTGGGACTTCAACATGACGCCCGCGCAACTGGATGCGCAGGAGCAGAGATATTTTAAGGTAAGATCTTCTTCCTTTTAGGGTACCCTATAATAATATTCCACAACTATCATACAACGCCATCTAGTCCCAAGCTAAGCAGAGCTTGTGTTATGAGTACTAGACAACTGATAAACATACTTATATATTTCTAAATACATACATATTATAGATAAATTACACCCAGACACAGAACAAATGATCATGCTCATCACACAAACATTTGTCCTGGGTGGGAATCGAAACAACGACCCCCGGCATAGCAGTCAGGGTCACTAACCACTAGACCAACAGGCCAGCTTGTTCTGTGTCTGGGTGTAATTTATCTGTCATGTCGATTATATATGTACATATCTAATGTATGTATTTAGAAACAAATAAGTATGTTTATCAGTTGTCTAGTACCCATAACACAAGCTCTGCTTAGCTTGGGACTAGATAGCGTTGTGATAGTTGTGGAATATTATTATTATAGCTTGTTTTATATCTTTCCCTACAGAATTATGTGGATACCCTACAAGCGTCAGAGCATTGGAAACAAATGTCCTATTTTGAGTTGAACCTTGAGACTTGGAGACAGCTGTGGAGAGTATTAGAAATGTGTGACATACTATTGCTTATCGTCGATGTTAGATATGCCGTGAGTATATGAATATTTATTACTAGCTGACCTTTTTTTGCGTCGTAAAATCGTCAAATGAGTCCTCCCACCCCGGGCAGGAAGGGACAGACTGTCAGACTTGTACTGACTAAAATCTACGGTGTCCTTCAATAGCCCTTTACGTTCCGGGTCACGGTAATTCTTTAGTCCCGGGCATGGTCTACGATCGGACAGCGAGTCGTCGATTACTCGCCGCCCGCATGCCCGCATCACTATAATTACAGAGTATAAAACAAAGTCGCTTCCCGCTGTCTGTGTGTATGTATTTGACTCATACGCGGGTTTCTGATTCGCTCGTGTCTAAAATAAAAGAGGGTACCTAAAACGAGAGTGTCTAAAACTCGGGTATGTACCTAATTCGATTGTTATCAAAACGCGCATCTCTAAGTACCGGCTATCTGAAACGCGCGTGTCTATACGTGAGTAGCTAAAACGCGCATATACTGTTATCTCGCGATAAACGCGAGGATTTAAAAGGCGCTTGTCTTAAACGAGAGTGTCTCAAACGCGCGTATCTCATAACCGCGTTTCTAAAACGCGCGTATCTAGAATGGTGTATCATAAACGCGGGTATTTAAAGGTTCGTTTCTAAAACGCGATTGTTGTATAAAACACGGTTATCTTAATGGAGGATTTAAAATGCGCTTGTCTGAAACGAAAGTGTCTCAAATGCGGTTATCTAAAGGGCGAATGTAAAACGCGGGTATCTAAAACGCGCGTGTTTAGAACTCGGGTTTCTAAAACGCGGGTCTCTAAATCGCGCGTATCTCAAAGGCGTGGATTTGGAACGCGATTGTCTAAAACGCGGATATCCGATTTAAAACACGCATGTCTAAACCGAAGGTGTCTTAAAAGCGGCTATCTCAAAATAGCGTTTCTAAAACGCACGTGTCAAAAATCCGGTAACTAAAACGCGCGTTTTAAATCACGGCTATCTAATATGCGCGTGTCTTAAACGAGAGTGTCTCGAACGCGGGTATCTCAAAAGCGAGTGTTTAAAACGCGCGTATCCAAGAGGCGCGTGTCTATGACTCGCGTATCTACGACGCGAGTATCTAAAACGAGAGGGTCTCAAACGCGGGTATTTTAGAAGCGCGTTTTTAAAAGGCGGTTATCTAAAATGCGCGTGTTTAGTTCTCGGGTCTCTAAATGGCCGATATTTAAATCGCGCAAGTCTAAGAAGTGGGTATCTAAAACATGCATGCAAGGATTTAAAACATGCTTGTCTAAAATAAGAGAGTTTCAAACGCGACTATCTCAAAAGCGCGTTTCTAAAACGCGCGTATCTATAATCCGGTATCTCAAACGCGGGGTTTTTAAACACGCTAACACTTAACATTGCCAAATTAATTAAAACATTGTTAATATTTGACAACTATTTGCGACGTTGCCAAATTTCTTAATACTCTTAATACCATGCTCTTACCCCACCCCGCTCCTCCCTCAGGGCATGATGTTTCCGCCATCGCTATACACTTACATACAAGAATGCAACAAACATATGTTGCTTGTACTCAACAAAGTGGATCTGGTTCCACCGGAAGTGGTCGCTGCATGGAAACAATTCCTTACCACGTCATATCCGGCACTGAGGGTCTTGTACTTTACGTCACTTCCGGCTTACAATTTGAGGGGAGCAACGAGTGATAAAGCAGGTAAGTTATTTTAAGGTCTAATTTTTTAAATAATATTCCACAACTATCACACAACGCCATCTAGTGCTAATCTAAGCAGAGCTTGTGTTATGAGTACTAGACAACTGATAAACATACTTTTATATTACTAAATACATAAATATTATAGATAAATTACACCCAGACACAGAACAAATGATCATGCTCATCACACAAACATTTGTCCTGGGTAGGTATCAAACCCACGACTTCCGGCATAGCAGTCAGGGTCACTAACTACTAGACCAACAGGCCTGGCATCATGATGTTGATGTGAAAATACATGTTGACAACAACATGTATTTTTTCAGGCCTCCAAGTACGTCGTCGCAAAGGCAAGCAGCGAATGTGCGCAGAAGGTGCCACGAAGATTCTGGAAGCTTGCAAAGAGATCGTGAATGGAGAAGTAGATCTATCCTCTTGGGAGAAGAAGATTAAGGAAGAGACCGATGTCGAGTTTGATTATGATGAGGGCGCTGAAGTTGGTAAGTTTTTCTTACAACGACGATACATTACTAGACTCCGCATGCACGATCTAAGAAAAAAAAAACTATTCTGTCAACTCGCTGAGGTACTACGTAAGCGAGGGGGACGGGGTACTGCGTTGTGATTGGCTAACTCAAGGTCTGTTCTGTCTCAAGGTATGTTTACGGCTCACAGGAGTGGTCGAAATAAGACGGATATAAGACTTTTTTGTCTAATGTGTTGACAGACATCGGTCGCCTGATATTAGGAGTCTAATATATCGTTGTTTTCTTATAACCAAAACCCGGAGTAAGTAGAATTATTTGGGGTCAATAACCTAATGTATAAACTAATATGGACATACATGCCTCAGAGAAAAATCTGAAATTTTAAAATTGTTAGGAACTTGTATGATGAAAACATATAAGCAGTTGCCGCGGGTTTAATCCCGTAAGTATTAAAATGAAATCCTGGGAAAAGGCTTGTCCATGTTATGATTTCTATCATAGTTTATGTTATGATTACTTCGGCTTAACTTATAACTTTATACCATTTTTTTAAACTCGGTATGTCTTTTATGTAGCATAGGTACGACGGAGCCCTGCTAGCAGGGCGTCTTTTTCTATTTCCAGGGTTTCAGTAGTAGGAATTTTATAACGAAATTCTATACAGTGTGTTAGGTCTCAAAAAGTACCCCTTAATTTTTCAGGAGTTTTAACTTAAACCGTTCCCGACCTTCATTCATGGTCTATTTTTTTTATAATTTCTCAATTTTCAGGCGAAACAATCCTAGAAAAAGCCGACACATCTTACTACAGCCATGAGCGCTACAAGAATGGAGTCCTGTCGATAGGCTGCGTGGGTCAGCCCAACGTGGGCAAGTCCTCTCTACTGAACGCGCTCATGGGCCGCTGTGTCGTGTCTGTGTCGCGCACGCCCGGACATACTAAACATTTCCAGACTATATACTTGACGCCGCAGGTTAGTGTACATGTCTACAGTACTCCCAAATTAATAATGCGCATACAAATCTTCGCTAATTGTCGTATTCCCGGAAACACCCGAATCATTGAATCGGAGAGAGCCCTAAACAATGAACTTGCATTTTGCACCTTGTTCGAAAGAAACAGGAGTCAATGTTTCGACAGGCTTGTTGGTCTAGTGGTTAGTGACCCTGATTGCTATGCCGGGGGTCGTGGGTTCGATTCCCACCCAGAACAAATGTTTGTGAGATGAGCATGATCATTTGTTCTGTGTCTGGGTGTAATTTATCTATAATATGTATGTATTTAGAAATATATAAGTATGTTTATCAGTAGTCTAGTACCCATAACACAAGCTCTGCTTAGCTTGGGACTAGATGGCGTTGTGATAGTTGTAGAATATTATTATATGTAGTGAAATACTGACTACCTACTAATAAACTTTATGCTTTTAGAAAAAACATTACTATACTTTTGACTAACTTCTACAGTCCAGATATTTTTCTTTCCATACAATGAAATGATCCTTACATGACACTAAATCACACAACATCATAAAAAATATTGATATTTTTTTTATTCATTTTCATTTAATTTTTTTTTAAGGAAAATGAAAGAAAGAAAGAAGAAATAAAATTTATTGGTACAGACGCAGGGCATAGCACAATATTATTATTATTTTAATATAATAATATTGTGCTATGCCCTGCGTCTGTACCATTAAAAAAAAAAGAAAACAAAATAAAAATAATCTAAAACTATTTGGTACAAAATTTGTTAAAAAAAATAATAATGATATAACAAGACGATAACTTCTATCTTTTCTCCGTAGGTTCGTCTCTGCGACTGTCCCGGCCTTGTGTTTCCATCAACAGTGCCGCGTCCCATACAGATACTTATGGGATCCTACCCCATAGCGCAACTTAGAGAGCCGTATACTACTATAAGGTAAATTACATCTTAGCATACATTTTGAGCAACGACGATATATTACTAGACTCCGCATGCACGATCTAAGGAACAAAAACTATTCTGTCAACTTGCTGAGGTACTACGTAAGCGAGGGGGACGGGGTACTGCGTTGTGATTGGCTAACTCAAGGTCTGTTCTGTCTCAAGGTATGTTTACGGCTCACAGGAGTGCTCGAAATAAGACGGATATAAGACTTTTTTGCCTAATGTGTTGACAGACATCGGTCGCCTGTTATTAGGAGTCTAGTAATATATCGTTGATTTTCAGACTCTTCAATATCCTGCCCATAGTTCCAAGACCACTGTTACGTCTTGAGACAGTCCCGCGATCCAAACCTACATTGTCTATAAAGGGGAAATATGATGAAAGAAGCTACAGTCCCCGCCAGATAAATCTGGAATAAAGGTCAATGATCCTAATAATGCATCGTTAGAATTCCATTATACCATCGTTCGAATTACAAAAAAAAATGTAAGGTCACGGTCGCCTCTTACCACGATACGTTTATTCTGATCGTGTTACGACACTTTCTTTACATTTTTTCGACTGGTTTTGAAATATTGGAATACATTGGTACACGGGGGTCAACGAATTTTATTCCACACTTATCTGGATCAAACTATAATTTGGTTAGCCTCTACTGTTCCACTGAGCAAAGACCTCCCTTAATTGTTCGACGGCACGGTTGGCGCAGTAGCTGAGTGTCGTGGGTTCGATCCCTTCACGGAATAAGTATTTGTATGATCTATAAGTTGTTCCGTGTCTGGGTGTTTGTGTATTTGAGTTTCTATGTTTGTAAATCAACCTAGTGCGAGTCGCACTCACGCAGGAAGGGTTTCATACCATTATTTATTAAAACATTTATTTTATTCTTATTATTAGTATTTGTTGTTATATTGGCAACAAATACTAAAAAGGTAGGTTGATCTGTGGATGGGTGACCATCTGTCATAGCGAGTTTCCTTCGTGCGAGGAAAGCACGTAAAGTCGTTGGTCCCGGCTGTCATTTGTAGATCTTTGACAGTCATTACTGTTAGTCAGAAGCTCTAAAGTCTGACAACCAGTTTTACCATGGGGAATGGTATTGCCCAGTTACTGTGTTGTGGAGGTCCGACAGGCAGTCGCTCCATGTATAATACTGATCTCCAGCTGAATCTGGTTCGACTGGAAGCAGACCACAATATAGTTGGGAAAAGGCAGGCAGATGATGTTGTTATAGCGGCAACAGAAATACATCATCTGTAAAAATTTCAACTGCCTAACTATCATGGTTCACGATATACAGCCTGGTGACAGACGGACGGACAGTGTAAGTCTCAGTTATAGGCTCCCGTTTGACGCTTTGGGTACGAAACCCTAAAAAGCAATAATTAACAAATCAAATGAAAGCATTTATTTCAAGTAGGCCAGTTATAGCACTTTTGAAATGTCAAAAGACAAAAACAGTTCAAAAATAGTTACGTTAATTACATGAAAACAGTTCAATAGTAGATTACGCACCAAGGGAGTAAAGCATTGCCTTACGTCACGGGCGTATTGAATCACGAAGCGACACTCAGGATTCTGGGGGTGAACCTCCGTAGCGCAGCGAGGAGGTTAAGAATCCTTAGTGTTGCGAGGAATTCAAGTTAGCCCAAGACAAGGCAGCTTTACTCTCGAGGAGCGTACTCTACTTTTCACACCTACTGCGAGGAAAAATAAATTCGATTTTTGAAATTTGATGTGGTACGACAACCTTCGAACGTGAAGTTGGCACCACTGTAAGCGATCAGCTGTTGCTGCCAGCGGCCGCCATTACTGATACGACTCCTTGGTGAAAGTTTTCATACGGTTTTCTTTGAGGTTCCAAATTCAAATCACATTATTCCCACGGGAATAATGAAATTCAGTACATATATTATTCCCGACTCGAGCGAGAGGGAATAATGTCATGCTTTACAGTAGGTTTGCCTGACATATAATATGACATTTACGAGCAAGTAGTGTGAAAAAATAGTTTTCATTTCTCATACTCGGAAAGTAGTGTTTGTTTGATCAGAGCAGTGGGTCGAAAACGATGCTTCCCTCCCTTGGGCGGGAAAGACTCATAGTAATTGCTTCCCTCCCTAGGGCGGGAATGAATTTTAAAAATAGAACTTAAATTGGTTATTTAGTCGGCTATAATTTTCTATATTAATAATTTCGTTAGACTCGATTGAAAGCTAACCTGAATAATAAAACATTAAAAAATAATGATTTCGAATCGACAACATATATCCGCAAAATTCAGATTGTCGAGTATTTTGCAAATTTCTAATGATTTTCTGACCAGACAGATCGCAGCCGCCATTTTTGACATCGGATGACATGTTGAGAAGTTTTTATTTTTTCTCTTTATTTTCGGCCAGTGTCATGTGGTGTATTATGTAGTTACTAAACCTCCTTAGAAAAACCTATAAACTGAAACCGTGCCTCGACAAGTTTAGTGCGGCGGGAAGAGTTCCGGCGCAATCTCAGGGCGATAATATAGAGGGAGCGATTGCCGCAACAGAGGTCCGGGCAAGCCGGATTTCCATCTATATTACATAATTAAGAAAAATATCGATTAAAAAAAAATGCTGCGGTCTTGTGAGTGTATACGGCCAATTTGAATTAAGAAAAAAAAAACTATTAAAGCGGTATGGCCAGCGGCGGTGACGCGGGCGGTGTGTTCCATATTTGAAATTTAAATTAAAAAAGACTATTAAATAGGTACTACTCATTTTGTTACTATCAATAAATATTTTAGAAAAACTACTATTTTTTACTTTCCTTATATTTGAAATGAAAAGTAGAGTGTTTAACACGGGTGAAAGTCATCAATTCCCACTCGGACTATAGCCGCCCTCGCTTCGCTCGTGCGTCTAAATACCTCGTACGGGAATTGATTTCTTTCCACCCTTGTATAACAATCTACTATATGTTGCTACAGTCCCAGTCACACGACATAAAAACTGTGAAAGCACCGTAGATGCCCGTTCCAAGAAGTAGATCTCTATGGAGAAGAACGGGCAAGAAACTCCATGGACACTCTTTTTAGATCGCCAAACTAACAGTGGTATTCATGAACATTACTATGAGGTCTCACAGGGCGCGCGGACGCACAGGGTCACAAAATCTTATTCATAAACGACACTTGAGGGACGAACGACACTATGCGCTTACTATGATGAACGCACAGCTAAAGTAGCTCGCTAGCTACTTTACGAAACGCATAGTGCGACAGTTAACACAAATGTCAAACTGGCATCGGGTATTATGTTATGTTTGCAGTGATTTGTAAATTATGATACGCCTTTTTTTTTGTTAAATTGCGACGAATTACAGCAGCGAAGATGATTTTGATAATTATATTCTTGAGAGGATAAATACACAAAGAACAATCAGCACAAGAAAAGTGATACGTGACTTTCAAAATCCTTTCGATTATTACAGTGCTGATGAATTAAAAAGACTAGTATTCATATTGAAAAGTTTCATATAAATTACAAAACTTGTAAATATACCAGTGGTTTTGATTGACGTATATCTGTCAGCCAGTCAACCCGAGTGAAGTCGCATCACAACGTTAACCAATCACAGCGCCCCATTCAATGCTAAGTGTCCGCATAGCAAAGAGTTCACTAAGTATTGTTTATGAAATGAATGGCCTGCCATGACGAACGCAGTGAGAAATGCCTTACTTAGCAAAGTGTTGCTGCCATACTTATCTAAGTAGCGTTCTTGAATATCACTGTAACTGTACTAATAACAAAACCGTTATCCAATTCCAGGTACCTAGCTGAACGTCTGGACCTGCCAAAACTACTGAGGATCGAACATCCTGAAGGAGACAACACGTGGTCACCGAGAGACATCTGTGATGGATGGGCCAAGAAGAGGAGTTATTTGACTGCGAAGGCTGCCAGGTATGTGAGGGACCACCGGGACGGACGTCCAGTACCCCTAGTACGAGTTTTCACTATTTTACTTTACAGCGTTTCTTGTATGAAAACATAGAACAGCGCCTCTGGTGTACGAAAAAGGAACTAATTCTTTCCTTGAAAATTGTCAAAGTTCCAGTATACTTTACGTCACAAATACTGAAAACTCATGCTGAGGGTACAGGACGAGCTCCGGCCATCTTAGGCGTAGACGGTGAGTAATGGGCGACTCGCCGTCCGACCATGGTCAACGGCGCGTTGTGTTCCACACGCGCTTCAAAGAATGTTAGCATGATGACGGGGAAAAGGACAAAGCCTGCCGGGGTCGCGAGACTGTCCGGAACGTAAAGGACTATTGAAGGACACCGTGGATTTTAGACAGTACAAGTCTCCCGCCCTGCCCCGGGTGGGAGGACTCATTTGATGATTTTACTAAGAAAAAGAAAAGTTTTAAATTGTGAACACAACATTAGAAAGTAAAATTACACGTAAAATAAGAATTTTTTTTTTTTTTATTTACAAGAAAGAAGGGAAATTGTGTTATGAAAGTACAAAGACTGATTATTCATATTATCTCATTACAGGTTAGACACATACAGAGCGGCAAATAGTCTGCTAAGGATGGCGTTGGACGGAAGAATCTGTCTGTGGCTGCGACCACCTGGATTTGCAGAGCATAGAGGTAACATAACACGAAAAAATTAGCTAAAATAAAAAAAAAATTTATTAACAAGTTCTTAACACGCTTTTATTGGCTTCACTTGTAAAAAAATGCACTCGCTCTGTACCGTCAGCACGAGTTTTCAGTATTTGAGACGTAAAGTAAACTGGAACTTTGACGACTTCAAATTGACAATTTTCAAGGGAAAAATTGGTTCCTTCTTCGCACACCAGAGGCGCTGTTCCATATTTTCATACAAGAAACGCTGTAAATACTGGAAAAACTCTGTAAAGTAAAATAGTGAAAACTCGTGCTAGGGGTACTGATTTCTAATGACAATACATGACTAGCTAAGAAACGTCATAACAAATCCAATATGGCGGCCTCCCCAAGATGGCGGACTGGCTGTTTGAAATACACCCCCATGATATGGGTATCAAATGAAAAGGTTTTATGAAAATAATACGAAATGACATTTTCTTACCAAATTCTTACCATGTCATGGGTATGAATTAATAAGGTTCGACGAGACGAATACGAAGATTGTAATTTTTAGAGCGTGCTAAAAGCGTGTTTTTTTAGTTTTTAAACAAATATCAATTATTATTACTCAGTAGCCGCCCCGGAAAACTTTGTACCAACTCTGAATCAATTTTTAATAATATTTTCAATACGCTCATAAAATGGCTCTAATTTCACCGCAATTAGGCACATAATGACACCTGTAACCTTTTTCTTTACTATTATTCACAAGTGAGTATAGGTCTCTAAATAAACTTTTTACTCTCTAAATAAAACGGCTTTTTAACCCCCGACGGAAAAAGAGGGGTGTTATAAGTTTGAGGTGTCTGTTTGTCTGTCTGTGGCATCATAGAGCCCGAACGGATGAAGTGATTTCAATTTAGTTTTTTTTGTATGAAAGGTGACTTACCTGCGAGTGTTCTTAGACATGTTTGATGAAAATCGGTTGAGCTGTTTAGAAGTTATGGGGGTGAAAGTGGGGAAAGGTAACCGAGGGTCTACAAATATACTCGAGTTGGGTATCAAATGAAAGCGTACTGAAAGGGAATATTGATGACTTAATCGGGAGTACTCTTAGCAACATAAAATGATATAAGTATGTACCTATAAAAAGTATAAAATAAAAAATAAATTTAAAATTTACTGCTCCTGTTTTTTTGCAGTCCCCCAACGCGACGTACTTTATTATTTTTTACTTTTTAAAAGGAACTTGGTTTTTGTGTCGGGGGTTTTTTAAATTTTAAATTTATTTTTATTAGTATTATTTTCTTCACAAGTCTGTTGAAAAACGTCGTATGATACACGTGTGTATTGATGATTACCATCCTCGGCTCTCTTAAGACCCTCAACTGACGGCTCGGGTCTCAATGGCGCCTCAGTGGTAATCACCAACATTACACACTTGTAACATAATGTACTATTACTCACCTTTTAGACCTTCCCTGGACTTTCATGAAACCTACCTAATTCCGACCTATGATCATGACACAGCAACGTTGCACGTCGCTGTGTCTTGTGGATTTGACCAAGTCTAATTCAGTGAGACAAACGACGATATATTACTAGACTCCTAATAACAGGCGACCGATGTCTGTCAACACATTAGACAAAAAAGTCTTATATCCGTCTTATTTCGAGCACTCCTGTGAGCCGTAAACATACCTTGAGACAGAACAGACCTTGAGTTAGCCAATCACAACGCAGTACCCCGTCCCCCTCGCTTACGTAGTACCTCAGCGAGTTAACAGAATAGTTTTTGTTCCTTATATCGTGCATGCGGAGTCTAGTAATATATAGTCGTTGAGTGAGACTCTAAATTTGACCCAATAGGGAGCCGTAACACGCCCGTATGGAACCTTTTTTTTTTTTTTTTAGCGTGTTAAAATCATCAAATGAGTCCTCCCACCCCGGGCAGGGCTGGAGGGACTGTCAGACTTGTACTGACTAAAATCCACGGTGTCCTTCAATAGCCCTTTATGTTCCGGGGTCACGGTAATAGAAATAAATCCCGCGACCGTATGGAACCTATGATAGTTATATTAAAACCCAAAATTTCATTTCCACAGAAAAATTCGAATCCTGCGAAGAAATAAAATACATTTGCTGGGTACAAGCATTGACTGACACGACCAAGTCCGACAAGGCTGACAAGTCTGACGAGGCTCTGACGTCAGACTCTGAGGGTGACGGACAGTCTGACAGCGGTGATGAGGCGTCTGACAGCTCTGATGAAGAGGAAACTACGGCTATGGCGAATAAATTTGCTGCTTTAGCTGGAGATGGTGACGATTAAGAAGTATTTAGGTACACAAGAAGATTTTTTATTTAATTATTTTTGTATCCATCACTTTTAGCCAAAATTACAAGACTATTTAAGAGCGAGTATTCTAAAAGTTGGCAACATCGCAAACGGCTGTCAAATATAAACAAGTTTTAATTAATTTTGTAAATTTACTGTTTGAAAATAAGAAATATCGCTCTGTAGTGCACTAAAAAAGTGATTAGGGAATGCAATAATTAATATCGTAACGCCGAATACATAGTTTTAGACGTAGAAAAAGGATTTGGAGACTTTCCAAATGCCTTTGGACTGGCCTGTTGGTCTAGTGGTTAGTGACCCTGACTGCTATGCCAGGGGTCGTGGGTTTGATTCCCACCCAGGACAAATGTTTGTGTGATGAGCATGATCATTTGTTCTGTGTCTGGGTGTAATTTATCTATAATATGTATGTATTTAGAAATATGTAAGTATGTTTATCAGTTGTCTAGTACCCATAACACAAGCTCTGCTTAGCTTGGGACTAGATGACGTTGTGTGATAGTTTTCGAATATTTATTTATTTTATACACCTGAAACGGTTACAACATCAAATTCAGTGTTTTAATTGCATTCCTATATCAATTTTCTAGTGCACTACAGAGCCTTATTTCTTGTTTCCATACAGTAACATTGCCAAATTAATTAAAACTTGTATATATTTGACAGCTATTCGCGACGTTGCCAACTTTCTGGTTACGCGCCCTTAATACTTTAAAAAAGTCAATGAGATGCTAGAATTTATAACGATTGGCGAAAAACTCGTAATTTTAATTATTAGTACTTTTTTAAACTTTGATTATATAATGTCCAGATTCTTAACAAGTTAAATACTAGTTTCATACAAAACTTGTAGAATACTTGTCAAAACATAATTTGTTTGTTTTATACATGTATTGAGAGTGTCTCAAACCATAATCTCAAACATTCTTTCGTTCACACTGTGTAGCCAAAAAGTATTTATACAAGTATAAAACACATTTGCGTTTACACTGAAGTCTATGACATGTCAAAACTTGTCAAATACATGTATTATACCTTGGTGTAAACTAGGGGTAAGTAGGCCACTGAAAAAATAAAGCCAAAAGAAAGAATAAAAATACTTTGTCGATCGAGTCATTCGGAATCTGGACGTTTTATAATCTGAACTATGAAATAGTTATTTTGTTATTCTTAGATTGTATTGTTAAGACAATAATTTAGTTTTATATGCAGCTAAGTGCTTATTAATATGTCCTCTATCTTTGCAGCTAGTTATGTCATTTTACTCAAAAAAAAATATTAGCCTGAAAGATAGATTATAAAAAACTATTTAACACGATTTTTTTCTTTTGTCACGTAAACCAAAATTGACGAAGATACAACGCTTCTTAAAATCACAAAACGTCACTCGGTCGGTATAATTTTACAGGCGTTATGACGTCATAAAGCACTCTCGAAATTACAAATCGTTTTACTGCATAAATAAATTGAAAATGTGTTTAGTCCGTCAAATTATTGAAAAATATAGAACGTCTATTTTTTGTTCGTGAACGGGCGCTGTCAGTTGAGAGTCATCTCTTAGCTGCCATGGCCTATTCTAATAATTAATAACTTTATTTTTGAATTGTCCTTTTTATATTTACTATGGACACTAATAACTTGCCACATCGTTCTCACATAATGTACCTACCATCTGATGATGAATGATGTAACAAAAGATCTGTAATAATTTTGGCGATTGAAAAAGAGTGTCCATGGAGTTTCTTGCTCGTTCTTCTCCATAGAGATCTACGCTTTGGAATGAGCACCTACAGTACTTTCACAGTTTTTATGTCTTATGACTGGGACTGTAGCACCATAACTATTTTTGTACTAGTTTTATTTTTTGTCTTGACATTTCAAAAGTGCCTTTATTTGGCTTAGTTGAAATAAACGATTTGATTCGTTTTTTAAATCAATGAATTATTGACAAAGTTAAAATGCTTCGAAATTCGGGAGTGGTGGCTTGTGACGTCATAACGCCTGTAAAATTATACCGACCGAGTGACGTTTTGTGATTTTTAGAAACGTTGTATCTTCGTCAATTTTGGTTTACGTGACAAAAGAAAAAATACTTGTCTAATATTTTTTTACAAATATCTTTCGAACTAATTTTTTTTTTAGTAAAATATCCTATTTTAGAATTTTAAAGATATCTTGTTGCATTTATTAATGAATTAAAATTGCTTCTAATATGATTAAGAGCAAATTCAAGGCTTGTTATATATATTTATAATGTTTCAAATATCAATTTTATGGATTACTAGTTAAACCCTGCGTATAGTTCGTAAATTATCACACGCAAAATTAATAGTGGGATAAAAAATATCCAACGTAACTTAATCTTTATTATACACTAGCGGCCCGTCTCGGCTTCGCACGGGTGGAGGACCCGGTCTAAAACCCGGTCCCGATGGTTACAATCACAACAAAAAAATAATTATCCGAATCGGTCAAGCCGTTTTCATGTTATGTCGTAACAACGGCAAACGGGTTTCATTTTTATATACATATACAGGGTGAATTTTTCAACTGGGCGTGGATGGCTACTTTCGAAACTATGAGGAATATCGAAAAACGTTGAAAGGAGTCTCGAGGCCGATTTTGACGAAAACAATAACTGCATCATTGGATTTTAGAAAAATCTAAAATCCTGGTCAGGAATCGAACCCGCTGATTTTGGAAAAAAAATCACACCCTGTATTATTATACCGTTCGATAGTGTTGCTAATAACGATCAAATTCTGGGAAGTAATCATATACGGCAAACTTAAGGAAAACGTATAATTACAAAAAAAAACTGATTAATCTTCAAGGCAAAGACTGTATTTGAAACATAAGGTACCGTTTCTTCTTTAAAATAATGCTATTTTTAGTTCAACTCAATAATGTCGTATTGCTAAGCACAGTGGGATTGTTGAAACATCAAATCCAGTGAGACATTGAAAACAATGAAATTTTATGATTTCGAATAAATTATGGCTCAGTAGATGTAAAGTAACATGGAAAAATAGCAATTTCATAAAAATCAGCCGTTTCCTTAAGTTTGCCGTATATGATTACTTCCCAGAATATGATTCTTATTAGTAACACTATCGAAAGGTGTGATTTTTTTTCCAAAATCAGCGGGTTCGATTCCTGGCCAGGATTTTAGATTTTTCTAAAATCCAATGATGCAGTTTTAGTTTTCGTCAAAATCGGCCTCGAGACTCCTTTCAACGTTTTTCGATATTCCTCATAGTTTCGAAAGTAGCCATCCACGCCCAGTTGAAAAATTCACCCTGTATAGAAGATTAACTGCCTGTGTAAGTTTCGTAACTTATTTAATCACCACTGCTCTCAAAACGGTGAAGGAAAACATCGTGAGGAAACCGGCATGTCCTAGAACCAAAAATTCGAAGATATGTGACATCTACCAATCCGCACTGGGCCCGCGTGGTGGATTATGGCCCACTCCCTCTCACAGAGAGGAGGCCTGTGTCCCAGTAGTGGGAACATTATAGGCATAAATTACTGACTGGCCAGTTGGTCTAGTAGTTAGTGACCCTGACTGCTATGCCGGAGGTCGTGGGTTCGATTCCCACCCAGGACAAATTTGTGTGCTGAGCACGGTCAATTTTTCTGTGTCCAGGTGTAATTTATCTACAGTATGTATGTATTTAGAAACATATAACTCATATAAGTATGTTTTCACACTACTTGCTCGTAAATGTCATATTATATGTCAAGCAAACCTACTGTAAAGCATGACATTATTCCCTCTCGCTCGAGCCGGGAATAATATATGTACTGAATTTCATTATTCCCGTGGGAATAATGTGATTTGAATTTGGAACCTCAAAGAAAACCGTATGAAAACTTTCACCAAGGAGTGGTATCAGTAATGGCGGCCGCTGGCAGCAACAGCTGATCGCTTGCAGTGGTGCCAACTTCACGTTCGAAGGTTGTCGTACCACATCAAATTTCAAAAATCGAATTTATTTCCTCGCAGTAGGTGTGAAAAGCAGAGTACGCTCCTCGGGAGTAAAGCTGCCTTGCCTTGGGCTAACTTGAATCCCTCGCTACACTAAGGATTCTTAACTTAATTCCCTCGTTTCACTCGGGAATTAACACTTGAACCTCCTCGCTGCGCTACGGAGGTTCACCCCCGGAATCCTTAGTGTCTCTTCGGGATTCAATACGCCCGTGACGTAAGGCAGTGCTTTACTCCCTTGTTGCGTAATCTACTATTATCAGTTGTCTAATACCCATAACACAAGCTCTAGTTAGCTTGGGACTAGATGGCGTTGTGTGATAGTTGTGAAATATTATTAATATTAATGAGAAATGCATAGTAATCCATAGAATTATATTTGAGCTAGTTAGAATTCTCATAATTTATTTAAATGTAAGGATACATAATATTTTGTACGTCCAATGAATATTTCTTAAATAAATAATTAAATGTTATTTTAATTCTGTGTTTTACTTACAATCTGCCTGCCTTTTCCCAACCATATTGTGGTCTGCTTCCAGTTGAACCAGATGCAGCTGAATATCAGTATTTTACATGGAGCGACTGACTATCAGACCAACACAACACAGTTAGGGTCGATCCATAGCAATAGGAAATGCAAATCTAAGGGTCTAGTTATTATTATTCTTTTTAACGGTGTCCTTCAATAGCCCTTTACGTTCCGGAGTCACGTTAATTCGTTAGTAATTGGCGTTAGGCAGCTGTTGACTCGATGCGACGCAATCAACCTTGCCACTAAAAATATTTTTAAAACTAGCTTCTGCCCGCGACTTCGTACGCGGATCCTGTTGCTTATGCCAGCGACAGCGGGATCGTCAAAATCAAAGATCTGAAAATTCTGACACCCAACTCCAAGAGTCCGATTAAAAAATTAATGGGAAATTGGCCAGTAGAGTAAAATATTTGTTAATATATTCATCGCTAGAGCAGTGGTTGCCCAGTGGTATCGGTCCCGACTTACGTGTTGTAGGTGGTGGGTTCGAACTCAGCCAGGCGCATTACTTTGTGTAATTTATTTCATCACCACTGCCCTTAAAACGGTGAAGGAAAACATCGTGAGGAAACCGATATGTCCTAGAACCAAAAATTCGAAGACATGTGACATCTACCAATCCGCACTGGGCCCGCGTGGTGGATTATGGCCCACTCCCTCTCTCAGAGAGGAGGCTTGTGTCCCAGCAGTGGGAACATTATAGGCTGATGATGATGATTCATCGTTAACGAAAATCAGTCCTAAACTGTTACCGCCTTCACTGCGTGGAGGTAATCACCAGATATTTTTTACGTGGTAAAATCATCAAATGAGTCCTCCCACCCCTTAGTGTCAGACTTGTACTGACTAAAATCCACGATGTCCTTCAATAGCCCTTTATGTTCCGGGGTCACGGTCATGGAATAAGTCCCGCGACCCCGGCAGGCTTTGGCCCCCTGTCATTAAGCTGACACTCTTTGAGGCGCGCGTGGAACACGACGCGCATGATCTATGATAGGACAGCGAGTTGCCCTTTACTCGCCGCCCGCATGCCCGCGCATGCCGTCGCCGTGGGCGTCAAACAGCGCGATTGGGGCGGAGGGAGGAGATTGTCCTCTCTCTCACGCGGCCCGCCTCCTCCTTCGCGAGCATGATTGCTTCACAGCAGGACACGACCGCTTCCCACTCCGTCTCGCCCCGCAGCATGGCCTTGACCAATGCCGGGCGCGAGAGGTCTCCGCCTATCGCCGCTGTGAGGACACGTCGGTGCTCCAGCCAAGCGGGGCAATCCTGCACCGTATGCTCGACTGTGTCCTCCAGGGTTTCCTCCTTTCTCATAAGACACAGGTACCTCCTGAAACATCCGTGTCCAGTGAGGACCTGCGTCACGCGGAAGGTTAGGACGCCGTAACGCCTATAAAGAGGGGTCTTACTACGGTAATCCCAGCTTATGTTATTTTATAAATATACAGTGAAATTAGTGATAGCTTTGATTTCCACATCAGGTGTTCAAGATTTTCAATATTTATACATCAACAAAAAGTGCTCATCAGGCGGAATGATTTTGCTAAGACGTCATCCCTGTATATGTTATAGGTAGTGCTGGGGTCTCGGTGTTCTAAATCAGGTGTTCGAGATCTTCAATTTTTATACGTCAACAGAGAGTGGTCATCAGGCTGAACAACTCTTGCTAAGACGTCATTCCTTTATATGTAATAGTATAGTTGGGCTCTTGGAGTTCCACATCAGCTGTTCCAGATCTTCAAATTTTATACGACAACAGAGAGTGCTCATCAGGTTGAACAACTCTTACTAAGATGTTATTCCTATATATGTTATAGTGTGGCTGGGCTCTTGGAGTTCCACATCAGCTGTTCCAGATCTTCAAATTTTATACGATAACAGAGAGTGCCCATCAGGCTGAACAACTCTTGCTAAGACGTTATTCCTATATATGTTATAGTTCAGCTGGGCTGTTGAAGTTCCACATCAGGTGTTCCAGATCTTCAAATTTATTGTCTTAGCAGAAAATGCTCATCACGTGAAACAATTTTTGCTATGGTACCATTTTTGTATCTCTTATAGTTTAGCTGGTCTGTTGCGGTTCTGCGCCAGGTGTTCAAGTTTCCAACATAAATTATAGCCTATGTGTTGGCCAGACTTAATACCTATACAGCAAAAAAAGAATCATTCAAATCCGTCCAGTAGTTCCGAAGATTAGCGTGTACAAACAAACAGACAAACAGACAAACAGACACACAGACAAACAGACAAACAGACAGATTTTTTTTTTTCGATTCGTGCTCTATTACTGTTTCTGAATCCCCCTCAATTATTATTTTTTTAATTTATTCAATGTACAGACACAGTTTTTTTACTGTTTTATTATATGTATAGATAACGTTGCCCACACTAGGAATTTCTCCTGTGTCGTGGGTGCGTTTACAAACATATAAACTGACATACACAAACACCCAGACCTGGAACAACTACTTGTAGATCATACAAATATTAGTTCCGTGCGGGTATCGAACCCGCGACACGCAGCGTAGCTATCAATCACACGGCCATTGCGCTAACCGTGCGACTCGACGTCGATAAAGCCATCGTGTTTTGCTTTTCATCTACCCATAGATAACAACGTGTTTTATGTCATATGTCGTAGTGGTAAGGCTGATTTTCACTTGTAGTTGGAATCGGTCGAATAGCGTCGCATCGCGCCATGAGTAAAGTCCCTTTTTCTCGCAATTTCGTCAAATGCGCATGTTATTTATGATACATTACACCTATAATTAAAAAAAAAAAAAAAACGAACAGGGAAAATAGCAATTTATTTAAAACAACAGTTACTGATTTCCGAACGTAGTCAATTGAAGGTCAAATATAAATCGAATTAAAATTAAGGTTACAAATAAATACTAAATTAAATCCTAAATTATGTAATCAATTTTTAAAAAGATTCTACGACACAGGATTTGTTTAATATTGCTTATTTTATTAGTTATTTTGCTAAAATTTATGACAATCTGTCTTTGGTCAAATAAATTGGAAGGGGTAGAATTCTATGTTTATAAAAATACATGTACCCTCATATTTTTAGCCATTACGCTGCAAGTGTTCAAAGAGTTAAGACGTGTTCGAAGTGGTGTTTTGTTAATTCAATGTGTTTTAAAAATGGAGAATCCAAGTGTGTGATGCTGAAAGTTATAGTGTCCTCGTGTTCTACAATGAAAATGTAAGTTAATTGATATTTATTTTTTTGTTAATATTACTGATAATGTTTTACGAAGTGTACAGTTCCCTTAGCACGAGTTTTTAGTACATATTTGAGACGTAAAGTAAACTGGAACTTTGACAATTTTCAAGGAAAAATTAGTTCCTTCTTCGCCCACCAGAGGCGCTGTTCCATTTTTCTATACAAGAACCGCTGTAAATACTGTAAAGTAAAATAGTGAAAACAGTGTATACTCTCTACCAAGTCTGTGGTGAAAACTCGTGCTAGGTACTGATATTAGTACATTATGGTACAAGTGTGTAATGTTGGTGATTACCGCTGAGGCGCCATTGAGACCCGAGCCGTTAGGTGAGGGTCTTAAGAGAGCCGAGGACGGTAATCATCAATACACACGTGTATCATACGACGTTTTTCAACACACTTGTGAAGAAAATAATACTAAAAAGCCATTTTATTTAATGAGTAAAAAGTTTGTTTAGAGAAACAATTAGTTAACGTGCAGTTGGTAAAATTTATTTGTACTATTGAACACGATCTTTTTTGTTTCGAAACTTTTTTAAAAACAAAGCAACACCTGTTATCAAACTGTGACTTTTTCTGAGTTATTCCACTCTGATCCCCAAACCGATCCCCTTTCATATATTTTTACTTCTAGGGGATCAGTTTTTGGGGATCAGAGTGGAATAACTCCTTTTTCTTTACCATTATTCACAAGTGAGTTATAGGTTTTTTTTTAAATTGGTTGACACTTTAAAAAACAAAACCTATAACTCACTTGTGAATAATAGTAAAGAAAAAGTCACAGTTTGATAACAGGTGTCATTATGTGCCTAATTGCGGTGAAATTAGAGCCATTTTATGAGCAAGTGTGTTGAAAAATATGTTGCCATAGAGTTCCTTATCCATTCTTCTCCATGAAGAACTAGGGATCTCCAGGGTTGCGACTGGAGGTAGCATGGCAATTAATACCTAGTCATGAATTTCTGCGATTTTCTTTATAATAATATTCCACAAGTATCACACAACGCCATCTAGTCCCAAGCTAAGCAGAGCTTGTGTTATGAGTACTAGACAACTGATAAACATACTTATATATTTCTAAATACATACATATTATAGATAAATTACATCCAGACACAGAGCAAATGATCGTGTTCATCACACAAACATTTTTCCTGGGTGGGAATCGAACCCACGACCTCCGTCATAGCAGTCAGGGTCACTAACCACTAGACTAACAGGCCTGTCCACCCTAAAATACTCATCTTTATAAACCCATTCCCATAATAAGTCATTGGGGATTCTTTGCATTGTTTTTTTTACGATGAGTCCTCCCACCCATGGCAGCGCAGGGGGGACTGTCGGACCTGTACCGACTAAAATTTCTTAGTGTCCTTCAATAGCTGTTTACGTTTCGGGACCACGGTTACTCGTTAGTCGCTGCAGACTTTGGGCCTCTAAGGGGCCCAGTCATCATGCTGACAACTTTGATCCTAGAACCGATATTTGGTCATAGGCTACACAAAAAATGTGCGGGATTCGAACCCGCAACACGCGCGCAGCAGCCGATCGTTTAATTACCAAGCGAAAAAAATATGTTACAGAGGAATAATAAAAAAAACTCGGAAAATATTTTCATATATTTTATTACACATTTATTATAAAACATACAAATATAATAAGTTCATATAAACATGATTTCTTTACATTGATATACATAATTAATTCTAGTTTCGTATAAATTATAACAGTTTTCATATAATTCGCATAATTTTAAAGATGAATATAAAAAATTGCACTAAGGATTATTTTTGAGCCTGTTTGATATAATTACTTTTGCCCCTTGGGACATAAATAAAATTTGAAATATGGGTGTACACACGGCTACACATCAAGCTATATAAAACCAATATTAGCTGACCGTTTATTGTGTGTAAAATCGGACAAAGCGAGACCAAGACAAACTGGTTTTGTATAGTTTGATGTGTAGCCGTGTGCACTATTGTACACCTATGCCTGACACTTCGAAAATTACACATCTCAGACACATACATGGTCCTCATATGACTACCAAAATAATGTCTGGACTTTAAAAGAGACAGTGACCTCTGAGTTTGTTTCGGCTGTTTCTTCTCAGAGTAGTCAAGTACGAAACACCGGCCTCATCTAGTTTGTAAAAATACGACGTGTAAAAGTGTTGATATTAAACTACTTGCAAAAATAAATATCATTTCAACATTTTGAGAAATGATATTATGTAAAATATTGCACCATTTCGAAAAAATAAAAAAAAAACTTTAATATTCATTGTAGGGATTACACATACGTTCGGTTCGGCACGCCCGTACGGCATTTTTTATTTATTTTATAACCTTTTTATACTTGACACACGTCAATCCCGAGAGTCAGAAGTTCACATATTTGCCGCATGGCGCGCTGCGATCGATTTTGAGTCCCCATTAACAGATTTGCATTCAGGTGATAAGTCTTTTTTTAATAGCTTTTTATGTGTCCTGCAGCTGGGAAAGGCTTCCCTTTTCTCCTTCCAAACCTCTCTAATTTGGGCAACAGAATTTTAACAAGCAATAAAAATATATTTTTACTAGCTGCTGCCAGCGGTTTCACCCGCTACAACTCGAAAATTATCCCACGGGAACATAAAATCGGGATGAAAACTATCCTATGTGTTAATCCAGGTTATAAACTATCTGTGTACCAAATTTAATCCAAATACATTCAGTAGTTTTTGCGTGAAAGAGTAACAAACATCCATCCACACATATAAACTTAGTAGTATTAGTAGGTTAAAAAGTTAGCCTCTATTGGCTTTTGCCACAGTATAGTAAAATGTTTAAAATCGATGTAAATTTAATTTAATATATTTTGTACATAATATGGCTTATTTATCTATGTATAATGTGTATATGGCATTACTTCTTAATATTGCTTTATATTTAAAATCATTGTGCATTGGTTTCTATGGCAGTCCTGTAAATGTGTGTCCTGTTTGTGAACAAACAAATCTCAACCTAGAGTCAGTGGCGATAAAGTTGATTTTAATAACTACATTTAGTCACAGAGAGCATCAGTGAGGTCGATGTTTTCGGTTTTAGACTTTATTTTAATACACACAACATTGATATTTGTTTGGCAAGTGACCGGCTCTTATGGTAAACAACGGTTCTATCTATGTACATATAAAACCAGCGCCCAGCGCTTAAATGCAACTTGAAGGAAACTTATCAAAGGTTAGTTCTATATGTGATCTAAATGATTCTTTTCAAGGTCTATGATGCCACATGCACAGGAATTAAGTTGAGTTCATGAACATTTAAAAGTTGAGATTTTTTGGTTTTGTGCATGTAATCTTTCAATTTAATTTTTTATTTAGATATTAGTTATTGTTTTTATTCATTTCATACATAAAATCGGAGAAAAATTGACATGGTATCGAGCCTTAGATTAATTAAATTCATAGTATATTTAATTATTACAATAATTTCTTGTATAAATTGATATAATTTTTACAAAAGTTTTAGTTTCTATAATGATATTTTTATACATTTGTAATTTGTAAAGATACGTCATATAGATTAACAAATAAAATAATAAATTATCGGCTTTCTGCTGGAATCCATGTATAAAATATGTAAAACAAAAACTTTGCTGTAGTATTAATTATATTAGTTTGATTTTGTTATTACATTTTTATAAATGCTCCAATGTCTCAGTAATAGAAACACAATAATTGAACTTAAAATATCAGTTTTTTACACTTTTATGCCCGTTCCACACATGTGATCACTTATGTGAACAAATAAGTGTGCACATGGTAGGCGCCGGACTAATACACAGCAGTGCGAATTGCGAGCTATATAGCGTAAGGCCGGCGCCAGACATGTGCACACTTATTTGATCACATAAGTGATGACGTGTGGCACGGGCATAATGGTATCATTGCCATTCATTGCTGTTACATAATTTGGTCTAAATAAATTTTTTTGATAGTCTTATTGGAGTTTTTTATTATTTGTCTTAGGTTCTTTGGACAGATCCTAAAATGAATATTTTAAGGGGTCGCAGTTGGTTATAGTGGATTATTTTGTGTGTGATGAGTTGACTAGCTTCCTAAAAGCCAGTGTCGGTAGCTCCATGCTGTAGACTAGAGAAACGCGTATTATCGGTAAGACTACTTTACAGGAATTTAAATAATGTTGGTTTAAATGTGTTTCACTCTGTGAGCTCTTTTGGGGATCTCAGTGGGTCGTAGATGGTCTATACTGTAGGAATATTTCGGGGGACTTAAGGTAGCCTTTCGAACTGAGCGTCTATGGCGTCATTGGCGCCGCGGCTGTGACGCCGCGACAGTGCGACAGATAGATGTTCTATGCGAATGTATGAAATTCTAGGGAACGTCATTCGAGCGCAGCGTCACTGTCGCGGCGTCAGTGACGTCACAGTCAGGTCATTATGACCATTATGACAGTGACGCTATAGACGCTGCGTTTGTGACGCTTAGTTCGAAAGGCTACCTTTAGTGAGTTCTTTCAAAGACGTTAGTTTTACAACTTAGCCTGCGGCAGTAGTCTATTCGCCTCCCTAAAACCAGTATCAGTAGCTCCGTGCACAGTAGAAAAATGTGTGTTGTCAGTCGCTTCGCCAGCAAACAGTACCCGGGGTGCTCCGCTACTGTCTACTAGGGGCGCAGCGAGGGTAGCCCTAGCGTGGGGGAATTGTGGAGTCAGGACGTTGTCGTATGTGTAGCTACCGCGCGTGTAGGGGTTTGAGTACCAGGATGATCTGGAAAAAAAGTGTATACATTTTAAAAGAAAAGTGTAAAGTGTAAAGATTTACTTTTCCAAAAAATTGTGTTTTTTTTTTATCGTGGTAAAGTCCTCGTGCCCAGGTTGGGAAGGGAGGGAGGGAGGGACTGTCAAACTTGTATTGAAAATCCACGGTGATCCTTTAACAGCCCTTTACGTACCAGGGCCACGGTTACCTTGTGAGGCAGTCCCGTGAGTTTTCTTTAGGGTGACGTATATTTTTGAGAATCTTATCCAATTTGCTAGGAATCTATCCTTTATCGTGGTTGTACTTATATTTTAACTGCAGCCACAAACAGACTAGGCGGTGTACCATGACGTCATAGCCAGAGTAGTTCCAGTGAATGAACGAGATGGCGCTAGACGACTTGTATAGCTGTCTCTTTCCCACACTGGAACTGTTCTAGCCACCTGACCTGTAAGCCGTCCGGGAATCTAACCCGATACACGTAGCGCAGCAGCCAATAGTTCTGACACTACGCCAAACCTGTTACAAAGTTGTTAAGAACATCGGGGGTTCTTTTTCATACATTTATAAAACAAAATTATGTAATATCCTAAGATTTAAAACAAGTGTAACAAATATACATTTTAATGTTTGCTCTCATAAAAATTGCAACATTGCGATCAGTAACCGGAAAAACACATTAACATTTTCCAACTCCCATTGAGTTCGCGTTGTGGACCATTCCAATCCCCTCCAACAGAAAGCTAGCCTGTGTCCCAACAATGCGAACTTCATAAACTAACCGTTATGCTAAGGAGTTTTTCAACTTACCTCAACATAGCTACAGGTTCCGGTATCGTTCTATTTTTTCCCATGAACCTTCTGATCAGTTCCATCACTTTCCTCTTTACAACATCCTCTGGCAAGGTTTCAACCTAAAATGTTGGCAATATTATGTAGAAAATGGCTCTAAAAACTATTTGTGACGAAGAAATATAGTGCAGTATGGTTATTTTTGCGTGTTGTAAAATATCAGAGAATCTAAAAAGGCCAAACTCGCAGAATTGTATTATAAACTAGCTGACCGGGCAAACTTCGTATGGCCTCAGATCTCAAAAAAAACATTTTAAACCTTCCCTGGATTTCCTAAAATAATTCAAAACCATAATTAGCCAAATTGGTCCAGCCGTTTTCGAGTTCTAGCGAGACTAACGAACAGGAATTGATTTTCCCACGTTTTTTATACACTCACTTTTCTTGTTTATATAATAGATTGTCAATATGTGATACAATTGACGAATTTTGTCGTGATTTATAATAGTATATTTATGATTATCTAATGGACCAGTCCCGCGACCCTCTTAGGGGCCCCCGTCAGATGATTCTGGTACAGTGGCTCAATAAAGGTCTCATAATTTTGTCTGTGGAATTTTATTAAAAAAACAACATGGTGTCGTTACTTCCAACAGTGGGTACAAGCCAAAATAAACCATACAGCACCATAACACTAGTCACACTTGGCTTGGTACCAAGAGTGCTACACACATCTTCGAGTCGGTATATGCTGCAGCCTAATGACAAAATGAAATATACTCTGACATATGGACCTACCACACGCAGAAGCTTCACCGCAGTTCTGCCTGCACAAGCTTCTCGCATGAAAAAAGAATACACGGTCGGCAACCACAGATGTAGATATATACCTACCACAGTGTTAGTGATATTCGATTACCACACAGAAGTACGTGCAGGCCGGGCTTGCGCATGCAAAACTGTGGTGAAGCTTGTGCGTGTGGTAGGCTCAATAGACTTGAGAAGATACGTAGATATATCTTTCCCAAGGAGATTGTTAGCTTAAACTATGCCGAGTCAACCATAAAAAATAATTCATCTATAACAGAAATGTCGAACGGCGCGAGCCAAATGCAAGCCAATAATGATTACTTCGGGTCGGCTTTAAACAAACATGCCGACTCGAAGATGTGTGTACCATCCTTAATACATTGAGAAATTAGAGTATCACTGAATCTGTTGTGATAATTTTATCAATTTTCAATAAGCTTGTGTTATCGACTATGAATTAAAAATAAATTAAATGTGCGAAATATGTTTAAATGTGCGAAATATGTATTCCAGATTGATAAAATTATCAGTCGTCAAAATTTATATAATTTATTTCGATGTGGATAGTTCAAAAACATAGTCACATGCATTTTTTTTTAAACCAGCATCAATTAAGAATAATTATCAGTCATACCATGCACATTGCACCACCATGTCATGCAATAAGCAACGTCTAAGGCACGATTCAGACCAATCGGCCGAAACGGTCGACATTTTACAATGCGGTAAAGAACATTGAAATGTATCAACAGTAATTACAGTTCATATTTGCATGGCAAAGTTATCTCAGTCGGAATCCCGCGACACGTAGCGACGTGTACCGTAAGTTGAATGCAAATATGAACTTTAATTACTGTTGATACATTTCAATGTTCTTTACCGCATTGTAAAATGCCGACCGGCCCGGCCGGTTGGTCTGAATCTTACCTAAGACGGCATTTAAGTAGCGTTAGTCGAAACTTTATTGTTATACATATAATTATTCTTTCTAAGAATATTAGAAGAATTGCAAATTACGTTACTGTAAATTCACGAAGTGACTTATTATGAAAATGGACGTGTCAGGGCTAATTTTTCAATAGGTAGTCAGATAATTTTTATCCGAGGAATAAAAATGTGGATTTGACAGCTTATCTATAGAAAATATGTCAAATCGCTATTTTATTCCTCGGATAAAAGTTATGACTATTGAAAATCAGCCTTTAGAATCACAGAAACCATCTCAAAAAAACATGCAACATAAGAATACAAACCAATTTCGCGCCATCTCCACTAGTCCATAGAGTTAGTACAGTCTTAGACCCCATGGGCGAACTGGCGCCAAATATCTTGGTAACCCAAGAATCTTCAGAAGAAACTTTTGCCCTTTCCGCCCCACTCCAAACAAAACCGAAGAATGTTGCAGTTTCAGGCCACCAAGCTTTGGAAAAATGAAGGACGATTTTGTCGACCACCCCTATGGTTAGGTTGTCTATGGCCAGAACTTTGTCTTTGGGTAGACTTGGCGAAAATATCGATGAGTGCCTGGAATTTATTGTTTTTTTGTTAGAGGGAAGTTTACCTGGATTTTGGCTGCCAGTAAAATATGCCAGAATCTTGGTTGTGATTGTAAACTTTAGCAATATCAGTGTAAACTTCACTAGAATTTTGGCTGTCAGTATAAACTATGCCAGAATTTTGGTTGCTAGTGTAAACTGTGCCAGAATTTCGGCTGTTAGTACAAATTGTGCCAGTCAGTCATCAGTTGCGGTTTCTATATGTATATTGCGATTGGGCAACTTTCCAACATAAAAAAGAAAAATATAATTATCTCAGCCAAAATTCTGGCACAGTTTACATTGAGAGCCAAAGTTCAGGCTAAATTCTTTAGACCTTGGCCTTGCAGTAGATCCACATCAGTGGTAACATTTTTAGCTTGAGCTGGCTTATCGTCAATAGAATAAGAATCTAAGAGGCCAGCTTATATTGGTTTTGTCAACACTGACGTGGAATCGCTTGCACTTAGTTTTTTGCACATTATTGCAGCATTTTTGTTGAATAGAACTTTCCAGACACGTCAGATATTTATGCCAGGATGCAAAATGTAGAAGAATATGAGCCATAGACAAAAAAATGGATAGGTACTTAAAATATTATTTAAATTTTATTGTTTTCAATGCTTATTATGTCATGCAGTGATTGGACAGTTAGAAACACTCCCAGTTCCCAACAGTGCAGAATTATTTTTTATTTTGGTTATTCACCGTTTACTAATAATTCGTATAGATTTCGGTAGTTTAAAATTCAATCATTTCACTATTGGAATAAAGAATAATTTTATTCTTGTTCCGCTGTCACCGAGGGCTTTTCAATGGGCGTTAAAAAAACGTCGAATACAACAAATGCATTTCCATGTATTTGTTCCTAGCGCTTTTTAAAGCGTGGCGCTTTTTTTCGAACTGTATCCGATTTTAAGTGCTGGGCGGTCACATTTAAGTTCAAATTACTTTTTTGTGCTAACTCAGCGCTTCTACGAATGGAGGCTTACGGAACGAAAAAATGGGGACTGATCAAAATAGACAACGGGAACTAGATATTAAATTATTATTCTAGTTCCATTGCCCCCAAGATTCGCGAAATACGTAGGTATAATCAATAATGGGAAGATTTTTAGGAAAGAAAAACTTG
The DNA here is from genome assembly GCA_028554685.1 of Agrotis ipsilon. Taxonomy (NCBI): domain Eukaryota; kingdom Metazoa; phylum Arthropoda; class Insecta; order Lepidoptera; family Noctuidae; genus Agrotis; species Agrotis ipsilon. The sequence goes on along the minus strand of CM052983.1, from coordinate 7,956,804 downwards.
TTACTAATTGGGCTATCGTAACACACTCGTTTCGAAGCTGAATCTCAATTCTTTTGTTTGAACGTTTAATTAAAATTTTTCCACCTTATTAATAAAAGTGAACTAAAGTTACGCCAAGGTTAATCTTTGGATTAACCGATTCTGCAACGGTTCACCGACGACCGGTTCACCATTGGACGTTTCGTCGACAGGACGATTTACTTATGGCCGTTTCACCGATAGACTCTTTCACCTTTGGACTTTTCGCCGATACGACGATTCATCTATGCCCGGTTCATCGATAGAACTTTTTACCTTAGGACTATTCGCCGTCAGGCGAAAAGTGCAAAGGTGAAAGAGTCTATCGGTGAAACGACCATAAGTGAATCGTTCTGTCGACGAAACGTCCAATGGTGAACCGGTCGTCGGTGAATCGTTGCAGAATCGGATTAACCACACATTTTTTAAAGATTAACCTTGACGTAACTTTAGTCCACGTTTATTAACAGTGACGGATTAAGACTACTTGATGCCCTAAGCATTTCAAGCCTTTGGTGCCCCCCCCCCCCCCTATCCACAGATTTTTTTTTCCGCCCAAGCCGGGACGGGAGGGGACGTCTCAACACAGACACTACTACGTGAATAGACAGTAGTGTCTGTCTTTAATTAGTTTAACGTATTCATTACCGATAAGGAAAGTATTATGTAGGGAAGTACTTCGTTCAGTAGGTAAAACAGAACCTAGGGATATGCAAGAGCGAGCGAAGCGAGCTCGATTTTTTTTTGCACCTTTCTTGTATATGTAATGAATAAGGCAACCCAGTGTGCTTAGTGCGAGTTTTTATACGCAGACGCGATAGTAAAGTTTACCCGCGTTTGGCGCTCTTATTGGCCCACTTCAAGGTCGTGAGAACTCTCAACCAATGACAGCGCCAAACGCGGTTAAACGTTACTGTCGCGTCTGCTTAAAAAAACTCGCACTAAGCACACTGGCTCACACACGATGGAATAGCGAGCGAAGCGAGCTAGAAAATTTAAGCAGTTTCAGTAAGTTTTTGGTGACGTAAGAGTGAGACATGATGCCCAGCCATGGGGGCACCAGAAGAAGCACAATTAAATCCGTCCTTAGGATTTTTTTAGATTTTTCTGGTGCCCCCCCAGACGTGATGCCCTAGGCAATTGCTTAATTTGATTAAGGGTTAATCCGTCACTGTTTATTAATAGGGGGTTTATGTATAATGGGGGCACACCACATAAAGGACAGAATTTGTAATCGAACAAAGATTTATAATAATTGTCTACACTTAATTGAAAATTTTAAAGACACTATAAGATGATTCCACTCGGTTGGGCCCCACCAAGTTTAATCATCTGCTAGTACCTCAAAATATACGAAGTATTTCAATCGATTTATATATAATTTTTTTAACCTTTTTATATCAATAAGTCTGTTAGATTTTTTTATGTTAAATATTTGTTACTCAACGACGATATATTACTAGACTCCGCATGCACGATCTAAGGAACAAAAACTATTCTGTCAACTCGCTGAGGTACTACGTAAGCGAGGGGGACGGGGTACTGCGTTGTGATTGGCTAACTCAAGGTCTGTTCTGTCTCAAGGTATGTTTACGGCTCAAGTGGTCGAAATAAGACGGATATAATACTTTTTTGCCTAATGTGTTGACAGACATCGGTCGCCTGTTAGGAATCTAGTAATATATCGTCGTTGTTGTTACTCAACTACTCAGAAACGCCTGGAACGAAATGGGAAAATTTATTTTTTTGTTTAAATGTGTAGGTATACTTCCGAATGGACCCTTGATCATCAGGTGAGGATCTGATGGAATTTAAAAGTCAAATGTTACTGTTTATATGAGTTACGTGGTTTTTGAATTATTACAACACGTTTACAATGGATCCCATCTTGCAAATCGTAAAATTTAACGTACCGATTTAGCAACATCGCCAAAGGTCCACATCGTCCAAGTATTTCCACTACCCTTGGGTGGCGAGGCCGCACTGAGTTTTGTGATCCATTCATCTTCCCTCCTTAAGGCTTTCTTATCTTTGCCCACCCAGAAAAAAGGAAACCAAGTCGCGGTTCCCCACCAGGGCTTGTCAAAAGAGAAAATAACTTTCCCTAACACGCCCATAGACATATTGTCTAGGATTGTGATTTTTTCTTGTGGTAACACTGGAGAGAAGAGTTCGTTGTGTCTATGGGAAAGAAAAATGGTTTCTTAGTGCCACTATTTTTTTATTTTGTTAAATCGAGGCATTTTTTATTTTACGGGGGCTTGCGACGTTAGAACTCCCTCTTTTCCATAGGAACCTGACTGCTATGCCGGGGGTCGTAAGATCGATTCCCACCCAGGACAAATGTTTGTGTGATGAGCATGATCATGTGTTCTGTGTCTGGGTGTAATTTATCTATAATATGTATGCATTTAGAAATATATAAGTATGTTTATCAGTTGTCTAATACTCATAACACAAGCTCTGCTTAGCTTGATGGGACTAGATGGCGTTGTATGATAGTTTGATTAGTTTTCTCTCTTCTTAGAGAGTATGGAAATTTTCAGAAGATCATCATCTGCCCGCCTTTTCCCAACTATATTGGGGTCGGCGTCCAGTCGAACCAGATTCAGCTGGATATCAGTATTTTATATGGAGTGACTGCCTGTCGGACCTCCACAACCCAGTAAACTGGGTAATACCATACCCCATGGTAAGACTGGTTGTCAGACTTTAGAGCTTCTGACTAACAGTAACGACTGTCAAAGATCTACAAATGACAGCCGAGACCAACAGCTTTACGTGCTTTCCGAGGCACGGAAGAAACTCGATATGACAGATGGCAATTTTCAGAAGATAATGCTCAGTTAATATTCCATGTTTATGATGTTATAACGAAGCCTTGAAGAAAGTTAAAGTCCAAAAGCCAGACCGCGATAAGCGAAGTTAATTCAGCATTTTTCTTACAGCCAGCATTGCAATGCAATAATAATTGAAACTACCCACCAATTTAGCAAAATCCCCAGAAGACCATAGAGTCATAGACTGGGTATTTCCCATAGACGTTGTGGCCCAACCCAGGTTCGTCAGCCAATAGTCCTCTTTACTCAATCTCTCTCTATCTTCATTTCTCCAAAAAAAAGTGTAAATATAACCATAACGAGTCCACCATGGCTTCTCAAATAGGAGCACAATTTTGCCCACTACGCCTATAGACATTTTCTCTATGGTTGTGATTTTTTCTTGTGGTAACACTGGCGAGAAGAGTTTTTCGTGTCTATGGATAGGAAACAAATTTTAGTGTGACAATTATCTTGTGGCGGTTGTGTGACATTGACAGGGAGACATTTTCGGTATACAGGGGTGCGTATAAGTCAATTATCCAGTTTAAATTTTATACGGACTAAACTTCAAAAAACACCCCGTTCAAGTAGTCCGCGAGGTGAAAAATTAAACTGACTAAAATTTAATCTGCCCCGTTCACGGTCGTCCGCTGGTATAAGTTTTCGCCAACTAGGATAAATTTTAGCGACCTTTTTTCGTCGCTAAATCTTATCCTGCTGTCAGATTGACTTTGACATGGTACTGTTTGTTGTTTAATTTGCTCAATTCGCTCTATAAAAACAAATAATTCTAACAAGTACTTATTTTATAATCGTGAATTTTATTTGTGTGACAAGTAGATAAAATTAAAAAAAAATAAGAATAATTAATAAGCCGCTGAGTTGAGCCGTCAATTGAAAGTCTTGTGTAGCTATTCCAAGTAGGACGTAACCCGCAAGTGCACTGTTAGTTCAGTCACACAAAAAAATATTATACTAGCGGAGGTTTCGATTCACGAAAGCGCGTTATCCGCGCAACGCCATCTAGTAGTGAATGATGGAACCTTCTTTATGAGTCAATGGAGACCACGCGTAGTGTTCTGGTTGGTAAATAGATGGCGCCAGTGGTTCCATAATAAGGTTTGTTATTTTTTGTTTTTGTTCTCGTGTTGCTTGTTCGATTCCCGGTTGAACCATATAATTATTTAATAATCTATGAACTGGATAATACGATACCCCATGATGAGACTGGTTGTCAGACTTTCGAGCTGATAAACGACTGTCAAAGGTCTACATATATGTAAGTGCATTTAAATATTTGGAAATTGCCATGCACTACAAATTTGACAAAAAGTGAAGAGTACAGAGTGTCAAACCATTTTGTACCTTGTGCTGTAAAATTATAAGTGTCAAATTGACCTACCTTGCATATAAACTGGTCTGAAAAAGATTATAGTACGGGCCCTTACTACAATCATTTGCAAAACAGTTACAGTGCAGAGCAAGTCGAGATGTCTGGTATTTGATACAAAATAGACTCTTAATGCAGATAGTTAGGGCACAAAATCGAATGACTCCCAGAGCATTTTGTTATTTTTTGTTAACAGGATGTGATGACGCAGGAGGAACTCCAATAAAAGCCTGCAGGGGTCGCGAGACTAACGAGTAACCGTGGCCCCGAAACGTAAAGGGCATGGACATCGTGGATTTTAGTCGGAACATTTGTGAGAACTTCGATTATACACCTATTTTTAACCGACTTCAAAAAAAGGAGGTTATCAATTCGACGGTACAGTACGACATAAAAGAGTAGAAAATAAATGAGGCCGCCACAATCGCTCATGTAGCAACCCAGTTATTATGACCTAACTGAACTTGATACTTGAATAGTATTATTTATTTATTTACAAGTACGACACAAAAGAGTTGAAAATAAATGAGGGCGCCACTTTCGTACATGTCTTGATACTTAATATTATTTAAAGGCTTATAATATTTCAAGGTAACGAACGCAAGTGTTTATCTTATCCTAGTGATATTATAAATGCGTAAGTTTCTTAGGATGGATGTATGGACGTTTGTTACTCTCACCTACCATCAGGTAAAATTTATGCTCATTTTGTTATAATAATAATAATAATAAAGCCTTTATTAACGATCTAATATGTTACATTTCATCTTAACACTACTTAGTACTCTATGACAATATTTTTGACTATGAAAGTAATTAATAGCTATAATTGTTCTTGTTAGACACCGGTTTCTGGATCGTCTTGCTTTCCAGCATAGGCCTCCCCAAGTGTTCTCCACAGCGATCTATCCCTTGCTTGTCTAGTCCAACATGTTCCATGCTCATTTTGTTACCTGAGTACAAATAAAATCAGCTATCACATTTATGGTATATTGGTATGATATATTGAAATAAAAAACTGACATGTACAACACATGCAAAAAATATTTATTTAAAAATAGGCTGAAATCAGAAATGTTACATTAGACAGCCCACCAAGTCACCCAAACTATCGTTATCGAGATATATTAAAGAAAATGTACTAGTACACTATTCTAATAGATCAAAATCTAAATATTCGACACCTTCAATTCCCTCAGAGTGTGACGTGCTTGCACCTCGGTTTATATCGTCTACTTGCTCCGACATTGATTCGTCACTGGACTCTATATAAGAGTCATCGTCACTGCTGTCTGCACCAACCTGGATAATTAAACTGTCTATGTCATTGTACAATGTTTTTCCACGATTATAATATTCTGACTCGATTTTCTTGACATGTTCGCAGCAGTTCTTCCAATCCTCTACTGTAATGGAATTGAATGCTTCTTCGGTTAGTTTTTTAACATCACTTGCACCCACATTACGCGAAGCAACCTTTCGTTTGGCTAGTGCCCAAATTAATTCTATAGGATTAAGATCACAGTGGTATGGTGGCAGCCTTACTACTGTGTGACCGTGTTGACCTAGAATCACATCAATCTCATATTCTGGCTCAGGTTTGTGTTTCTTAACCAGCTCCAAAAGAGAAGGTTTCCTTAAATCTACATCAAAAGGCACATTATTTTCTAAAAGCCATAATCGTATTTCATTGACTTTACTTGCTGATGTTGGAGCTTTATTCAGAACAACGGAATGATAAGGTGCATTGTCCATCACAATGATTGAGGGTTCTGTGACATTAGGGATAAGTTTTTCCTTCACCCATTTGGTAAAATTATGCTGGTTCATTTCGGAGTGGTAATCTTCTTGTTTATTTACACCGCTAAAAATTAAAAGAGCATTAGGTACAAAGCCCTTTGCAGTACCAGCATGAACTATAATCCATCTCTTTCCTTTTGATATGTCTGTCGTAAAACCTTGAGTTTCAAGTGACTGCCAGCATTTTTTAAGTTTGTAGCTGGAGTGGATGTAGCTTTCATCTAAATAAATGATGTCTTTTTGAAGCTCTTCAGGTAAATTTCTATTATCCATTATTATTTTTAGATACCGTTCTCTCTTATGAGCAATAACAGGTTTTTCAATCAAAGCTTGTCTGTTAGTTTTACATTTTTTGTATAGAAATCCAATGTTTTTAAGGAGTTTTCGCAAGTGTTCTCGACTTCCGTCATAATCTATATCTTCCTTTAATTGAGCTAGTAATTTCCCTATGGTTGGTACTTCTTTCTTAACAGTATAAAAAAAATGAACCTTTTGTCTTATAGCACATACGTCAAAGTCATCTAAAACCTTTGAAGGACGACCCTTTCTGTGTTTAGCTGGCGTCGAGAATTTTCCACCACTTGCGGCGCCATGCTTCTCAATTCTTCGCACTGTGCTTACAGAAACACCTAGAATCAACAAGATAAAACAAAAAAGTTAAATAAGGCCCTTGAATGAAAGTATTTCTCATAATTTTATCTTCACTACTATCAGCACTGTGTGACTAAGTCTCATAGATAATATGTTTAATACAAAATTAAAAAAGAAAAACAAATAATTTGGTCTCATTAACACAAATTGTTGTATTGTTGTTATAGGAATTAAATACGTAATATTTTTACTTTACTTAATTCAAGATTGTTTAGTCGCACTATAAATACAGTGCCTTTGTTTATCATAGCATAACCTCAAAAACGATAAACAATAACTATTGTAAGTAATAGTTAGCATGAAAAATAAGCTCTCTGAATGTAACAATGACTTGTAATAGCTGTTTGATGAAACTTTTTTAGTTACTTACCAGTCAAATCAGCTGTGCGGTTATAAACATCGTCCAAATCGGTTAGCAGTTTCCCAGCTTGGAATTCTGCCATACATCGCAGGAAAACTTTATATATAATTTCACGTGCACCACCACGAATCACCTTAGGCATGATTATTCTTCTTTCGCCTTCACAAATAAGAAAAACTACTCAAAAAACAGAATTATCGCGTAATAACAACCTATGATTGAAGAGTTTGACAGCTCACGTACTCACTTTAAGTGTTGCCAGAAAAAATCAAAATGTTAGTTCCAAAATATTTAATTTCTTCTCTTTTATGTCGTACTGTATGTTTTTTTTTTTTTTTTTTTGTGTGTTTGTTACACGATTTCTCCGGCGATTGTGGACCGATTTTCAAAATTCTTTTTTTGTTCGAAAGGAGATGCTTCCGGAGTGGTCCCATATTCACCAAGTCAAGATCTGATGATTGGATCCTGGAGAAATCGAGGGCAACCCTCAAATTTTATAGGCCCACATATAGTTTTTCACAAATATTATGAAGTAATTTATGTATTTGCGTGTGGTAATCATAATCTCATGTAGCTGAGCTGATGATGGAAGGTACAACTCCTTAACAGTAAGGAATAGGCATCGACTGATTTAGTTTGTGTTCGCTTATCTCCGGAAGTACAAGTCCGATTTAGGTCATTCTTTTTTTGTTATACTAGGTATCGTTCAACTGAGGGAACACTGCAAGTTTCATCAAAATCGGTTCAGTCGTTTTTGAGATAGGGAATTTTATTAGTTAATTTTGTACATGAGCGATGTTATTACCGGTGCTACGGATTACAAAATTCTAGTGCACATGTAAGAAAATGATGTACCTATTTGACAAGAATTTGGGTTGAATATTTAAACTAAAAAGAGTAAAATAAAAAACTTTTTTCAAAAAAAAATGTAACCGCCTTCAAAACCAACCACTAAAAAAGGATAAAATAACCTACAAAATAACTTTTATTTCGGAAGTCGGTGGCAAAAAAGACAATGAAAAAAAAAACCACCGACTTCCGAAAGAAAAGTTATTTTGTAGGTTATTTTATCCTTTTTTAGTGGTTGGTTTTGAAGGCGGTTACATTTTTTTTTGAAAAAGCTTTTATGCAAATACATAAAATATATTTTAAAATAATATAAAAGTAATATATTTATGGTAGTCAATAGGTTTAAAAGTTTTATTATTAAATTTTGAATAGATCTGTTTTGTAAAATATAATAATAATAATAATAATGGTAAAGTATAGTGCAAAGCAAGTAAAAACATCAATCCGTATTAATATAGCCAAATAACGACACAAAATGAGTTGTTTACCACCCTATAATGCAAAAAACAGTTCCTGACAAAAGTTGACACATGTCAGAAGAAAAATCATCAAAAATGTGCATGAAAAGATGGAAATGAAATAAATTAATATTCTGACGAGAGCCAGAGCACAACGAGCACGCCTACCACCCCCGGAATCGTCGCTCAGTTCCGCCTCGCCGCCGCCGGACACCGGATCACCTGCGTCACCGGCAGCGGCAGTTGCGTCGAGCTCGAGCGACGAATATTTCTCCCCGCCGACGTCGCCACCACCTGTACGTCGGCAGGGGAGAGGCCGGCCACCGAGGAGCTTGGGACTTAGGGGCCAACCGGCCCCGAGCCGGGTCCCCGCTACCGGTGGTTGTGTGCAGCGCATGAGATGGACTCAGTCCATAAATGAGAATGTCATGCGCGCATATTACGGGTCTACAGAGGGGGGAACTAGCCTCACTGCGTACCGTGTTAGGATGCTGTCTCTGTTTCAGGTACTTGAACCAACTCTAAACGTCTCGGCCCAACGACTGTCGGATCAGGTGCGGGTCATCCAACGTAATCACATGTTGGACGACACTGTACTTGATAGGCTGCGCTCAGAGGTACTAAGCAACCGTACCATCTTATCTCCACCACAACCAACGACGCCCGTGTCCGAAAACAGAGTTCCGGCGCGTTCTGTTATTACTTCTGTTGTGGAGGAGGATGATGCGGTTGTCACGGTAAGTAGCCAGTGCAACGAACGAGTGAGGAGCGCACTGGAGGATGCGCTTCGTGAGTATCGCTCAACTCCCATTGCGCTTAGACCCCGATTGCCACGGTTACCCATGCACAAAAAAAATAGGGCGCTGGTGTGTGCCTTGAACTCGCTGCTTAAGAATCTTTTCGAGAGCAGCGAGGATCTTGTCGATACACATTCGATCCTGTTTTGCGGGGCTGTTGCGGCATGTCGATTGGCTAATGTCAAGTTTCCGGACAGTGACGGAGCCAATCGACCAAAACCAGCTGTACCAGCCTGGCAATGCAGGATTGAGCGTCGTATCGGCGAGGCCAGGGTACTCATCGGCAAACTATATTGCTTCAGGGAGGGAAATACACGACCACGTGTGATGCGCTTTGTGACGCGGGCATTCTCGGGGACTGGTATCGGTCCTCAAGAATACATGTCCCGTGTCACAGAGCGCATCGACTTCCTGAAGCAAAAAGTTTGTGCATGGGCAAGCCGTATTCGGCGGTATAAGCGACGGGTTGAGCGGTACTCGCAGAATCGCATGTTCCAGAGCGATGAGAGGTGGGTATATAGAGCTTGGGAGCGACCTGAACGAAACATGACTGACCTGTGCCGTCCGGATGACAGCGCCACGAGTTCATTCTGGCGCAGTATCTGGTCGGTACCGGTCGGTCATGCTGAGGATGACTGGATGCGTGATGTCGAACGAGTGTGTGAAAATATTCCTGAAATGGAACCAATTTCCATTACGCCATCAGATGTGGCAAGAGCAGTCCGTCCGTTACCGAATTGGAAATCTCCAGGACCGGACGGACTGCACAACTTTTGGCTCAAATGGTTGAGTAGTTCACACACTTGTCTGGCATCTCAATTCCAGTCCTCCTTAGAGACTGGGTCGCTACCACAGTTTCTTACAACTGGTGTTACCCACCTGCTCCATAAATCAGGTAGTACCACGGAACCCAAGAACTATAGACCGATCACTTGTTTGTCGACGGTCTATAAACTTCTTACATCCATTTTGAGAGTGAAAATCAACACACATATTGAAACTAACTCAATTATGTCTTCCTCTCAAAATGGATGTAGGAACGGGTCCCGTGGTACTAAGGAGCTACTCCTCATTGACATGGCCATTAGCCAACAGGTTCGTCGATCTCGCAAGGATATGTCCACATGCTGGATAGATTATAAGAAGGCCTACGACTCGGTGCCACATACATGGCTCATGAGGGTGCTGGAGTTGTACAAGATAGATGCAACTCTACGCGCCTTCCTTGGGTCGTGTATGGGGCAATGGAGAACGGTCCTTCGCTATCCAGGGTGTCGACAGATCCAGGCGAACGATGAACCTGTATGGATTAAGCGGGGAATATTCCAGGGCGACAGTTTGAGTCCACTTTGGTTCTGCTTGGCCCTGAATCCTCTAAGCACATTGTTGGAGGAGTCAGGTCTAGGCTATCGGTTGAGGAGAGGTGGTCAGGTCATATCTCACCTCTTATACATGGATGATCTGAAACTCTTTGCCCCCAACAAATTGCGATTGATGGAGCTACTGAAGGTAACTGAAACTTTTAGTAGCGCCATCAGGATGGAATTTGGTGTGGACAAATGTGCAGTCATGCATGTAAAGCGAGGGGAGATTATGGAATCTGAAGGGATTCACCTTTCAGATTCCATACACCTTAGATCGCTCTCCTCATCCGAAACCTATAAGTATTTGGGTATGTCGGAAGCGTTAGGCATTGATGTACCGGACGTGAAACAATCGTTGAGGGAGCGCTTCTTTGGACGCCTGAAAAAGGTTTTAAATAGCCTCCTTTCAGGCGGAAACAAGGTGCGCGCCTTCAACGGTTGGGTCATGCCGGTCCTGATGTACTCTTTCGGCATACTCAAATGGACTCAAACTGAACTCGACGCCTTGGATAGACGAGTTCGTACGCTGTTGACCGCAAATCGGATGCATCACCCACGATCATCGGTGATGAGGCTGTACATCCCGCGGAAGTGCGGGGGTCGAGGCTTTTTAAATGCCAAGACCCTTCACAACCGCGAGGTGTGCAGTCTCAGAGAATATTTTTTAAAGATGGAATTGGGTATGCACCGAGATGTGGTCGCAGTGGACAACGGACTCACCCCGCTATCCATGGCTAAAGAGAACTGGCGCAAACCTGTGGTACTCAGTACCGAGGACCGCAATGAGGTATGGCAAGGCAAGGAGCTTCACGGACGCTTCTACCGGGCCCTTCATGGGCCCGATGTAGATTTTCTAGCGTCTGTGTCCTGGCTACGATTCTGTGACCTCTTCGGGGAAACTGAAGGTTTTGTCTGTGCGATTATGGACGAAGTTATCTTGACGAACAACTACCGGAGACATATTATAAGGGATGGGACGATTGACGTGTGTCGGGCATGCCATCGTCCAGGTGAATCCATTAGACATATTGTCTCTGGATGTTCTCGTCTTGCTAACGGCGAGTACTTGCACAGGCACAACCTAGTAGCCAGAATTATCCACCAGCAACTTGCTTTGAAATACAGTCTTGTGGATTCTGAGGTGCCGTATTACAGGTATGTGCCCGACCCAGTTCTCGAAAAAGACCATGTCACGATGTACTGGGATCTGCCTATCATTACTGACAGGACTATTGTCGCCAATAAACCTGACATAGTAGTGATAGACAGATCAGCGCGCCGCGCAATGATAATCGATGTTACCATCCCACATGACGAGAACCTCGTGAAAGCCGAGAAAGATAAACAAATAAAATATCTTGACTTGGCGCGCGAGGTTGTCGACATGTGGAATGTGAGCTCGGCTATCATTGTGCCGATTGTCGTAACGGCCAATGGCCTAATGGCCAAGAGCCTCGACGAACATCTGTCGAGGCTCTCGTTGGGTAGTTGGATCAAGAGCCAGATTCAGAAGGCAGTATCAAGGAGTTGATACGGCTCGTATTGTGAGGAGGTTCCTGTCTCTGGAACCCTAACCACCGGTAGCTTGGACCCTGCTCCCACGCCGGCGGACAACTATTTTTATATTTTTAAATGTTTTTTAAATTTTTTGTTTTATAAAATATTTAAAAATGTAAATTATATGTAAAAAAATGAATAAACGAAATAATAATGGAATATTATTATAATAATAATATAATAATAATATTCCACAACTATCACACAACGCCATCTAGTCCCAAGCTAAGCAGAGCTTGTGTTATGGGTACTAGACAACTGATAAACATACTTATGTTTCTAAATACATACATATTATAGATAAATTACACCCAGACACAGAACAAATGATCATGCTCATCACACAAACATTTGTCCTGGGTGGGAATCGAACCCACGACCCCCGGCATAGCAGTCAGGGTCACTAACCACTAGACCAACAGGCCAGTCAAAAGTTCCATTAACACCGTAAACTTGCATGCTTATTGGTAATTTTCCTAATGATGATGAAATTCAACGTGACTAACTTTTAAGACACCAGAACATTCCATAAAATGCAATCCCGCGATGCAACACAATTCAACCGATTCCAACTACAAGTGAAAATCATCCTTACCACTACGACATATGACATAAAACGTGCGGTTATCTACGGGTAGATGAAAAACAAAACACGCTCGCCACGACGACGTAAGTCAGTCGAATTGCATCATTATATCGTAGTAGCAAGGACGATTTTCATTTTAATTTATTTAATAGAAATTGCAAATCACGTCAAGGTTCTCTCTCTCCCTCAGAATTCCAAATTCAAACTCACGGAACACCATTACATTCAGCATTTACAACCCAATATAAAAAAAAAAATGCCGTTTTAAATAAAGAACCTACCAATTTAGCTCTCTCTCCACTCAACCATAGACTAAGAGCATGTCTATTACTCATAGGCACACTAAATTCATCAATCATCGTAACCCAACCATCCTCTTTGCTAACGTTAACCTTGTCTATGTCTCTCCATAGACAAACGAACCAGCTGACATTTGAATGCCAAAAAGGATCGTCAAAAAGTAGGATGACTTTTCCTTCAACGCCTATGGACATCTTGTCTATGGTTGTCACTTTTTCTTGCGGTAGTGATGGTGTGAATAATGTGGAATGTCTAAAAAGGATAAATAAATATTTTGATCTTATTCATTCATCGTTGCAACAACCTATCTAGTCTGTGGTTACAACCAAAAAAAATGTTGCAGTAAGGCTGAAAATTTTTTATACCTATATCTGTAAACAAATATTTGACGCGTATTCTTATGTTACGTAAATCGAAATTGACGAAGTAATGACGCCATTGAAATTGGGAAAACATCACAAGTTACTGCTCATTCACACTAATCCGTAAAAGACTACTCATCTTTTTTGACGAATCTATTTGCCCTTGTTCACACTATTGTCTAATCGAGTATAATCGTGAAAAATAGGCTTGACGTACGTCATAATAATAATAATTATTGACGTACGTCAAGCCTATTCACGGTGTTTTTGCGTCGTGCATCGTGCATGACCTTGGCGGGACGTACAACAAGATGGAACGTGAATAAGGCGCTTAAAATGACGTTTTGTCTTTTAAAAACCTTGTGAATGTGAATGAGCTCTTAGTGCAACTTTTACTGACTCTGACGTCACGAGCTACCGCACTCTTGAGTTATGACGCATTATATAATTATCTTTGTTAATGTTCATTGAATTAACAAAAGAAAATATTATAATAGATTCGCCTATAGTCCTCGCCATTTAAGTGTGGAATAAAGGTCATTGATCCTAATAACGCATCGTTAGAATTCCATTATACCATCGTTCGAATTTCAAAATAAAATGTAAGGTCACGGTCGCCCCTTACCACGATTCGTTTATTTTGATCGTGTTATGACACTTTCCTTTCTTCATTTTTTCGAATGGTTTTGAAATATTGGAATACACTTATCTGGCTCAAACTATAGTCTTTAGTATTTTATTCAATGAAAAATATCATGTTTTTTTTGTTGTTTTTAATTAGTTAGCTTCATTTATTATTTAAATTTTCGTAAAAAAACCCCATTTAATTAATGAAATGTTAACCTCAAGCTGAAAGCATTTATTGTAATAACCCCATTTTTGAACAGTCAAAAGCTGATGTCCCTTAAAAGTGCTGTAAAACCCTGTATCCACCAAAACGGAGAGGAGATGTGTTTGAATAACCAATCGACTGGCCTGTTGCTCTAGTGGTTAGTGACCCTGACTGCTATGCCGGAGGTCGCGGGTTCGATTTTCACCCAGGATAAATGTTTGTGTGATGAGCACGATCATTTGTTCTGTGTCTGGGTGTAATTTATCTATAATATGTATGTATTTAGAAATATACAGGTATATGATTACTTCCCAGAATTTTATCCTTATTAGCAACACTATCGAACGGTGTGAAAATACAGGGTGTGATTTTTTTTCCAAAATCAGCGGGCTCGATTCCTGACCAGGATTTTTGATTTTTCTAAAATCCAATGATGCAGTTTTAGTTTTCGTCAAAATCTGCCTCGAGACTCCTTTCAACGTTTTTCGATATTCCTCATAGTTTCGAAAGTAGCCATCCACGCCCAGTTGAAAAATTCACCCTGTATAAGTATGTTTATCAGTTGTCTAGTACCCATAACACAAGCTCTGCTTAGCTTGGGAATAGATGGCGTTGTGATAGTTGTGGAATATTATTATTATAATTATAATCAGATGTCCACATCTCCTCTTCGCTTAGCTTTAGTTGACATCTGATTGGTTATTCAAACACATCTCATCTCCTCTCCGCTTTTGTGGATACCGGGCCTAAAGGTACTGTAGTTGCACATTCCAAAGCGTAGATCTCAGAAGTGCGTTTAAGTCAACCATCCAGTTTAAAATTTATACGGACTAAACGTTAAACACCCCGTTCAAGTACACCGAGAGGTGAAAAATTGAACTGACTAAAATTTAATATGCCCCGTTCACGGTCGTCCGCTGGTATAAGTTTTCGACCTTTTTACCTCGCTAAATTTTATCCTGCTGTCAGATTGACTTTGACATGGAGCTGTTTGCTCAATTCCCTCTCTAGAAACAAATATTTGTAACAAGTACTTATTTTAATCACCTCCGTGAATTTTATTTGTGAGTCACAAGTAAATAAGATTTGAAAAAAATGAGAATAATTAATAACAAGCTGAGCTGTCAATTGAATTTGACAGTTAAACCTATGACTCCGTTCAGTGAACTCTCGTTAGTTTAATTTTTATCTGGATAGTTGACTTAAACGCACCCCTGTGAAAAATAAAGAGCCAGAAACTCCATGAACTATGTTCAAAAAGGATGCAATTTAATCTATGCCCAATCCCATCCCAATTTCATAATATTTACTAACCATCTTCCCTACATCCCCTTGAGTCCAAACTGTAATGACATTACTCGCCCCCATAGGGCATGAAATTCCCGCTAGTTGAGTACTCCAATCACCCTCTAAACTCTTTCTATCAGCAGGGTACCAAATGAAATACGTAGAAATATTTTTGCTCAAACCCCACCAATTTTCAGGAAATTGTAAAATAACTTTGCCTATCAAACCCATTGATAGATTGTCTATGGCTGATATTTTTGTTTGAGGCAACACTGGCGTAAATAGTGTTGCGTGTCTGAAAAATGTACATACACAAAAATGATGAAATCTTATCTTGAAGGTTACAAAGGGAGATCTTATATTTATAGAAGAAAACATTTTTTTTTTTGGCACCTCAAATTTTGATCAGATAAAAAACTTAATGACAGTATGCCTGAATTGGGATTCGAATCCAATACCTCATGTAGCACAGTAGCACTTGTTACCACTGCACTTTATATATAACACCCTTTAAAAATGTTTACCCAACTTCGGGTTTAAACCCAAGTAGAAGTAAGAGCCCCTATTAATTTACCTGATAAGTGGTCGCCCCCCTCAGTTCCAGCAGTCGCTCCGTATAAAATTCTGGTATTCAAACACATAATGATGTACTTACTTTTTTTTTATATATTTTTATACGCAATAACGCCTGCGTCGCGTCTTCGCAAAGATATTTTTACGAACGAAAAATTGAGCTGCGAGCAGGGTTTGAACCTGCGTCTTCTGGATAGGTACTCCAGACGCCTTAACCAATTAGGCCACCGCAACCACTAGACTCGTAGCTAAATTTCTCGTTCGCTTTGTTTTTGAAACGTTGTTTTCGGTGGCCTAGTTGGTTAAGGCGTCTGGAGTACCTATCTAGAAGACGCAGGTTGAAACCCTGCTCGCAGCTCAATTTTTCGTTCGTAAAAATATATTTGTGATGTACTTACTGTTCGTTTAGCACTCTTAAAGACACAGTAACAATAACATTTCTCGCTCTATAAACCACAGTCCTTCCAGACCATGTTAAGAGACCAGCTACACCTGTCCAGGTTGAACCCACCTGGATTTCCACAAAACTAACCTCTTCGTCAACGAGCCTAAAGACTGCAGTCACTATTGCAGGTTATTATCACATCTAGCTGCTAGATGACCTGGAACACCTGTCCAGGTGACACCTGGATTTCCAGAAGTCTTACCTCTCTTTCAGCACCTCCAAAGACAATCATCACTCTATAAGCGACGCTGTCTTTGGAGTTCACCATCACATCCAGCTGCTAGGAGACCTGCAACACCTGTCCAGGTGACATCTGCATATCCAGAAGACTTACCTCTCTTTCAGCACTCCTAAAGACACTCTTCGCTCTATAAGCGACACTGTCTTTAGAGTTCACCATCACATCCAGCTGCCAGATGACCTACAACACCTGTCCAGGTGACACCTGCATTTCCAGAAGTCTTACCTGTCTTTCAGCACTCTCAAAGACCCTTCGCTCTATAAACGACACTGTCTTTGGACTTCATCATCACCAACTATGACCAGATGACCTGCAACACCTGTCCAGGTGGCACCTGCATTTCCAGAAGTCTTACCTCTCTTTTAGCACTCTCAAAGACACTCTTCGCTCTATAAGCGACGCTGTCTTTGGAGTTCACCATCACATCCAGCTGCCAGATGACCCGGTACACCTGTCCAGGTGAGAACTGCATTTCTAGAAGTCTTACCTCTTTTTCAGCACTCCTGAAGACACGGTGACAATGACATATCTCGCTATACAAGCCTCATCGTCGTTCCAGGTCAAGCTAAAAGACCTGGAATACCTGCCCAGGTGACACCTGCATTTCCAAGAGTCTTACCTCTCTTTCAGCACTCCTAAAGACACAGTAACAATGACATTCCTTGCTCTGTAAGTCGTGCCGTCTTTGCAGGTGACCACTACATCTTGTGCTGGGTCTTGCGGCCAGGTGATCTGGGAGACTTCCTTCTTCAGCTTGATTTCCAGGTTTGGGTAGCCAGGACCGTTGTTGTAGGTGTTCTAGAGATATCAAGAAGTTTTCTTTTTATAATCGCTTTATTCCACCATTACAAATGGGTCACAGCAGTTGTAGTGTTGGTATACTTCAAGAATACTAGCAAAAATAGTAAAAAGTTACCGATTCGCAAGCGGTTCTTTGGAAAATGAACAATGCAGGAAATGGATAGCTGCCGTCAAAAACAAAAAAAGTAAATAACGTCATATCCTCATTTAAATCTTGTATTTGGTACGTTTTTTTGGTACGTTTATTTAACTTTGTTTCAGTGCCGATGAATCGACATGGTATTCATAACCAAAGAAGTGATTTGTAAATTAATCTGATTTAAATTTGAACTTTCAGGGCCAATAAAGTTGCGAACGCTAGGTGGCGCTGAAGTCGTGCACAGAGCCAATATTTAGAGGAATAAAGAAACGTACTATATGACTGCCCCATTGATCTCCTGGCCGCAAACGCATCAATTGAGCGTGGGTTTCTGGGTTCGATTCCAGGGTTGAGCAAAATAGGCTATTGGGTTTCCTATTAAAATTTCTCAGTAGCTGCTCGGAGTTTGGAAGTTGACGGTTCAATACGCCGTGCTTTGGAGGGCACGTTAGGCCGTTAGTCCTGCGCCTGATCTCTCTCCGGTCTTGTTGGAAGTGGCCAAAAAACCGTCAGGGAGACTATTATTATCGCGGACAGCGAGTAAAGGGCAACTCGCTGTCCGACCATGGACCATGCCCGGGTCGACGGCGCGTCGTGTTCCACGCGCGCCTCAAAGAGCTGTCAGCAAAATGACGGAGCCCCCTCTCAGAGGGCCAAAGCCTGCCGGGGTCGCGGGACTTATTTCTATTACCGTGACCCCGGAACATGAAGGGCTACTGAAGGACACCGTGGATTTTAGTCAGTACAAGTCTGACAGTACCTCCCGCCCTGCACGGGGTTGGAGGTCTCATTTGATGATTTTACGACGCTAAAAATAAAAAAAAGGGAGACTATTATTAAGACCAGTGACGTATTAAGACTACTAGATGCCCTAAGCAATTGAAGCCTTTGGTGCCCCCCTTATCCACGGGTTTGTGATTAAATACATCAAATGGGTACTCCGGCCCAGGGCGGGACGGGGGGACTGCCAGAATTGTACTGACTAAAATCCTCGGTGATCCTTCAATAGCCCTTTACGTTCCAGGATTACGGTTACCTGATGAGATAGTCCTGCGACCCCGGCAGTCTTTGGCCCTCTAAAGGGGGCACAGTCAGTTTGCTGATAGCTCTTTGAAGTGTGCGTGGAACACGGTTCGCCGTCGATCCGGGAACGGTCCATGATCGGACGGCGAGTCACCCATTACTCGTCATCCGCATGCCCGCGCCTACGGTGAACATCTAGCACAGCTAACAGTAGTGTCTGCATTTAATTTTTAACATACTAAAAAAATCCGTCCATAAGATTTTTTTTGTGCTTCTTCTGGTGCCGCCCCGGATGTGATGCCGTAGGCAATTGCTTAATTTGATTAAAGGTTAATCCGTCACTGATTAAGACACGATAGGTTTGCCAACGTGCAATGGAGCGTAGTATTCAAGGTGTCAAACTGTCAGACCGCGTACGCAACAACACACTGCGCTCCAAAACACAAATTACTGACGTTGGTCAAAAGGCCTCTGCGCTGAAATGGGCTTGGGCCGGCCACGTCTGCCGCATGCCCAATGAGCTGTGGGCCAATATAGCCACTTTGTGGAGCCCTGACACAGCCAGAAGGCGTCGCGGCAGACCTCGTAGAAGATGGCGGGACGAGCTAGATAAAACCAATGACCAGTGGTCCACTTTGGTCCTGGATCGTGAAAGCTGGAGATCATGGGGAGAGGCCTTTGCCCAGCAGTGGGATGATATAGGCTTACAGTAACAGTAACAGATTAAGACACCCAGAAACATTATTTTCTGGGGACGCTGAATCGAGCTACTGGATCAAAGTAACCTGGCATATAAAGTACTCACCAACAAGATTTCAAAGAGCGTCTTATATCCATTCCGATGCCAACTCATGTGTTGATGTCCACCCAGCTCTTCATACTTGGACTGAGTTGATATGTCGTTCCAGCTGTTCGAGGACTCGTAGTTGTCTATCACGAGGTCGAGGAATTGGAACAGGTTGTCCATGAAGTCCTGGTCTTTTAGGAGATGAGGGTGGTGTGTTCTTACGTATTCTGTGAGGCTGGAAATTAAGTTGAACAGAAGTTAAAGAAACAATATTGATGATCTCGATAGTAGAGGAAAAAACGCGTTTTTCTAAGAGTAAGTTAAAACTGTTGGATGTCGTAGTCTGGTCTTTTACGCATACTTGAAGACGGAGTACCGCTGCGCGGGGCTCCTATTTTTGTCTGGCGGTCTAAAGGAACCTAACCAAACAACCTCGGGTTGCCCCTAGCGTAGGTTCCTTACCTTTTAAACCTTCCCTGGACTTCCCAAAATAATTCAGACCAAAATCAGCCAAATCCGTCTAACCGTTCTCGAGTTTTAGCGAGACTAACGAACAGCAATTGATTTTTATATAATAGAGACGTACGCGAAATCGCGATGAAATGAGTAACTGTCTTGGCTTGTATATTTATTTGTCACAAAATTAAATACATGTAAAAAATCCGACGGGTAGGGGGGTCGCGAAATATTTCTTCGTACTAGAGGGATCGTGCCATGAAAAAAGTTGAAAAACCCTGCTTTAGAGCAAACCGGGCCGTCAACCCTCGCATCGGACGGCGAGCTACCCATTGCTCGCCATCTGTGTCAATTTCGGTTAGGAACACAAAACACTATATTGAACTAGCATAGCAACTGTCAATAGACAAGATATTGGTTTCATTTCACTGATAACGGCGATATTAAATATTTGAATAGCTAATTGCTGAATTAATAGTGATAAGAGTCATGTAGAGATATCAGGACAGGTCATTATTAATATTGTTACTATCTGGTCAGCTGTTTTAGTTCTTTGTTCTTATCTGAAGTTTTTTTCCAATATCAACTTAAGGGCGCGTAACCAGAAAGTTGGCAACGTCGCTAATAGCTGTCAAATAATAAAAAAGGAGATGTTTCATTCTGGGCTCAGTCTATGTACACCATATCAATAAATAGGGAAAATAGGGTAATTTCATAATTAGGAGCGTTTTTTAGCACGTTAACCCCATTATAGGGCGGCCATGACAGTACTATTTGACTTTTACTATGACGTTTGACAACTTTGACATTTCTATGCAGTGAAGTTTGCAGATTTTCTTGAGATATAATTTATGTTTTTCGGAGTTTGTAATGATTGTAAAATATCCTGTAGGTACGATAATTTTTATCGAAACCCAAGATTCTTGAGATTCGATCTTTATGCCAGTTTCTAAACGTCAATCAAATGTTGTCAAGATCCACCATGTTTGATTTTTTGTCGAGTGTTGTTATCCTTGACAAATTTAATTTAAAAGCACAATTAAACGAAGTGAAATTAAAGAAAATCAACAATATTTGACAAACATTTGCGACGTTGCCAACTTTCAGAATAAGCGCATTTGTACTCACGTTACATAATATGCCTTTTTTTTATCGTAGTAAATTCATCAAATGAGTCCTGCCACCCAGGGCTGAGCGGGAGGGACTGTCAGACTTGTACTGACTAAAATCCACGGTGTCCTTCAATAGCCCTTTACGTTCCGGGGTTCCGGTAATTCGTTAGTCTCGTGACCCCGGCAGGCTTTGGCTCTCCAAGGGGGTTCCCAGTCAGATTTCTGACAGCTCTTTGATGCGCGCATGGAACACAACGCGCTGTCGACCCGGGTATGGTCCATAGACGAACGGCGAGTCACCCATTACTCACCGTCTGCCAGCCCGTGTCTACGGCGGCCAGAGATCGTCTTCCGACGTCTATCACCGTGAGCGTCGTCCACTGAGGCTGGGCTCTAAGGTGGACGCTGTCCTCTCCCTCACGCGTCCCGCCTCCTCTTACGCTAGCAACAGTCAGGTCGCAAAACGTCAGGTGGCAAACTTTGTGTTGCCATCTGGCATATGCTGAGCTGAGGCCCTTTGGCAATTGTTAAGTTTTTTTATTTCCTCTATTTTTACTACCTATTCTCTCTTTATAACTTTATTGTTTAGTTTTAATCAACGACGATATATTACTAGAGTCTAAGAAACAAAAACTATTCTGTCAACTCGCTGAGGTACTACATAAGCGAGGGGGACGGGGTACTGCGTTGTGATTGGCTAACTCAAGGTCTGTTCTGTCTCAAGGTATGTTTACGGCTCTCAGGAGTGTTCGAAATAAGACAGATATAAGACTTTTTTGCCTAATGTGTTGACAGACATCGGTCGCCTGTTATTAGGAGTCTAGTAATATATCGTCGTTGGTTTTAAGTGTGTGCAATATAATAAACACAATTTTCTTTCTTTCAACTAATGATGGACAAAAAAAACTTACCGCTTAGTAATATACTGTCCCAAAGGCTCAGGTACCTCAGGTGGATCATCCACGACACCCAGACTGAAGTTGACCAGCTCATTCAACAGCGCCTTGTCCCCAGCACTGCCGTCTGACCGGTACACCTCGAAGTCCAGGTCTTGAGGGAGGATGGAGACGTTGTTCGCGATCGCCAGGTCGTAGACGCGGGAGGGGAATTGTCCGTGGATCCTGGTGGACAAAAATGGTACTTAGAGATGTAATTTTTCTTGTTAACGTCATTGAATGAGTCCTCCCACCCAAGGGCAGGGCAGGACTCGGAGGTCTAAAGCCTGCCGGGGTCGCGGGACTTATACCATCACCGTGACCCCGGAACATAAAGGGCTATTGAAGGACACCGTGGATTATAGTCTGTACAAGTCTGTACCTCCCGCCCTCCCCGGGGTGGGAGGCCTCATCTGATGATTATACCACGTAAAAAAAAAAAAAGGCAGGGCAGAAGAGACTATCAGACTTGGACTGACTAAAATTTACGGTGTCTTTAAATAGCTCTTTATGTTGCGTAGTCACGGTTACGCGTTAATCCCGCGACCGCGGCAGGCTTTGGCCCTCTAAGGACGGCCACGTCATATTGCTGACAGCTCTTTGAGCTCCGCGTCACATGGATCCATCAATCAGCGAGTCGCCCGTTACTCGCCGTCCGCATAACGTCGAGTATAACGGTAGATGATTTTGAAGAGTATCATGCGTTAGGTTATTTTTTATTTGTTTTGTATTTCACCATCATCAGCCGACAATGTTCCCACTGCTGGTTCACAGGCCTCCTCTCTGTGCGAGGGAGATGAGTTTTTTTAGGTTATCATCATCAGCCTATATCGGTCCACTGCTGGACATAAATAAGCCTCTCTCGCACACACATTCATTTCAAGTTTTAATGCCATTTATAGTCCTCGCCATATAAGCATGGAATAAAGGTCATTGATCCTAATAACGCATCGTTAGAATTCCATTACACCATCGTTCGAATTTCAAAATAAAATGTAAAGGTCACGGTTGCCTCTTACCACGATTCGTTTTATGTGATCGGAGGCGTTCGACGAACACTTTCTTTACTTTTTTGTCGAATGGTATTAAATTTTGGAAGCAGGGACCACTTTGGTTACCCGTTAAAAAGGGTTGGGATAGGGTTTTGACAATTGTTTTTTAAACCCCAGTTCATATTTGTTACACTTTTACGAAAACACTTATCATGGGTAACCAACCCCTTCAACCCTTCGGATTTGATAACTGTTTATTCAAACCCATTCTTATGGGTTCACTTGTAAATATAAGACTTTTGAACGGGTTACCCCTTCACAACGACTGTACGGGTTACCCATTAGAACTACAAATAATTGTAATTTTATATATTGTGATCTTGGGCCTTGACTTTAAAGTTCTAAACATACATGCATTCGATATGTACTCGTCAAGGTCAGCAACACGCTCTATTGCATGATTTTAAAGTTAATGTAGTCTTCATTTTGGAGTTGTTCGGGATTGTTTCATGTATAATCTTATCTTTTTTACGGAATCAAAAGGTCATTCGATCGTTTCATATCTTATATATAAAAAGAACCCGTTTTCCGTTGGCACGACAGAACATGAAAAAGGCTTGACCGATTTGGATAATTATTTTGTTGTGGTTTGGTAACCACGGGACCCGGGTTTTTTAGAACGGTCTTCCACACGTGCGAAGCCGGACGGGCCCGCCTAGTAATATATATAAATTATACAACTTGAATTAGATATCAAATAATATGATAAAGTTATTAATATTCAGTTAGCTTTTATTTCTTTATGACTCGCTTGCTCCTTCATTTTGTCTAATACAACGTGTAAAACCAAATGCGCAAACCTCTCGTGGGGTACTCACCTAGCCCTGATGCCACAGCCATGGCCCGGTACCAAATGGCTGAAACTAACCCCTTATAGATTTCCCTTCTGTCGTCTGTCTGTCTATCTGTCTGTCCGTCCGTCCGTATTTTACAGCCAGTTTTTGTCGAAAGTTAAAGAGCTATTTGTTGAAACCTTGGTAGTAGATGTATTATGTGACTGCCATTGGGAATTTTCACTATTCAACACAAAATAAAACAAAAAAAACCAAGTTTGGGGTACCCCCCATACGATAGATTTGAATTTTTTTTTTTCGCCTAACCCATCCATCATCATCATCCATCATCCGGAAGACGTCCCTGCTGGAACAATAGGCCCTCGCCCTCTTATACCGGCCACGGCCTACGACATCGCCACTTGCAGCCATCGGTTGCCCGCGCTCTCACGATGTCGTCGGGCACCACTAGTGGAGGCCTAAACCCACGCTGGCGTCGTCCGGTCCGTAGTCGACAACTCGAGAACCTTCTTCCCATCGGTTGTTTCGGTTCAGTTTCTACGGCGATGTGCCCCCATTGCCACTTTCAAACTGCAATTTTACGAGCTATGTCCGGTGATTCGGTTCTTCGCCGAGATCCGTGTTCCGGATTTTATTCCCCGCAATGCAACTCCGAGCATAGCTCTTTCCTTGCCTCGTTGAGAGTGACTCGTATCTCTCTATAGGCCATTAGTCAAGAACCACGTTTTTCATCAGGCCGTGTGTTATCAAATAGCACACACCTGGCTAGACCCCTTGTTTTGATACCTGCGGATTCTCGATGAGAAGATATCCGTACGTTCCCAAAACGCTGCTGCCCATCCGATTGGATTCTTCGGGCGGCTTTCTCGAAGTTGGACCTACCTAACTGTCAGGCAGGTAGTATAATTGTCTTCAACTTCGGGTATCATTCCCAACAACACTGGTACGGGCGCGCACATGGACAAGTCGAACGATGACTTTTTCGTCTTGTCTCTGTTCATCACGCTGAGCAATAGCAGTGAGGTGCTCCAATGATTCTCTGCCGTGATGACTATATCGGAAATCGGCAAAACAAGTGATTGATGTATTCGCCAATTGATGTATGGATTGCATACGTTCCATTCCAGAGCTTGAAAACGTCCCTCCAACGCGTTCGTTAACAGTTTTCGTTCGGAGAATAACTTCCTCCCTGGCGCACCATTTTTCGCAATTGAAGGTGGTTTCGGGCGCGCTCCTGGAAGTCGGATGGGACAGGGTTTGGCGTTTACGATACAAACACGTGAACACGTCGATATAGCTATAGTCCGATTATGACAATCGTTGGAGGGACTGCAGAACTGCCCAGGTTCGGATGGAATCGAAGGTCTTTTTCAGAGTCCGCAAACGATAAAACATAAGGGCCGATTACTACTCCTCAGTCTTCTGTATAATCTGGTGGAGCGTGTGAATTGGTCTATGGTGATAAAACCTGTTCGGAAACCGGCTTTTCTTCGGGAGGCTGGAGTCATCCAAAACCTGCCCCCCGGTTCGAGATGGTTTCGTAATGACTATTGAGAACAGAGCTTGTAAACATGGCTCCAGAAGAGATTGGAACCGGTAGTTCTCTACAAGCTGGTGGGTCACCCTTTTTGAAGAAAAGAACAAGGCCACGCTCCTGGGCCATGCTTCTGGCATAGTGCCTTCGAGTATGACGGAATTAATGACCTTCTGGGAGGACTAGAAGTAATAGGTTTTTCCACCCTCGTCAGAGTTACGTTGTGATTCCGCATAGCCCGGCGCCTTGTTATTCTTGAGCTGTTTAAGAGTCATTCTAATCTCGTACAGGCTGAGTTCCGGATATCCTCAGTGTAGTGCCGCGGTCAGGTAGCTCTGCGTCTCAAGCTGTACCGATACTGGGTTGTCGTGTATTGGGACGTGTATAACTGTCAGGAAAACCTCTCAAACCTCTCAGCGGATCTCCGGGTTCGGCGAAAACGATTCCGGCCGTCTTAATCTCAGCCTTGTCATTTGGCTTTGCCCAATAACAACGATTCGTTGCGAAGACTTTTGAGCCCTGAGAGTCACGCTCGTCGCCCGCTTTGATCGGTGCTGCACGATAAGCACGCAGGTCGGTCACGGTCGCATTGATTTAGAGATGCGGTCTATTGAGTTTGCCATATTTCGAACATATCAGTCTGAAGTATGCACCTCATCTCGGTCCGGTCTTGCTAACGTGAGGGTTTCCGTTCGAGAGCTGTGAGTTTATTGCGGCGCGGAATAAACTTAACCCCCAGCTTGGCAAGTTTTCCACCAACTCATCGTAATCTATCGTCCACGGCTTCGCAGCTCGGCTAGGCACTGGAAGCGATTGTGCATTTGAGTTGAAAGTCTTCGGGTTTTCTGTATTGTAACCAGGTGCGGAGCGTGGACCTTCACGCCAGACGAGCCTTTCAATTCACGCTTCGGAATGGATATTCATTTGCCTCTGATGATTGCGGGGCGCTACCCGGTTTTTACACTTGGCGATCACAGAGACATCACTGATATTCGCTTCTTTGGTCGTAATGATGAAGTCGATCTCATTTCTGGTAGACCAGCGGGCTCAGCCACGCCACCTCTTGGATGGCCGTTTCTCTGGAAGAAGGGATTTCATTAAATAAGCTCTTCCTTTTCCATGAAGTCGACCAGTTGCCACTGATGGCCCCTAATGGTTTTCCGCTGGCCCATACCCAAATGGCCCCACTCTCACCTCATCGCCATTCCGTGCGCCCACCTTCGCCGCGTTGAAGTCCCCACATACAACGGTTGAAGTATGTTTTTCGGAGGTATGTATGCCTCGGATAGCTCCTCATACAATGCCTCTGCTTCATCGAAGATACCTTCACGAATAGACCGGTTGGTTATTCTGAGTATAAAGTATGCAGACCCGGCTCGACACACTGGTCGACCTCGCATAACGTGAGTTGAGAGGGACCTGCGGAGACGAAAAAAATCCGACACCGCAACCCTGGATTATACGTCTCCTTCGTAGAAAGAGCATGTTCCGGAATCTAGACCGATCGGTATCCTGAATCTCGCTTCGGATTTCTGATATCCAGATATCCCAGCGCATTTGCTCATTCTTCTTCGGCTCGATAATCTTCGCATCGGTCCTCATGTGCGGATGTTTTGTGTGTTTGCCAGGGGGCAAGTTCATTGGGGTGGTAGCGGGCATCTACCCGGGAGTCCTTATAGCACCCCGGCTTCCGCCGTTACCCATCCGCGAACCACCCAGACCAGGATAGCGGAGCTACCGGGACTGGGGGGCCTTGCTGTGGTTTTCATCAGAATGGGGAGGAGGGGGCTTTGCGCATAATCCCCACTGCTTGAACGCTTGGCAGGCGACTTGGGAATCGCAGAAAGTCACCGGAGTTTAGGCCGAAGGACACAACTGCGGCCCTCCTACGGTTGCTGACGTAGCCTGGCCCATACGTGTGGTTATCTTATACGAATAGGTTCTCTAATGAAATTGTTTGACTAGAAATCGAGTATGTTTTTTAATGCTTCATTTGCCTTGCAGTTGCAAAGTTACAACCACTACAAAAACTTTTATTATGCTTTACATAGTAACCCACCCCTGTAATGTGTACTCTATTCACTTCGTTTTACTGTACGTAATTAAAACACTTCCTTTGTTCATCTTCAATATTCCAGATGTTTATTTAAAACTTTAAAACCGAGAAAGCTTAAAGGAGCGTCCTTGGAAACCGAGTAAGAACACTATGAAAATTGATGAGTCTAACTTTCAAGGTTCAAACTAGAATTCCCTTCTCCAACGTAAATTTAAAATAATTTTATTTAAAACCCGTCTGAAACCCTGACAAACCTTGTCAAAGGGTTATCTACTTCCATTAGATACAATCTGAACGGTAACACTCTTGAACTATTTAACTTAGTGAAAGGGTTTACCCGACGTTTTAGGGTGTTTGAAAGGCTAACCACTACCAAGAGGTAAAAATTTATATTACTGAACCCATACAAACCTGTTACACTTTCGAAAGAATTACTTATATTCGGGGTTTACGGTCCCTGATTGGAATACATTGGTACACGGGGGTCAAAGAATTTTATTCCACACTTATCTGGCTCAAAGTATAACACATTTTACATTCTTTCTACTAATTTAATGGAAACCTTTCGAGGTACCTACCTAAGTATATCGAATTTGGGAAAAGTAGCTTAGCATTTATATGGTTTCTTGTTTCTAGTGTGGTAAATAAAGTATTCAATGTAAAATGTCATGCTTCCAAAACACATTTTTTGGAATACGCACACGACATATTTTAAAGGTAAATTCATTCTTCGGGACACTTCGAGCTTCATTGTCTCTGCGCTTTTCTGGTGGTTGCCACTGTTGATTTTAGCGCACAGGAGTTGGAATAGTGCAGTGTGGTCGACAACGGACGTTGCAGGACGATCTCCAGCCACCTTAGGCGCGGGCATGCGGACGGCGACTCGCTGTCTGATCACGGACCATGCCCGGGTCAACGACGCGTCGTGTTCCACGCGCGACCCAAAGAAGTGTCAGCACATTGACGAGGCCCCCTTAGAGGGTCAAAGCCTGCCGGGGTCGCGGGACTAAGGAGCTACTGTGACCACACTGACCTTGGAACGCAAAGGGCTATTGAAGGACACCGTGGATTTTAGTCAGTACAAGTATGACAATCCCTCCCGCCCTGCCGTGGGTGAGAGGACTCATTTGATGGTTTTACCACGCTAAAAAAGAAATAAGAGTACCTAGTGTGGGCTTCTACCTTTAACTTACCATTCAGCACCCAACTCGACCACGCCGTCACCAAAAGGTACCGTATTGACTCGGCCTCCGACCCTGTCCATTGCTTCAAGTGCTAACACTTTCTTGCCGGCCTGTGACAGCGTGGATGCCGCCGTGCACCCTGCAGCACCCATACCCACTATGATCGTGTCATAGACTTGAGGCATTGTTGCGCTGTGGAAGAAAAGAGAAATTAGTATAATTGTCGTTTTTCTGTCTTTCTTTTCTTCTCAAAACAAGGGTGTTTAACCAGTGTGTGTTGCCAGTGATTACATATGGCTCTGAAACGTGGTCTTTGACTGCTGGCCTTTTAGAGAAACTAAGAGTCACTCAACGAGCAATGGAAAGAGCTATGCTCGGAGTTTCTTTGCGGGATAAAATCCGGAACACGGATATTCGGCGAAGAACCAGAGTCACCGACATAGCTCGTAAAATTTGCAAGTTGAATGGGCAGGCCACATCGCTCGTAGAATTGACAACCGATGGGGAAGAAAGGTTCTCGAGTGGCGACCACGGACCGGAAGACGCAGCGTAGGTAGGCCTCCCACTAGGTGGACCGACGACATCGTGAGAGTCGCGGGCAACCGATGGATGCAAGTGGCGAATTGTCGTTCGGCGTGGCGGTCTAAGGGGGAGGCCTATGTTCAGCAGTGGTCGTCTTCCGGCTGATGATGATGATGATGATGATGATGATGTCGTCTTTCGGGAGATTATCGACTGCTACGCAACGTGTCGCGGTTTCGATACTCGTACAGAACAAAAATTGTATGATCTACAATTAGTTATTCCGGGTCTGGGTGTTAGTGTATGTGAGTTTATACCTATGTTTGTAAACGCTTCCCACGATACAGGAGTTTCTACACTAAGCGCGCGAGTTGAATGCAGAGCTTAGGAATGCGGTAGTGCCGTTGATAAGGATGGCACAGTACTACACTGCAGGCGCGAGAGGTGGGGCGTGCGGGTAGCGGGGGGCTCTTCACCTCAGACCCCGACTGCATTCAACTCGCGCGCTATCCATAGTTTGGGGCAATGTTTAAAAAAAAAACCGGGTATTTGACAGCAGTCCGTCATCGTTAGCTATAGTTTTGAAAATTAATGGACACGTATTTTTTCTTCCATTAAACCAATGCATATGTACAAAGATATAACGCATCAAAATTCAAAAGTGGGGGCTTGTGACGTCAGGAGCAAGTAAAAACTGTATTTGCTTGTGACGTTTTGCCAAATTTTAATTTTCAATTTAAAAATTGACGTAGATATGTTTGTCAATTTAAAAATTGTCGTATCTTTGTTGATTTACGTCACAAAAGAAAATATATGTGTCAAATATGTTTTTAATAATCTCAGTGAAGGAATAATTAGATAATCGAATACTCTATTATCATCATTGTGGAATTTAAAACTGTGCTGTATTGTCCACAATGTCCTTACGTAGTTCATGAGATAAGCCTTGTGACAGAAGGACAAATGGACAGCGCAGTCTTAGATATAGGGTCTGTTTTATTCTTGGAATCCTAGAAATTATTGCATTCTCCATTTCTACCTCATAAAAACTTTAACAACAACAAGTTTTTTAATTCTTCCCCAGCATATTAATATTTTTTTAATGTAATGATGGGTTCGTTTTACCACTATCTTGATTGATGATGATATATTATAAAAAAAAAGTTGACTAAGTTCAGAAATACGGCCTGGTGATTGAAGAACAGATACACAGATGGTCAGTCAGCAGAGTCTTAGTAAAAGGGTCCCATTCATTTTAAGTAAGTACCTAAGGAACTCTAAAAGTGCTTTATGGTTTTAGCACTACCAGTGCCCTAGGCGAGATTTTCTACGTCGCCCCCTAACTGCAATACAAACCCATATGAAAAAAAGGTATAAAAAAGTAAACTGAAGACTTACTTCTGTTCGATCAAATGAAAAAGTTCAACTAACTTGACTCTCTCTATTATGCTTTTGTGCACGTTTGCACTCTATCAATTCTCAATTTAGTGAAAAAAACATGTTATTTTGGAAACGTCCCTTGAATTATGTTAGTTTTGTGTTTTCTTTGACGGGTTTTGGGTTTATCCATCCCCTAAAAATGGGATGAAAGAAATTGGGAAACGAGAAAGTAGGCCTGCGGCGCCGCTTCGTATACCTTACCCTAACGCCGGTACTGGCTTTATGATAAGGTTGGGCATAGTTGTGTTTATGCCCAACCATTGGAAAATCCAGGCAAGATACAGAGCTACCATAAAATTCATATTTAAAATGATAAGTAATGTTATTTATTCAGAAACTCAAATAGTCTAATCTCATGTTTTCATAAATGTATGCAGTTCAATGTAAACAAGAAATGATTGTCGTAACAAGTCATAAAAAATGTAAACAAATGATCAGCTGAGGAATTGTTATGAAAAGTTTTGAATTATTGTTAAATATATTGATAAAAAGGGCATTTTTCTTATAGCATTCTGTTAAAAAGAAAGTTTTCTTTGTTTTCATTCATCAACACAAAGAATAAACAATATTTTTTTCTTTTTCTTATGTAGTAAAGTTTTTTTTTAAAGTTCAAAAAAAGAATAGCTAAGGTTAGGTACTCACATCAACAAACCGGTTATTGTAGAAAAAAAAGAAAGTTTGTTTAGTCGATTTTGGGCCCCCAACAACGTTATCACTGGAAAATTACACGTCGCACACCTTTGAACCGACTGAGAATAATAAACTAGGTTATATTTATGACGTGCACTATATCAAAGTGTAGCGTAATCACTCAATTAATAAAAGATAAGTCAACAATAGTCTAACAAAGCACTTTTCAATGTTTACTTATCTAGATAACATTTGTTTTAAAATTATCGCCGACTTTATGAAATCTAGATTTTGACGTTTAGTTTCCATACATGGTTGAGGCTGCCAGCACTAGAATTTAAATTTGCCTACACTGGTTTTTTTTTTTTTGGCAAAAATAATAAAAGTAAAACTTCTTGACTTGAACTTATAGGTAAGCTCGAGAAGTGGGCCTTTGCCCAGCATTGGGTGGGACATTTATTTGGACACGATTGGCTGATAATTATATTAATATTATGAGAACTTACAGGCATACAGAAAAACTGTTGATAAAAGAAATCTTAAAAGATTTACGCACTAATTTGAAACTCCATCCAACCATTAGTTTGTTTTTGTTTTCAACTTTGACACTGACAGCTTGAGTACGTTGATATTAAACGTTGATCTTGATGAGATGAACAAATGACTTGACACGTTACCAATTCGCATTAATTAAAAAAAACCATTTACCGAATCAAGAATTTATTCAATAAATCGATTTTATATACCATTACTTTTGAACCCAATATTATGTTGTTTTTTATAAACAGACCCAGATTCTAAAAAACACATCACATTTTATTTTAAATTTTAAGTTTCTCCATTTTGTTTTGGGAATTTCTCTTGTCGTGGGATCGTTTACAAATATTCAATCCCATACAAAAACCGTGCTACCTACATATTATTTTATTGCAAACTTAATATATATTTATTGATTTCAGTTCTGAAGACGAAGTATTTATTCGCCGGTTTTTTCTTTTTGTTTTGAAGAATCTTGTTGTTTTGATGCTGAATAATAATCTCTCTATTTTGATATCGGTAAAGACAATTTTTTCATGAAAAAATATGCTTTATAATGGTCGCTCACCTGCAAAACGGTAATTTTCTAAATAACCGATTGTTTATTTTTTATTTACGGTTCATTCCATTTAAAAATTTACTCACAAAGGCTGGTAAAAATATTACATGGTAACACTATAATTGTCAAAATAAAACTTGCGTTCCATACAAAAGAATAATAATTTTAAGCATTACATTTCTAAGAATAAAATAAAAGCTTAAATAATTTATTTAATTAATAAAATTACATGACCGTCTTAGAGCTATAAAAATAAGTTAAAGAGCAGTTCCCACTTTTATATAAATTCATTTGAAGACGCAGAAAATTAAAACAGAGCTGCAAGAAACACTAGTTCTGCCATGCGAATACCTACCGCAATAAAAGCTTATTGATAAATAAAAACCACGATAAAACCGTCTTGAAAAATATTAATCCCGTGGTCTCCCAGTTGAGTTGATTTCTAGACTGCATTTAACCTGATTACAAACAGGAATTATTTCTAAGACCAACAAACATCTTCGTGCGTTTCATAGTGGCGCTAGTAGTAATACAAAAATGTCAAACTACTGTCAAATTCAGTACATTTCGTTTTAGTTCCTAATTTCGCCACTTGTTTTCTAAAGTTTGTCGCTCTAAATAAAGACAATTTTGTAATTATGTCATATAAGCTTTGAATTAGGCACCACTGTCTTTATAGTACCCAATTTTTTAATTATGTAATGCGACAGATTAGTTAATGCTATGCGTTTATTGCCCGTGGTCCTACCTACATACTACTTAGAGATAGGTACATACTACATAGTCCTACCAAATCAAATCGTTTATTTCAACTACGCCAATTACAGGTAGGTACTTTTGAATTGTCAAGAGCCGTATATTAAAACTAGTACTAAAATATAATATAGGTAGGTACCTATAGCTGTTATGGTGATGGTGATACAGTCCCAGTCACTAAGACATACCGTAGATGCATAATTCCATAATTCCCTCTACTAAGTCTGTGATCATTCCAAAGCGTAGATCTCTATGGAGAAGAATGAGCAAGAAACTCCATGGACACTGTTTTAACCATGCCATGGTAAACACGGCTACACATCAAGCTATACAAAACCAGTTTGTCTTGGTCTCGTTTCGTACGATTTTTACACACAGGTAACGGTCAACTAATACTGGTTTTGCATAGCTTGATGTGTAGCCGTGTGTACTACCAAGCGATCTATTAGTACCTACCATGGGAAATTTTCTAGGACCGTGATAAAGTTAAAAATCTATTCAAGAAAATTGACAGTTTGCTGTGTACCCCGATATACTGGCGTCTGTACAATTCTTTAGACAGATTCTATTGCTCCAATTTAATGGTTATGCTAACAGGTTAAGCACCATCATCCGTTCATAGTCAATTTATTGATGAGTTTCATGATTGTGTCATCATTTCTCAGTATTTCAAACTGAGGCAAACTTAATCACGGGTCGCGGGACTGTCTCATCGTAACAGTGTCCCTGGAACGTAAAGGGCTGTTGAAGGATCACCGTGGATTTTAGTCGGTACAAGTCTGACAGTCCGTAGTTACTGTTGTGTAATACATTACATTACGCCTAATAACGATACATTGAGCTATTATTACTACGTATAGATACGACACCACGTATCACCACTGTGTCCCTTCCAGGATGAGTGCGTGCGCACAAGTTCATTCAGTTGTTTGACAGCTCTGTGGCGTGCTCTAGGCGCGCGCACTCATCCTGGATGGGACACAGTGGTGATACGTGGTGTCGTCTCTATACGTATTAATAATAGCTCAATGTATCGTTATTAGGCGTAATGTAATGTGTTACACAACAGTAACTACGGACTGTCAGACTTGTACCGACTAAAATCCACGGTGATCCTTCAACAGCCCTTTACGTTATTATAAATTACACAAAGTAATGCGCCTGACTGGATTCAAACGATTCGAACCTATACGACCATAAGTAAGGGCCGGTACCACTGGGGCCACCACTGCTCTGAGCCCAACACACATTATTAAAACGCGACACGATCCGATGCAACGCGATGCGTGTTGAGTCGAATCAAATTTATTGTTTTCTATAGACCAGAATCAAACTATGAACATCCGACGCGACGCCATGCCTGCACATTTGATTCGAGTCAACAAGCATTATGTTTCATCGGGTCGCGTCGCGTTTTAATGTGTTTCCGCCTTAATTATTATGTTTTTGATAAAACTAACTCGGTAACAAAGACTTTTATTTATTTACTGTGTTATTTAATTAGTTTAAAATAAATACTCATACTTACATAGTACCTAAGGTCAGATAAAAAACAAATAACTATCGAGATAATTACGTCATTAGTAATAACATAACAGATTGTAAGATGTTTACAATCTTCTTCTTCTATATATATAAAATTCAAAACTGACTGACTGATCTGACAACGCACAGCCCAAACCGCTGGGCCTAGAATCTTGAAATTTGGCATAAGCCCTCCTTATATCACGCAGGTGAGCACTAAGAACGGATTTTGCAAAATTCGGCCCCTAATGGGTTGTTTTTGGGGTTGATAGTTTGAATGAAACTTTGTTACTACAAGTGCTAGGAGTCTCAAGACGTAAGTGATAGTTAAAACGGGATTGATGTATTGATAGTTAGAGGTCTCAAATTTTACAGGAGGTTCTACTTTAGACATAGGTTCTCACTAAGAGAGGATCTTGCGAAATTCAACCCCTTTAGAGTAGTTTTGGGGTTGTTAGCAAGGAATTCCAATATATTTATTAGGGTTATTTAAGAACGTAGGTACCACCCAAGACGGGATACTGCGAGTAGGCAGAAATTTTGTTGAATATTGATTTAGATTTTGGAAAAGTATCCCTTATAGAGGGTGGCTGGGAGTAAAAAAATCACAAAAGCAAAGTTCTAAAATCACGCGGACGAAGTCGCGGGCGAAGTGCTCGTAACATATACAGGAGTGACGTCTTAGCAAGAGTTATTCAGCGTAATGAGCAGTCTCTGTTGACGTATAAAAATTGAAGATCAAGAACATCTAATGTGGAACTCCAAGAGCCCAGCTACCCCGCGGTGGTGGACGCCCACGGCGTCGGACGTCACAAGACTGTCTCCGGCCACCGTAGGCGCGGGCATGCGGGCGGCGAGTAAAGGGCAACTCGCCGTCCGACCTTGGACGGCGCGTCGTGTTCCACGCGCGCCTTAAAGAGCGTCAGCAAAATGACGGGGCCCCCTCTCAGAGGGCTAAAACCTGCCGGGGTCGCGGGACTTAAACCATCACCGTTACCCCGGAACATAATTCAACTGGGCGTGGATGGCTATCTTCGCAACTATGAGGAATATCGAAAAATGTTGAAGATTCCTTTCAACAATTCTGGGAAGTAATCATATATGGCAAACTTAAGAAAAACGTATAATTGAAAAAAAAAACTGATCAATCTTCAAGGCGATGACTGTATTCGAAACTTAAGTTATCTTTTTCTTCTTTGAAATCATGCTTATTTTTGTTCATCTCAACGCCCAATTGAAAAATTCAACCTGTATAGGAATGACGTCTTAGAAAGAGCTGTTCAGCCTAATGAGCATTATCTATTGATGTATTAAAATAAAATATAAGATTTGGAACACCTGATGTGGAAATCAAAGCTATCACTAATTTCACGGACTGATTTTCGATGACGATTAATATATTTAATACAATTTTTATTCTACTGGCCAAAGTCCCATGTTTTTTTTACCCGGGCTCTTGGAGTTGGGTATCAGACTTTTCGGATCTTCGATTTTGCCGACCCCATTGTCGCTGGCATAAGCAACAAGATCCGCGTACGAAGTCGCGGGCAGAAGCTAGTAATTTATAAGTTTTACATAGGTATCGATATAAATAAGGTCTTCTCTTTTAAATTCACCAAGAGGGGATTATCAGTACCCTTAGCACGAGTTTTCAGTATTTGGGACGTAAAGTAAACTGGAACTTTGACAATTTCAAATTGACTATTTTCAAGGAAAAAATTAGTACCTTCTTCGCACACCAGAGGCGCTGTTCCATATTTTTATACAAGAAACGCTGTAAATACTGTAAAGTAAAATAGTGAAAACTCGTGCTAAGGGTACAGAATCCGTAACAAGATACGAAAAAACTTAGGAATTTTGGCCGCTTGTAATCGTCCGTTTTTTTTTCACCGGACAACGGATCGTCAATTAACGGATATCCTTGTATCGATTGCCGGACAGATGTCCGGTGAATGTACACAATTTCATTTCAGTGGTACGAGTTGTAAGTCGTACTAGCTTCGAACCCAGTAGGCGCATTCATTTGTGTAATTATTTATTCCCACGTTTTTATACACTCACTTTTCTGTTTGTTTTTTTTTTATTACGAATTGCTCTCAATTACTGTGCAGGAAAACTTCGTGCAGGAAATCAGCATGTCTCAGAATGAAAAATTCTAAGAGATGTGACATCTACCAACCCGCACTGGACACGCGTGGTGGATTATAGCCCACCCCCTCTCACAGAGTGGAGGCCTGTGTTATATATTTACCCCAATCTGTCAAATTGTACCAATCGAACATTCCCCTTCTACTATTGTGATAAGGTTCAAAATCTATTAAATAAAGACAGATTGAGGTAGGGCTCCGTTGAAGTTGTGTAATATAACTCAGGATCCTCAGGATGCAATGACGAGCAGTGTGTTTTTGGGGCACCCCGACTCGGATTTTTCGACCTTAGGGTATTTTACTCAAAAATTTTCACTTAGGCCGAAAATATAGATTAAGTATTAAAAAATATTAGACCCGTATTTTTTCTTTTTGTCACCACCCAAACCAAAATTGACGAAGATACAACACTTCTAAACAAAATCACACTCCCGAATTTAGAAGCGTTTTATCTTTGTCAATATTCATTGTTTTAAAAAAAACAAAAAAATACGTGTCCATTATTTTTCGATATTATTACTGACGGACTAAATAGATTTTCAATTTATTTATGCAGTTAAAATACCGTATTACCTAGGTTTGAAGTGGTGGCCGTCTATGCTACGAATGCATGTGTGAAAGTTTTTACGGCACATAGCGCCGTGGCTGAGCGTACGACTGCTTGCACTGCGTGTCGCGTGATCTCTTCTCGTTCGGAACATAATTATAATTGTATGATATTTACAAGTACTTGTTCGGGGTCTCATTATTCGTGCATCTCCAAGAGATTGTAAGGGGTGTTTGTAAA
>CM052983.1:7769255-7919236 GCA_028554685.1 Agrotis ipsilon | reverse complement strand
GGTCCGAACGTTGGGGTGGAGGGAGGACGCTGTCCTCCTCCCTCGCGCGGCCCGCCTCCTCCTTCGCGAGCATGACTGCTTTCGCCCCGCAGCAAAATGCCTCGACCAATGTGCCGGGCGCAGAGGACAATGCGGTGCTCTGCCCAAACGGGGCAGTCCTGCACCGTATCTCCACTGTGTCCCCGGGGTGATCTTCGCGTCTCGTTGTGTACGAAGGCTAACAGTCAACGACGATATATTCTAACTCTAATAACAGGCGACGCTGTCTGTCCAACACATTAGGCAAAAAATCTTATAATCCGTCTTATTTCGCCAACTCCTGTGAGGCGTACACATACCTTGAGACAGAAAAGAACCTCGAGTTAGCCAATCACAACGCAGTACCCTCGTTCCCCCTCCTTACGTCAGTACCTCCGCGGTTGACAGAAGAGTTTTTGTTGTTTAGTCGTGCATCGGAGTCCTAGTAATAATCTCGTCGTTGCTAACAGTTGACGGCCCCCACAAACAAAAATGGGTTTTTTTGGTGCAGTGGTTGTGTTTTTTAAATGCTGCACGCCAGTTAGAGTTCGATTTCCGTACTTGTCCGGGTCCTGTTTTTTGTATGTGAGCCTAAAGCAGGATACTACGTGTGGAGAAATGTTCTTCTTTAAACTAAATACATACTAAAATGTCACTTATTTGGGAATATCTTCCGTGATTATTAATTGTTTTTGAGTTTACTATTCGGATATTTGACTAAAGCCACCCGCGATCATGGCGCTTGCCAACGCGTTCGAAATATCGGGAACTCAAAACAATTAATATCACGGAAGATCTCCCGTAAGTGACCTTTTAAATTGTAATAACCGTGGTAGTCTAAAACAGTGTATAATAAAATCTTTTTGATCTCAACACATTTACAAATTGATTGCCTACGTTATAGTTACATATGGCACGAAACTGTGTTAAAATTATGTTTTTTTAGATTCCAACAACCCTACGCTGTGTAAAAAAAGGATACAATAGACATATTAAAACCAAAAAGTAATTATATTCAATAGATCAAAAATAAATTTTACTACATTACCATTACTATTGTTATAGGAAAAACGCAACGACGATATCTACTAGACTTCCTAATACAGGCGAGACCGTGTCCTGCCAACCACATGAGGAAAAAAGTCGTACATCCGTCTTATTTCTTCTCTCACTCTGTGGCCTAAACATACCTTGAGACAGAACAGACTTTGAGTTAATCCAATCACAAACGCAGTACCCTCTTCCCCCTCTCTTACGTAGCCCACCCTCATGCGAGTGACCGAATAGTTTTTGTTCCTTGATCTTGCATGTCGGAGGTCTAGTAAATATATCGCGTTGGGGAACATGTGGTATGTTTGGTAATCACACACTTAACTTAAGGCAACTAACACAACGTAGCGCAAGCGCCCTTATTTAACTATCCCTTCCTAATTTTCGAATAAAGTCTTAAAATTGAAGCTAAACTAAAGGAAAGAGAAAAAACCCTCATTACCACCAGGCGCGCCGGGGTATTGACTCTGGTGGGTTTGGCTCCGATGTATTTGGCTCTGATGTGTTTGGGCTCTGATGTGCTTGCTCTGATGTGCTTGCTCTGATGTGTCCTGGCTCTGGTGTGCTTGGCTGTCTGGTTTCTTGGCTCTGATGTGCTTGGCTTCTGGGTACTTGGCTCTGGTGTGCTTGGCCTGATGTGCTTGGCTCTGGGGGTGTGCTTGGCTCTATTGGTGCTTGGCTCTGATGTGCTGGCTCTGGTGTGCTTGGCTCTGATGTGGCCTTGGCTCTTGGTGGTACTTGGCTCTGGTGTGCTTGGCTCTGATGTGCCTTGCTCTGGTGTGCTAGGCTCTGGTGTGCTAGGCTTCTGATGTGCTTTGCTCCTGTGTCTGTGGCTCTGGTGTGCTAGCTCTGATGTGCTTGGCTCCTGATGTGCTTTGCTCTGGTGTGCTAGGCTCTGATGTGATTGGCTCTGATGTGCTTGCTCTGGTGTAACTTGGCTCTGGTGTGCTAGCTCTGATTGTCGTGGCTCTGGTGTGCAGACTCGGTGTGTTTGGCTCTTGTGTGCTTGGGGGCTCTGATGTGCTTGGCTCTGGTGTGCTAGGCTCTGATTGTGGCTTGGCTCTGGTTTGCTAGGCCTCTGGTTGCTTGCTCTGGTGGGTCTCGGCTCTGATGTGCTTGGCTCTGATGTGCTTGGCTCTGTTGTGCTTGGCCTCTGATGTGCCTTGGGCTCTGGTGTGCTAGGCTCTTGGTGTGCTGGCTCTGGTGTAACTTGGCTTCTGGTGTGCTTGCTCTGATGTGCTTGGCTCTGGTGTGCTTGGCTCTATTGTGCTGGCTCTGATGTGTCTTGCTCTGGTATGCTGGCCGTCTGATTTGCTTGGCCTCTGGTGTTGCTAGGCTCTGATGTGCTTGGCTCTGGTGTACTTTGCTCTGGTGTGCTTGGCTCTGGTGTGCTTGGCTCGGATGTGGTCTGGCTCTGGGGTGTCGAGGCTCTGATGTGCTTGGCTCTGGTGTATTTGGTCTCTGGTGTGCTTTGGCTCCGGTGTACTTGGCTCTGGGGTGGCTATGCTTTTCTGGTGTGCTTGGCCTGGTGTGCTGGCTCTGTGTGCTTGCTCTGTGTGCTTGGCTCTATTGTGCTTGGCTCTGATGTGTCTGGCTCTTGGTGTGCTAGGCTCTGATGCACTTGGCTCGGGTGTGCTTGCTCTGATGTGCCTTGGCTCTGTTGTGCTCAGGCTCTGGTGTCTTGCTCTGATGTGCTTGACTCGGGTGTGCTTGGCCTCTGCGATGTGCTTGGCTCTGGTGTGCTTGCTCTGGTATGCTAGGCTCTATTGTGCTTGGCTCTGTGTGCTTTGGCTCTGGTGTGCCTTGCTCTGGTGTACTTGGCTCTGGTGGTGCTTGGCTCTGGTGTGCTTGGCTCTGTGTGCTTGGCTCTGGTGTGGCTTGGTTGTCTTCTGTAAGTCGACAATCGGTTTCATCCATAATTTTTTTTTTTTTGGTGACTGTAGCGGAATGATTCGAATTAACACAATGGGAGTTTTGAAGTCCTAACGACCCAATGGCTAGTATGAAAATAAAGAGATTTTCGCTCGCAGTTTTTTATAGAGGTAATGAAAACCAATGGGCCTGGTCCTCAGTCAAACAGCAGACGACAGCGAACACAACTTTAATCGTCATCATTCCTAATACATTTTCCGAGTAAAGGGCAACCTCTCTCCATGCCTGGGTCGACGGCGCGCGTGTTCCACGCAACGCCTCAAGAGCTGTCATCAAAAATGACGGGGCCCCTTCACAGAGTGCCAAGCCTGGCCGGAGTCGCAGTACTTATTTCCCTCACCGTGACCCCCCCACCCCCCGGATCATACAGGGCTATTAAGGACACCGTGGATTTTATCAGTACAATCTGACAGTACTCCCGCCCTCCCGGGGTGGCGGTCTCATTTGATGATTTTACCAAGTCTAAAAAAAAAAAAATATCAAGATTTTAAAACGTTGTCAGCAACACTAAAGGTTAGTTCCCGTTTTAAGACGTTTCTAGCCAAGCTGTATCATGGTAAGGGGCACTTCGCTGGTCCGACCATGGGCATACCCGGGTCGACGGAGCGCATTGTGTTCCACGCCGCCTCAAGAGCGTCAGCATAATTACGGGCTCCCTCTCAAGGCCAAAGCCTGCCGGGTCGCGGGAACTTTACCATCACCGTGTACATAAAGGGCTATTGAAGACACCGTGGATTTAGTCAGTACAAGTCGGACATAGTCTCTCGCCTGCCCCGGGTGGGAGGACTCATTTGATGATTTTACCATGATAAAAAAAAGGTTAGTTAGATTTATTATTGTGCCATAAAACTAAAGTAATAAAGAAAACAAAACATTCAAAGACTGGTAGCGAGAGCACAGGTGGTCACTTCCGGTTTTTCTATTCTCTATTCCTACTCTACTGTTTTTGCCATCTGTAAAGTCCCCCCGAGGACAACCTAGTAGAGCATACGTTGCAGAGACTGCCCAGCTTTGGGCAAGCACCGACGTGTCCTCATTGTCAGGGAGGTCGATATGCGCGGCGACCTCCGCCCCCGCCTGGTCAGGCCATGCTGTGGGGGCCGAGACCGGAGTGGGAAGCGTCTCCTCCTTCTGCGAATTAATGCTCGTGAAGGAGTAGCGGCCGGAGAGAGAGAGGAACAGCGTCCTCCCTCCGCCCCCCGAAACCGCATTGGTAGCACCCACAGCGTCGGACTTGTCGGCAGACGACCTCCGGCCATCGTAGGCGCGGGCATGCGAACAGCTTAAAGGCAACTCGCTCCATGCCTGGGTCGACGGCGCGTCGTGTTCCACGCACGCCTCAAAGAGCTGTCCAGCAAAAATGACGGGGGGCCCCTTCCAGAGGGCCAAGCCTGCCGGAGTCGCAGGACTTATTTCCACACCCGTACCCCGGATCATAAAGGGCTATTGAAGGACACCGTGGATTTTAGTCAGTACAAGTCCCTGACAGTCCCTCCCGCCCTGCCCGGGGTTGGAGGTCCACATTTGATGATTTTACCAAGTAAAAAAAAACCGTAAAGTCCTAATATGGTGTAAACTACTAAATACAATACTACTTAACAAGCCTTCATAACTGCTTCCAATACAAAGGTAATGGTGAGAGTGCGCCATCCGCTTATAAAGTTTAGACGCACCGGCTTCATTTTCGAAATCCCAATATAATCCTTCCACAGTATAACAAAAACACTTATTACTCATATATCCTTGGCTTATCAACTCATATAAATATTTACTGTGGTAACTTCGATTTACCGTTAAAATGCAAGTAAAATTAAAAGAAGTAACCGCACTAAAGAGATTGGGTGTAGGTCGAATAAAATGTTTGTACTTTGATCATTTATGGTCTCCAATCAATGTTACTACTGTATTTGTGCCTGTTTCCCAAAATGGTGTGGCCTGACTGCACTACCCTTACCCTGCTCGTCTCTTATCAACCATCTGGAATTCCCCTCAAAAGTGTCTTTTCGCATTGGTCGTGATGCGTAAGACACTGATATTAGTAATATCACACTATGTGAAATCCTTGTTGTACGCACACGGAAAATTTTACGTTGATCCGGTCTATTTTTTTATATGTATAAAATCATTGCAATTTTCGTTGTAACTTTATAAACTCAGAACGGGTTCAACTATCCAAACCAAATTGTTTTAAGGTGTTCGGAATATTTAGTAGATTATTTATGTGAGTGTGGCACAAAATCGTCGAAGCGGTTTTCTTTATTATCACATTTTTTTTGAACACGTAGCGAAGCACGGGGCGGGGACCGCTAGTGATTGTAGATTTAAATTATACTGTCGTGAAACTAATTATATACTCTTGTTTAATTGGATACAACAAGAATTAACGATATCGTACGAAAATTGACAGGATTTTCTTATCAAGGGCTTATCTAATCTTTTATTATCTCTACTGAATCATTTATAATATCTAATCATACGTATATTTTCATGTATTATCTCTGTTTATAGGCAATGTGTATAATGCAGGCATGCTATCCAATATCGAGAAATGTTAAATGTTCAAGTTCAAACTATTTACACTTTACCTAGGAACATGTAATAAAAACCTACGTATTGTATAGAATGCCGGTGAAGCAAGGATGGTAATGTTTCCACCAAGTGCTCCTATTTCGTCCCGTGTGCAAGGTTTACGGCCCTAAACCCCCCACCGCCCCCGGGGTGGCCCCACGACTTGTTTGTGCCTTGAAAGTAGACGTCTGTGCACCCCGAAGTTCGGTGTTGGTTAGGTTCCTTTAAAACCCGGTCCACACGGCAAATCCCTCTAGGCACCTACGGAACCATGTTCCATTATTTATGTGAAAAACAAACGAAACGATTCAGATCAGATTACTCATTTGTATTCCTTAACCCAACATTACCTTACCACCATTGTACATCTTCTCATTTCCCAAACTCTGCTGGTCCAAGCCCACGTTTTCAGACGTCTGGACTCGGATGTATTGTGCCTCTAGTAGTTTAAAGCAAAATGGTATTTGATTCAGACACTCTCTGAATAGGTATACAGATTTGCTCTTCAACTACAAAGGCAAACGGCGATCGAACTCAGAGCAACCCACCCCGGTCTGGGTCACATACAGTTGGCAATGCCCCTCGGTCTAGATCCCGCACGCCCGCACGCACGTTCCTCCCTCTCTTGGGTCGTTCTTCTTGTTAAATACACTTGCCTGAGATCGCTTGGGGATTTTAACAAGACCTAGGCAATGCATGAATGAATCGGTATTATATACATTGCCTAACGTTTTTAGGAAATGTATAATGCCTAGCATTCTATACAATGCGGATTATTCACGTTGTCTATAACATATATATTCGATTCATTTCATACATTTGTCCTAGGTATTGTATAGAATCCTTCATTGTAGACTTTTGGCCGATAAACAATCATACATTTCCTAGGTATGGTATAGAATGCCTGCAGTTACACTTTGCCTATAACATATAATATAATAAAATAGTAGGAAAGTCGAAACGTACATTGAATATTTTTTTTTTAAAAGATACGTGGGGGGGTGTGATCTTACAATCGATACCGAAGCCAAAATATAGTGTTTAGAATGTGTGTCTGTGTTAGAATTATTATCTGTTTTTATTTACAATAAATATTGTAAATAAAAGTTTTAGATTAATTAAAACTTCCTGCTGCCAGCGGTTGCACCCGCGTACAACTCGAAAATATCCCACGGGAAAATAAAATCGGGATAAAAAACTATTATGTCTCAGCCAGCTATAAACTATCTGGGGTACGTATCAAAAATCCCAAAGTTCATATACCGTATGTTTGAAAATACCGACGTCACGAAACACCGAAATTCAAAATACCGAAATTCATATAACCTATGTTTAAATACCGACGTCCAAAACACACCGAAAATTCAAAATACCGAAAGTTTTTAAATGCAGAGAGTCGTTATGTTTTTGATCAAAAACCGCGGTTTTTTGGGAGGAGGCAAGTCGAGGATCCCCGATCCTCGGGGCTCCTACTTTTCTGCGTGGTTTTTTAAAAAAAATAACACGAAAGAACACGACCTTAGAACTAGGTTAGAACTAGGTCTAACCTCGGGAACCTTGCTGGCAACCCCCAACGCGGATAATTTAGGTATAGAAAGAGGATGGCGGGTCTGAAAGACCCCGCCTCCGCTCGTGGTTATTTGTTTTTAACCACGCAGAAGTAGGAGCCCCGCG
The DNA here is from genome assembly GCA_028554685.1 of Agrotis ipsilon. Classification (NCBI taxonomy): domain Eukaryota; kingdom Metazoa; phylum Arthropoda; class Insecta; order Lepidoptera; family Noctuidae; genus Agrotis; species Agrotis ipsilon. The sequence goes on along the minus strand of CM052983.1, from coordinate 7,911,994 downwards.
GACGGGGGCTCCGTCGGACTTGCTCTGTGAAGGAAATTTTAACGGCATTTTAAACTCCAGGTTTTTAAAATTTCGGGATGTTAAACCTTTCGGGCAAATGAACTTTCGAGATTTTAAAACTTTCGACCAACAACCCATTCGGCGTTTAAATTTTCGGGATTTCCGCCATCGGTAATTTTAAAAATGCGTCTTTTAAATTTTCGTATTTTAAATACGTATACCCACGATCTGTGTACCAAATTTCAGGCAATACGTTCAGTAGTTTTTTTGCGTGAAAGAGTAAACAAACATCCGACAAAACACTCCACACAATACAAACGTTCACGGTTATAAATTAGTAGATAATAAAAAAAAATTTATTACGGCCAACAGTTGTGTTATTCTGTTTAGGGCTTGTTCCCTTAGCAATCTTGGGGAATGGCGAGTGCCTGGTTTAATCTAAATGATAAGATAGATAATCCAGGAATTTTTCGGAGAAAATGAAAATGACTTCACCAGACAACCACTTTTTTTTATTAGTGTAATCATCATCAGCCTATAAATGTTCCACTGCTGGGACACAGGCATCCTCTCTGAGAGTAGGAGTGGGCCATAATCCCCACCGCGGGTCCCCCAGTGCCGGGTTGGTAGATGTCACATGTCGTCGAATGTTTTGGTTCTAGGAACATGCGGGTTCCTCACGATGTTTTTCGCTTCACCTTGTGGAGAGCAGTGTGATGAAATAAATTACACAAAGTAAGGCGCCTGACTGGATTCAAACACTACAACTCGAAGTCGGGGCCGATACCACTGGGCACCACTGCTCCATTATTGTATGCAATATATTAATGAAAAGATCATTGAATTGTATGTATGTATGGAAAGAAACCGGATTACTCGATTACGAAGTTTTCTCGTCTCCGTATGTCGTAAGTGTGATTGTTTCAAGAGTCAATAAAAACAAAATCCCCCTTTTGGCAGTCAGAAAATAAATAATAGCACTCGGCACTCAGACTAACCGAACCACATTCATCATTTTCGTCACAAGTTAAAATGTTTACCGCCTAATGAATTGGGCACGGATAAGCTAGTCTATAAAAATAAAATTCAATGCCACGAATGACATTATCCGTCCGGTGCTCTTGTCACCAGCCGGGTGCCAGCCGTTTTTAGAACCCAGTGGCTTGGCACGCGACGATGGGAAAGAACCAGATGGGATGACTGTAAATGCCATGAAGTTGGGTAAGACCTTTGGTGTGGGACGCAACATGTGTCGACAAACCCCTGCGCCATCCCTCGTCCTGGTACTCTGCATGCTGGTGGGCTGGTGAAGCTGCTGCAGTGCCGAAAACCTTCAAACGAGCGCAATACAATGGCTTGACTAGTAAGCTATGTGTTTGGCCGTTTGGGTTGAAACACTAGGGCCATGGGGTCCGAGCGGCCCACCAACTTTACAAAGACAAAGCGCCAAGCGTATAGTCGACGACTGAGTGACCAGAGGGCTGGCCTAGATCTTGGTCAAGGATCAGCATGGGCAATCGCAACGAGGCAGGCGCCAGCGTTTTTCTGGGCACTTTCCTTCCTCCACATTGACACGATGGGATGAATTGTTTTCGACGCCCTGAACTTTTTTATTTCAATATTTTTGTAAAGATTTTACGTTTAAAGTTTAGTTTTTAAATGGAGTATATGTAATATATCCCCATATAGAAGAAATACCTTGAAACTAAAGGTAAAATAAAACGCCCGAGTAGATGCCACTTTTTCGTTGTAACATTATCACCTATCAAAACCAAATGTTTAGAGTTTGTTCGGACATTTAGATAGATTATTTTTTGTGAAGTCAGAGCGTTCGTCATTATCACATTTTTTTTGTAACACGTACCGAAGCATGGGCGGGGCGGTAGTTATAATTGTATAAAACGTGTAACGTTAATAGCGACCCCTCTCTTGTGGGAACCAGCACATGTTACTGAACAATATTTGTTCCAAGAATTTGGAAAGTCGCAAAAAAAAAAAAAGATTTTTCCATACTCATAGGCCCGAATCAATTCTCATTTTGTATGAAAAAGCAAAATAGTTTTTTTTGCGAATTTCCCAAAGGTCAACAGAAACAAATATTGTTCAGTAATCATGGCTGAGTTACCCCACAGATGTTGTTACGCTATTATGTTACACAGTTGTATATCTGTTTTGAAAACGCTGGGTGCGGTGTTAAACACAGGGAGAAATTCCGTATGTGGGTTTTTTTTATATGCAAAAATTTACCGATACCTACGCAAAGATAACTCGTTCGCATGTAGGAAATGTTTTTGTTATCCTCTTATAATCTTAACACCAATTCGGTAAATCCTTATCTTTTATTTTATGATATCAATCTAATTTAATTATATTAAGCAACAAAAACAGTTTTAGTAATATTTGCCTTTTTTGTTGAATTAATAGTAGATTAAGCACCAAAGGGAGGAAATATTGCTTACGTCACGGGACTATGCATCCCGAAAGACAACGAAGTCGCTAATACTCCCGTGATGCGGGGTGAACCTCAGTAGCGGCAGGCGAGGAGGTTCCATGTTAATTCCCGAGTGAATTCCTTGTCTTGTGCTAACTTAATCCCTCGCTACAACGACGGAGTCTAAACTTAATTTCCCTCCATTTCCCTCGTTTCACTCGGGAATTAACACTTGAACTTCCTCGCTGCGCTACGGAGGTTCAACCCCCATAATCCTAAGTGTCCGCTTAGGGATTTCAATACGGCCCGTGACGTAAGGCAATGATTTACTAATGCTTGATTGATTTCTCCCTTGTTGCGTATCTACTATTATAAATGTGAGTTAATAGAAAGAAGTCCACAATAATTATTTTACGAATTTTTATTCCAATTGTTAACCGACTTCAAACAAAAGTAAGTTTCAGTGTGGACTGTATGTTTGTAATGTTATTTGTCCGCGATTATCTCGCGTTTAGGTGAGCCGAATTTGATTCTGTTTTCAGAAAATCGTTGTTACATGCTAACGCCTTTTCCACAAGAAATTACAGATCTATTAGAGAAATATTATAATATATAGGAAACATAATTAATATATATATTTATAGATTTTTTATATCATATTAATTAATTGTATTATATTTATTATTAATATTAAGTATTAATAATTATATTATTACTAATTTTACGAGTATCTATATTATAGTATTTGGAATTATTGTCTATCAAGTAAGCAAGTGAGCGTTGAGCGTGGTGGCCCAGGGGTATCGTCCCGACTTAAGAGTTGTAGGTCGTGGGTTCCGACACCGCCAGAGCATTACTTCGTGTAATTTATTTAATATAATCAACCACTGCCCGCAAAACGGTGAAGGAAAACATCGGAGGAACCGACCAGGTCCTGAACAAAAATTCAAAGATATTGACATCTAAACCAATCCGCAATGGGCCTGCGTGGTGGATTATGGCCCACCGCCACTGCGAGAGGAGGCCTTGTCCCAGCAGTGGGAAACATTATGGCGGAGATGAGAATGAGCAATAACAAAAACGGTCAAATGCGGACATCACAAGATATCTATTAGTGTTATACGTTAACTAAAACCCACAATAATATAAAACACTTGTCTGAAAACCGCATCAAATCGGTTTAAGCTAAACGCGAGATAAATCGCGGACAAACTTTACAATCGATTGAAAATCTTTAATTCCAAATAAGCAAAACGGACACATGCTGGCAACGACACGGGATATATATAAGTCTTTAATACTAAAACCTTCTAACCGGGGGGGGCATGTAAAAACCATACAAAAATTCGCCCTAACGCGAGATAAGAGCAGCACATAGCATGATTGGATGTTTTAAAGCGGCTTTGCGTCGTCCGTAACCAGTCAAATGCCAGTTGAAAACACAGCGTCGAGCACCTTAGCTGCTCGACAATTTGCTGAACTGGACCCATTTGGCGTAGCCGTGGGGAACACAATGTGTATAATTTTTTCCTGGTTTATATTGTAATACAATTTTAATCTTTTATTCACATAGTTTTTTTTCTTCTTCTTTTTTATTTTTTATGTGGTGTGTAACCGGCTACTCAAAGAAACGTTTTTTTTTCTTTCTTTCTAATAGCGAGCAAAACATACATACAGGTTCGAACTGATACCTCACTTTTTTTTAAGAGCGTTTAAACGTTACTTCTTAGATCTATGAACCCTGCTAATACGAACGGGGTTTGTATGAAAAACCTCTCTCCTCCCTCCCAACACTCGAACCCGCTAAACTACAAAAAAGTTAAACATCTGTTGAACACTAGTCTAAAAAAACTGTCAACTGCAAAAACAGCACTGAGATTGACATACGAGGTTGTTTGTCGTGTAAGTACAACTTTTTTTTTTAACAAGTGTCAAACAAATGTTTAAATTTTTTGTGGTAGGTACGATTGTAGATGTTTTTTTTTTTTTTCCGTTTTCAGGTTTACGTTCTCAGACTCCATTTCTGTTTCATTGGTGGGAAGACAAGGGACATTACAGGTAACAAAAAAATGAACTTTCGAATAATTTAATAATATGTAATAACTAATAGAATGAGTATGGACTCAAACTGAACTCAAGATTTCTAGCGTCCGTGTCATGGCCTAAGATTCGGTGACCTCTTGGGGAAACTGAGGTTTTGTCTGTGGCGATTATGGTACGAAGTTATCTTGACGAAACAACTACCGAGACATATTAAAGGGATGGGACGATTTGACGTGTTTCGGGCAGGCCATCGGCAGGTGAATCCATTAGACATAGTGTCTCTGGATGTTTCCGTCTTGCTACGGCGATACTTGCACAGGCAACAACCTAGTAGCGCAGAATTATCCACCAGCAACTTGCTTTGAAATACAGTCTTGTGGATGTCTGGGTGCCGTATTACAGGTATGTGCCCGACCCAGTTCTCGAAAAAACCATGTCACGATGTACTGGATCTGCCAGACATTACGGACAGGAATATTATTGCTAATAAGCTGACATAGTAGTGAATAAGACAGATCAGCGCGCCGCGGAATGAATAATCGATGTTACCATCCACGCGCATGACGAGAACCTCGTGAAAGCAGAGGAAAGATAAACAAATCAAATATCTTGACGGGCCACGGCGAGGGTTGTTCGATTTCCACCCAGGACAAGTTTTGTGTGAGAGCACGAGATCATTTGGTTCTGTGTCTGAGTTAATTTATCTAGAATATGTATGTATTTAGAAATATATAAGTATGTTTTATCAGTTGTCTAGTACCCATAACACAAGGTCCTGCTTTAGCTTGGGACTAGATGGCGTTGTGTGATAGTTGTGGGATTTATTATTTTAACCCATCGTGGGTTCTCATCTTTCAGTGAAGCGCAGGTAATACCAACTTCTTCCGTCAAGGGTCGCCGTACTTCGTGGGGGGTGGTTGGAGCATGAGTGAATGAAGCCACCACCAGCTACCACGCCTTCATTGACCATTTTTTACTTATAGTGTATGAGGTATGGACTTTGGCCAACGACGAATATATCACTAGACTCCTCTCTCCGCATGCACGATCTAAGGAACAAAAAAAACTAGTCTGTCAACTCGCTGAGGTACTACGTAAGGGCGAGGGGACGGGGTACTGGGTTTGTGATTGGCTACTCAAGGGCTGTCTGTCTCCAAGGTATGTTTATTTACGGCCTCACAAGGAGGGTCGAAATAAGAACGGATATAAAGACTTTTTTTGCCTAATGTGTTGACAGAAATCGGTCCGCCTGGTATTAGGAGTCTAGTAATATATCCGTCGCTGGGACTTGTGGCTGATTATCACGAAATAATTGAATGCGTGCACCCAAGAACACACGGATGAAAGGATTCCCTCCCGTATGTATGAATTCCCGTATCATGTTGTATTAAGAGCTTTTTTAAAAGTTGGCAACGTCGCTAATGGCTGTCAATATTAAAAGTTTTATTAATTTTACTTATTTACTGTAGGGAATAAGAATATGCTTTCTGTAGTGCACTAAAAAGTGAGTTTACGGAATGCAATAATGTTATTAAGAGATCGGAACACTAAATAGGTATAAGCAGGTGTCCAAGGCTGTTAAAATTCATGGTGTTTCTTTTTATTTCTGACACTATGTTATTAAGCAAAAAAGAATCCTATGAAACGACAGGATCATTCTTTTCTCGTGTAGCGAGGTCGAATTCCGAGTCAACCATGTATTTATTTAAAATCTATAAATACAATTTAATTTGTTGTTTAATTCAATGATGTCCTGTCCTTCAGTCAAAATTTCTGTTCTACTACGATATTTAGGTAATTTCCCGCCATGTGGCATAGCCGTGGGAACACCCTTTTAATAGTTATCTATATATATAGAATCTCCAATACAAAAAAGGCATTTCTTGCGTAAAGGGAGGCTTCACAATCACAAATTCTGTTTTGGTAAAACTGTTGAAGAAATAAATGATATTTGATTTTTTTTATTGATTTGATTTGAATAGACGTTAAAAACAGTTGGGAACTTTGCTTTTATGCACCTGAAACGGTTACAAACAATCAAATTCAGTGGTTTTAAATTGCATTGTTGGGGGGGTTATAACTTTGTAAGTATTACTATTACAAATTAGACCGGAATCATAATTCATGGGGCGACACAAAAAGCGGTTAGGTATAAGTAATAGCCTCTTTTCCAGACAAACATGTTAATTTTTGCAGCCTCACTTTTAAGGAATTTTCTCATCGAGTGTTTATTTTTCCAGAAAAATCAACGCGACATTTCTAGAATGTGGACGACCCTTAGTTACTTGGCAGGCAGACGTTTTCGGACACTCTAGAGAGTTCGCCTCGCTGATGGCTCAGATGGGCTTTGACGGCCATTTCATCAACCCTATCAGCTTTGATGATGAACTGACTAGGATGAGGGCAAAGTCACTCGAGTTTGTGTGGAGAGGCAGCGATGATCTGGGTAAGATAACGTAGAGACTGTATACCAGAAATGGGAAGGCAAGATCTTTTATTGGTTATAAAATCATCAAATGTGTAACCCTTTTTTACGTCTTATTTTGAGTCACGAAAAGGTGGGCGGTCACGCGCAAGACCGCGACAGGATACCGCGACACAACGACGATATTATTACTAGACTCCGCATGCACGATCTAAGGAACAAAAACTATTCTGTCAACTCGCTGAGGTACTACATAAGCGAGGGTGATGGGGTACTGCGTTGTGATTGGCTAACTTCAAGTCTGTTCTGTCTCAAGGTATGTTTACGGCTCACAGGAGTGGTCGAAATAAGACGGATGTAACACTTTTTTGCCTAATGTGTTGACAGACATCGGTCGCCTGTTATTAGGAGTCTAGTAATATATCGTCGTTGCCGCGACACCTGTCGCGCTCTCTCTCTTCTGATAGGCGGGGGTGCGCGTCGGAGACCTCGACACTACTTCTCTACCCTTAGGTCTCCTGTCGCGGTCTCGCGCGCCTTAGACTTTTTCTATGAAAGTGACCGAAATTCTGCGACTCACGACTCACTAAATTACGCTCGTTTGTCCTCACCCTTACCTTGATTGACCTAACTATTCCAGGTTCTGATTCTGATATCTACACCCACAAGCTGTTTGACGGCTACTGGACTCCTCCCGGATTCTGTTTCGGAGGCTTTTGTGACGATCCTCTCATCATCACCTCGGATTCCACCTTCAAGAATTTTGAGGAGAGGGTATGTTTGATAAGTTATTATTTTTAGTCTTTTTCAGGGCTCCGTAGTCAAATGGCAAAAAAACGGAACCCTTATACAACGTGTAATGCTAAAAGCGCAAAACCTCTCGTGAGGTAACTCAGCACATGTTACTGAACAATGTTTGTTCTAAGACTTTTGGAAAATCGCAAAAAAAAATTTTTAGTTTGTAAATAAAGAACCGCTCGACCGATTTTCTGCAAACTTCACATAAATAATCTACTAAATAGTCCGAACATAGCCTTAACATTTGATTTGGATAGTTGAGCCCGTTCTTGAGTTATAAAGTTACAACGAAAAGTGGCATTGATTTTATATTATATTTATACGAGCACTCCGCCCGCGACTTCGTCCGCGTGATTTTCGAACTTGGCTTTTGTGAATTTTTACTTCCAGCCACATTCTATAAGGGATACTTTTCGAAAATCTAAATCAATATTAAACAAAATTTCTATCTACTCGCAGTATCCCGTCTTGGGTACCTACGTTCTTAAAATAATACTCTTAAGGGGTTGAATTTCGCACGATCCTCACTTAGTGAGAACCTATATCTAAAGTAGAACCTCCTGTAAAATTTGAGACCACTAACTATCAATACATCAATCCCGTTTTAACTATCACTTACGACTTGAGACTCCTAGCACTTGTAGTAACAAAGTTTCATACAAACTATCAACCCCAAAAACAACCCCTTGGGGGTCGAATTTCACAAAATCCCGTCTTTAGTATCACTTACGTCCAACAAAGAATCCATATGTAAAAAATTAAATCTCAAAACTATCAATCCCCAAAAACAACCCCTTAGGGGTCGAGTTTCACAAAAATTTTACCTTGTTGAGCTTTTACGTCTTAAAAAGAACCCGCATACAAGATTTGAGACGCCCAGCACTTGTAGTAACAAAGTTTCATACAAACTATCGACCCCAAAAACAAACCCCTCAGGGGTCGGATTTCGCAAAATCCCGTCATTGTGAGCATCTACGTTCTAAAAAGACACCCCATGCAAAATTTGGAATTCCTAGCACCTGCAGTAGCGAAGTTTCATACAAACTATCAACCCCAAAAACAACCCCTTAGGGGCCGAATTTCGCAAAATCCGTTCTTAGTGCTCACCTACGTGGTATAAGGAAGGCTTATGCCAAATTTCAAGTTTCTATGCCCAGCGGTTTGGGCTGTGCGTTGTCAGATCAGTCAGTCAGTTTTGAATTTTATATATATAGATATAAAGATAGATTAAGAAAAACGGTACTTAAAACTTACAAAAACAGGTTTTTCTCAGAAATAATCATTTTTGAGTATTTTATATTTTAAAAAGTCTTACAAGCTCCCTCTTGTGGTCTACATTCTCAACAAGCACAACAGAGGCTCAGTAGCGGAATTACAAATGAATATAAACTTTATTCTTGTGAACCTAGCGTTCAAAATCATTTAAGAAACACTTTATAATATCCCTTTAAAAAGATATACACCATAATTTAATGCTAATAAGACTCATTCTAGCTAAAGCTTCTGAAGTCCTACTAATTCAAAAAAGACCGCTCAAAGGAATATGGACATAAATTCTATACTGTTAAGATTCAACATTGCTTATGCGTCCTCAGTTCTGTCTCAAAATGGTTTCCATTATGGCGTCTCCTAGAGCCACCACGCATGCGCGTATTTGACATTTAGCAGGCAAAGGTAATATGAGACCTTAGTCATTCAGCCTAGTTATTTCTTAAGTAATTTTAAATTATATTTAGTATAGTAAGTCAAAATAATGTTATTTTAATATCTAGTTACAAAAAAGAACAAAAAAACGCGGAAAATTGTAGAAGTAAGATTTGAGATAATATATTCTTCTCTTTTGTTTGATCGCAAAATCGTATTGCTATCTTTACCTTAAAATCGTTAAATGGGCGGTACTAAAATGACAGATGAATTGGAAACCCAATGAGAATATAGAAAATTACAGTTGAGGGAAAATTTTCCTCCTTCTCGCACTAACAGAAAAATTCATAAGTGAATTTCCTGAACTAAACCCTTAAATTAAATAAAAACTAAAACGTTTACTAAAAAACAAAAAATACGTGGCGAAACCTTATTAAAATACCTTTAATTTAAACTAAAAATGTTCAAACAAAAGTATTAAGAATAAAGAGAAATAAATTCCTAAAGTGTGAAATCCTACATCGCGCAAGCAAAGTTTTCTTGTCAATTTTGTACTAGTTTCAATTTAGAGGGTATATTTCGGGAGGTCCATTGCTACTCCGTGAATCGGTGCGCTAGGAGCCGATCTAAGTCCTAGCATATGTTAAGTAATAATGTATCGTACAGGTACTTCCTAATTTCAAGTAAACCATAATATTATGAGTCAGAACGGCAAGAATAATTCTTGATCGGGGTAAAACCCAACACGACGGAAGTAGCAAATATGACCTCCTTTTGTTAGTTGGAATGACTTTTTGTAAGTATTTTTTTTAACTGTAAAACATATTTCGTTAATTGGGAGTAAATTAATTAGATAAAAAAAAAAAAAACAAAAAATCAAAAGCATAAATTTCAAACTAGCTTTTGCCTGCGGTTTCACCCGCTACCATTCCCTTGGGAATATTAAATCGGGATAAAAACTATCCTATGTGTTAATCTAGGTTATAAACTATCTGTGTACCAAATTTCATCCAAATCCATTTAGTAGTTTTTGTGTGAAAGAGTAACAAACATCCATACACACATACAAACTTTCACGTTTATAATATTAATCCTACTTAATATTAAGTAGGATATAATAGACCAATAGGGCTCTTTAGAAATGTCAAAGACATAAAAAATATAATTAAATACTAAAAAGTTATGGTGCTACAGTCCCAGTCACAGACATAAAACTGTGAAAGTACCGTAGATGTCCATTACAAGAAGTAGATCACTATGGAGAAGAACGGGCAAGAAACTCCATAGACAATCTTTTTATTACATTATCATCTTCCTGCCTTATCCCATTTTATTTGTGGTCGTCGCAATACATTTTTTTCCTTCCATTTTCCCATAACAGACGTCACATCATAATTTACTACCACCATTACCAATTTCATAGAAATCAGCCATTTCCTTAAGTTTGCCGTATATGATTACTTCCCAGAATTTGATCCTTATTACCAACACTATCGAACGGTGTAATAATACAGGGTGTGATTTTTTTTTCCAAAATCAGCGGGTTCGAATCCTGGCCAGGATTTTTGATTTTTCTAAAATCCAATGATGCAGTTTTAGTTTTCGTCAAAATCGGCCTCGAGACTCCTTTGAACGTTTTTCGATATTCCTCATAGTTTCGAAGATAGCCATCCACACCCAGTTGAAAAATTCACTCTGTATAAGCAGTGCCCAATTGCCCATTTACTCTACATTCCTTTTAAAAATGTACCGTACTAATATTTTACTTTTATTTAACCGTACCGTTTTTAAAATATTGAGCTATTACTACTACGTAATAAGACGACGAGAGACGACAAAAAAATAAACATAAAAACAGTACAAAGTCATGATGCAATCAAAAACGTATTATCATTCTCTCCATTCCCTCAGGTGGAAGTATTCATCCAGCAGATGTTAAGACGCCAGGGTCCTTACTACACCACGAAACACGTCATGGTAATAATGGGCCAGCGCTTTGGCTATCACGATGCAGCCACCTGGTTCGCCAACATTGACAAACTTATCACGTAAGACATTATTATTTCATCATTCTATTACCCATGTTTTCACCTCCACTACTTGGTTCTTATTGGTCGTAGAGTGATGTTATATAGCCTATAGCCTTCCTCGATAAATGGGCTATCCAACACAAAAAGATTGTTTTAATTCGCAGCAGAAGTTCCTGAGATTAGCGCTTTCAACGAAACAAACACTTCAGCTTTAAAATTAACTGGCTGCTCCGGTGGTTTCACCCCCACTACTCGGTTCCTATTTGTGGTAGCGTGATGTTATTTAGCCTAAAGCCTACCTCGATAAATTGACTATCTAACATAAAAAGATTTTTTTAATTCGAAGCAGAAGTTCCTGAGATTAACGCGTTCAACGAAACGAACTCTTCAGCTTTAAAATTAATCAGCTGCGCCCCGTAGTTTCACCTCCACTGTTCTGCTCCCGTTGGTCGCAGCGTGATGTTATATAGCTTATAGCATTCCTCGATAAATGGGCTACAAAGCACAAAAATAATTTTTCAAATCGAAGCAGAAGTTCCTGAGATTAGCGCTTTCAACGAAACTAACTCTTCAGCTTTAAAACATTGAGTTATAGATTTAGAAATCACTGATATTTTTGAGAACAGTGGTGGCCCAGTAATATCAGCTCCGACTTACGAGTTGCAGGTTTGAGTTCGAACCCAGCCAGGCGCATTACTTTCTGTAATTTATTTCATCACCACTGCTCTCAAAACGGTGAAGAAAAACATCGTGAGGAAACCGGCATGTCCTAGAACCAAACATTCGAAGATATGTGACATCTACCAACCCGCACTGGACTGGAATACAGCCCACTCCCTCTCGCAGAGAGGAGGCATGTGTCCCAGTAGTGGGAACATTATAGGCTGATGATGATGATGATATTTTTCACTTACTTTTCAGGCACACAAATATGCAGCAGATAAAAAGTACTAAGAGTAAAATATATCTGTTCTACTCCACCCCGGCTTGTTACTTGAAAGCAGTCCATGAAGCCTCGTGAGTTAATATTGTATTTATCTATAGCAAAGCAACGAGGATATATTACTAGACTCCTAATAACAGGCGACCGATGTCTGTCAACACATTAGGCAAAAAAGTCTTATATCCGTCTTATTTCGAGCACTCCTGTGAGCCGTAAACATACCTGGAGACAGAACAGACCTTGAGTTAGCCAATCACAACGCAGTGCCCCGGCCCCCTCGCTTACGTAGTACCTCAGCGAGTTGACAGAATAGTTTTTGTTCCTTAGATGGTGCATGCGGAGTCTAGTAATATATCGTCGTTGATCTATAGCCTGTCAAGCATCAGTATTTAGTTTGTGGGAAAGAGACAGAGCTAAACAAGTCGTCTAGCGCCATCTCGTTCCCTGAGCGGAGCTAATCACGCTTTAAGAGTGTTATCGGTAAAAAATATAAAACACAAAATCGGGGTTTTTTGAAATAAAATTACTACAAATTGGCGTAATTATTAAAAAAAATCTAATTTGAGTACCGCATTATGCATATCTTTATATTGTACTAGCTGTTGCCTGCGGTTTCACCCGCTACAACTCCCGTGGGAACATTAAATCGGGATAAAAATTATCCTATGTGTTAATCTAGGTTATAAACTATCTGTGTACCAAATTTCATCCAAATCTGTTCAGTAGTTTTTTCGTGAAAGAGTAACAAACATCCATCCACACATACACATACAAAATTTCACGTTTATAATATTAGTAGGATTTGTATAGAATTCTCAGCGCGCCCTGTATGCATGTTTGTATGTTATGTTTGTCCGCAATTATCTCGCGTCTGGCTGAACTGATTTTGATGCGGTTGTCATGAAAGTGTTAATTACATTCTGGAGATGGTTTTAGAATATATATATCTCGTGAAGTGGGCAATTTCACTTCGGACTTTCATAGATCCTTTTTTGTTGTTTACTAGGATTGTAGATTCATAAAGACGCCAATTCTTATGAAGATTTTTGTTGAATATCTAAACTAAAATGGGTTAAATAAAATAAAAATGAAAAAAAAGGAACTGACTTCAAAACCAAACACAATAAAGTGTAAAATACCTCTTGTTTCGGAAGTCGGTGGTATTCATAGTCAATTAAATAAAAACAAATCCACCGACTTCCGAAAGAAAGGTATTATTTTACGCTTTTGTTGTGTTTGGTATTGAAGTCGGTTCCTTTTTTTTCAAAAAGTTTTTTATGAAAAGAAAAAATTGTATTGCAAGTATATTTATATAGTCAATTTTGTCAGATATTAAGATTTTACAATTATTTTCAGCCCAAAACTAACGACGAAACAGGACGATTTCTACCCGTTCACGTACGACAAGGACACTCTGGCCTCCGGACAGTTTACATCACGACCAGTCATCAAGTACCTCGCCAGGGAAATACATTTGTTTACACAGGTAAGTTAATTTCAACCCTCACAACTATCACACAACGCCATCTAGTCCCAAGCTAAGCAGAGCTTGTGTTATGAGTACTAGACAACTGATAAACATACTTATATATTTCTAAATACATACTTAATATAGATAAATTACACCCAGACACAGAACAAATGATCGTACTCATTACACAAACATTTGTCCTGGGTGGGTATCGAACCCACGACCTCCGGCATAGCAGTCAGGGTCACTAACCACTAGACCAACAGACCTGTCTGTTTTGGTCGTAGCATAATGTTATATAGCCTATAGCCTTCCTCGATAAATGGACTATCGATAGTGACTGAGCAATACACTGCTCCGCCGTGAGTCGAGGGTTCGATCTCTAAACTGTACAAAATATTTGTATGATCTCATCATCTGCCTGCCTTTTCCCAACTATATTGTAGTCGGCTTCCATTCGAACCAGATTCAGCTGAAAGTATTTTACATGGAGCGACTGACTATCATACCTCCACAACACAGTAACCGGGTAATACGATACTCCATAGTAAGACTGGTTGTCAGACTTTAGAGTTAACTAACAGTAACTACTGTCAAAGATCTACAAATGACAGCCGGGACCAACGGCTTTACGTGCTTTCCGAGGCACGGAGGAAACTCTCTATGACAGATGGTCACCCATACACAGACTAACCTCGGCAAGCGCGGCTTAACCCGGAAGATCGGTCTGTGCGGCTGTAATTATTTAGCCACGAGTTCTAGTTCTGGGTGTTTGTGTATAGTTTAAATGTTTGTTAACGCACCCACGATACAACAAAAAATCGTTCTGTAAATTAAAGAAAAATAGTTTGTGCTACGCCGTAGTCGTTTCTGTCTGTTTGCTACGTCGTAAACAACGGATGCTACGCAGCAGCTACGCCGTAGACCATATCAGCTACGACGTAGCTCATATTGCTACGCCGCGACATTTGAATTTTACGATTGATTTCCACTCCTTTCTGGTTTAGTGGTTAGTGACCCTGACTGCTATGCCGGGGTTCGTGAGTTTGAATCCCACCCAAGACAAATGTTTGTGTGATGAGCATGATCATTTTGTTCTGTGTCTAAGTGTAATTTATCTATTGCCTCATTTACATTCAGCCCCTGTCGCTGCTCCTCGCGCTGCCGGCAATAATTCCCTAAATACTGCTGTGGCAGGATCGAAGGAAATCTGTGTTTACATACTGCCCTGCTACTCACTTCGCTTTCAAGTTCCGGCAATGGCAGACGTTGAAATTTTTGCGGTGTCCGCGCTGTGTCTTTTAGCGATACATAATTATGTGCGTCAGTTATAAATAAATCTAATGAAAAAAAAGAAAAGACGTCATAGAAGATTGTGGATGATATCTATTCATCGTAATAGAACTTTGTAAGTACCTACCAACCTGCTTACACTCCGGGCGCACGGCGTCAACTGAGCGCTTGAGCAGAATGTAAACACGCCCTACCACTCGCGCTGCCGGTCCTTTGAAGTCCGCATAAAAACCGCTCTTTTGGGGAGCGATGGGCAGCGCGAGTGGCATTAAGCAGCAGCATGAGAAGTATACGTTTACATACTCGTCCTGCCCACTTCCCTGCCCACTTCCCTGCTCACTACAGCTGAATGTAAATGAGGCATATAATATGTATGTATTTAGAAACATATAAGTATGTTTATCAGTTGTCTAGTACTCATAACACAAGCTCTGCTTAGCTTGGGACTAGATGGCGTTGTGTGATAGTTGTCGAATATTATTAATATTAAGTGCTTTTTGTTTGTTTGTCCACAGATAGCGAAACATTTACAAATATTTGGCAAACTTGGAAATAATGATCATAAGTTTGAAGAAATTATGTGGATTCAAGGTCAGTTTGTTACTAGTTCTCTAGCTTTAATACGGCTTGTTCGCGGGACTTATCTCATTACCGTGACCCCGGAACGTAAAGGGCTATTGAAGGAAACTGTGGATTTTAGTCAATTGTACTGACTAAAATCCACAGTTTCAGTTGTCAGACTTAAGTCTGACAGTCTCTCCCGCCCTGTCCGGGGTGGGAAGACTCATTTGATGATCTTACCACGAAAAAAAAGCTTATTTACGGCTTGTCTGTAGTAGTAGTATCATTTATTTTTGCAATTTGGTAAAATCATCAAATGATTCCTCCTACTCCTCGGATTTGGTCATCAAACCCCAATTGAAAAATTTACCCTATATGGTCGCTTCTTGGTTGCTTCCAAAGAAATGATAGTAAAGTTAAAATCGAATATATAAAAATCGATGTCACTTTTCGTTGTAACTTTATAACTCAAGAACGGGCTCACCTATCCAAACCAAATGTTTAGGCTTTGTTCGGACTATTTAGTAGATTATTATGTGAAATTTGCACAACATCGGTCGAGCGGTTCTTCATTTATCACATTTTTTGTAACACGTAGCGAAGCACGGGGCTGACCACTAGTAAGCAATACATTAAAAAATTCGCCACGAATGTTAAGCGGTTTTTGTATAAGGAAGTACTCTAAAAAGCTCCCATTCTTCCAGGTGTCCTACAGGACCACACACTCATCACAGGAGCCAGCAGACCCCACGTCGCCGACTACTACGCTAAGAAGGTCTTCCTCGCCAAGGAGTTGTGTCTACACCTCTATAAACCGGCTTTCAAGTGAGATTATATTATTTTCTTCCATGATAACAGGGTATTTTAGTCAAACAAAAATATTAGTCCGAAATGTAGATTATTAAAAAATATTAGACTCGTAATTTTTCTTTTGTCACGTAAACCAAAATTGACGAAGATACAACACTTCTAACTGGGCTGTTACAATTTTACAAGCGTAATGACGTCACAAGCTCACACTTACAAATTCGGGAGTGGGGACTCCCGAATTGACAATTGAATTCAGTTAGTTGTTTATCAGTTGTCTAGTACCCATAACACAAGCTCTGCTTAGCTTGAGACTAGACGGCGTTGTGTAATAGTTGTGGAATATTATTATTATTGTTATCTATTGGCTATAATCCTACGATAATGACTGTTATCTTGTCCGCAGCGTACTCCGCAACTCTCCTAAGAAGATGATCTACCACGCGTGTCAGTTCAACATGTCGTCCTGCTGGAACATTCAGGGCGAAAGGTTTTTTGTAAGTACCCACCAGCCCCCTTCTATCATCGCACATCTAGACGCACGGCAAATTACCATCCTCACCTTATTGTTATACCACCAATTCTCACTAAGCGTTTCCAAAGGTCTGTTATAATGAGGACAGCAAAGGAGTGAAACTCTCTGCCTGCGTCTGTGTTTCCGAACGCATACAACCCTAATCTCTTCAAAGTTAGAGTGAACAGGCTTCTTCTGGGTAAGCTCGCTCCATCGTCGACCTTGTCTTAGTCATTCCTGACCTAGACTAAGATCAAGAGCAAACTCATCTCACATATAAAAAAAAACCATTCATACTCATCACTCTCTTAGTCACAAGCTCATCCCTCCTCATCACATGTCCGTACCAAGACAGACGATTCCATTACATTTTTTCTGTAAAGCGCCATCTCCACGAGCGAGAAAATCGCGGCGAGTTCGGCATCATGATCATCATCAGCCGGAAGACGTCCACTGCTGAACATAGGCCTCCCCCTTAGACCACCACGCCGAACGACAATTCGCCACTTGCATCCATCAGTTCCCCGCGACTCTCACGATGTCGTCGGTCCACCTAGTGGGACGCCTACTTACGCTGCGTCATCCGGTCCGTGGTCGCCGAGAG
Organism: Agrotis ipsilon; assembly: GCA_028554685.1. Taxonomy (NCBI): domain Eukaryota; kingdom Metazoa; phylum Arthropoda; class Insecta; order Lepidoptera; family Noctuidae; genus Agrotis; species Agrotis ipsilon. Next base: position 7,894,430 of record CM052983.1, on the reverse strand, counting down.
GCGTTGTGTTATAGCTTTGTTTAGACGATACCGCAGCGATACGCCGACGTTACGCGCGCACATTCCTACTCGGCGCATATTTAATCTCTTAATGTTGTTTTCATGGTAAAAGTCATTTATAACTTTCAGCCCATAAGTTTGTTAAACTTATAATACATTTTAGTGTGATCCTTCCTCATCACATGGCCATACCAAGACATTAATTCTGTTTTATATTCTATTTTTCAGACTGTGATATACAATCCGCTAGCGTGGCCGGTCACCATTCCAGTCAGGTTACCTGTGGCTAGAGGAATTTTCAACGTGTATGATCCGAAAGGTAAATAAAATAAAATATTCAAAATTATTTATTTCAGGCGACCTATTTTATAACTAAAACCCGAAGTGCGCAAAATCCGAAGGTTTCAAGTCGGTATTGTAACTTTAAAGCCAAAAGTTACAAAAGCCAAAAGTTACAAAAGCCAAAAGTTACAAAAGCCAAAAGTTACAAAAGCCAAATGTAACAAAAGCCAAAAGTTACAAAAGCCAAAAGTTACAAAAGCCAAAAGTTACAAAAGCCAAATGTTACAAAAGCCAAAAGTTACAAAAGCCAAAAGTTACAAAAGCCAATAGTTACAAAAGTCAAAAGATACGAAAGCCAAAAGTTACAAAAGCCAAAAGTTACTTAAGCCAAAAGTTACAAAAGCCAATAGTTAGAAACGCCAAAAGTTACAAAAGCCGAAAGTTACTTAAGCCAAAAGTTACAAAAGCCAATAGTTAGAAACGCCAAAAGTTACAAAAGCCGAAAGTTACAAAAGCCGAAAGTTACAAAAGCCAATAGTTACAAAAGGAAAAGTTACAAAAACCAATAGTTACAAAAGCCAAAAGTTACTAAAGCCAAAAGTTACAAAAGCCAAAAGTTACAAAAGCCAAATGTTACAAAAGCCAATAGTTACAAAAGTCAAAAGATACGAAAGCCAAAAGTTACAAAAGCCAAAAGTTACTTAAGCCAAAAGTTACAAAAGCCAATAGTTAGAAACGCCAAAAGTTACAAAAGCCGAAAGTTACTTAAGCCAAAAGTTACAAAAGCCAATAGTTAGAAACGCCAAAAGTTACAAAAGCCGAAAGTTACAAAAGCCGAAAGTTACAAAAGCCAAATGTTACAAAAGCCAAAAGTTACAAAAGCCAAAAGTTACAAAAGTCAAAAGATACGAAAGCCAAAAGTTACAAAAGCCAAAAGTTACTTAAGCCAAAAGTTACAAAAGCCAATAGTTAGAAACGCCAAAAGTTACAAAAGCCGAAAGTTACTTAAGCCAAAAGTTACAAAAGCCAATAGTTAGAAACGCCAAAAGTTACAAAAGCCGAAAGTTACAAAAGCCGAAAGTTACAAAAGACAATAGTTACAAAAGGAAAAGTTACAAAAACCAATAGTTACAAAAGCCAAAAGTTACTAAAGCCAACAGTTACAAAAGCCAAAAGTTACAAAAGCCAAAAGTTACAAAAAGCAAAAGTTACAAAAGCCAAAAGTCAAAAGCCAAAAGTTACAAAAGCCATTTGTAACTTTTGGCAAAACCCAAAGTGCGCAAAAACCGAAGGTTTCAAGTCGGTATTGTAACTTTAAAGCTAAAAGTTACAAAAGCCAAAAGTTACAAAAGCCAAAAGTTACAAAAGCCAAAAGTTACAAAAGGAAAAGTTACAAAAACCAATAGTCACAAAAGCCAAAAGTTACAAAAGCCAAAAGTCAAAAGCCAATAGTTACAAAAGCCAATAGTTAGAAACGCCAAAAGTTACAAAAGCCAAACGATACAAAAGCCAATAGTTACAGAAGCCAAAAGTTACAAAAGCCAAAAGTTACAAAAGCCAATAGTTACAAAAGCCAAGAGTTACAAAAGGAAAAGTTACAAAAACCAATAGTTACATAAGCCAAAAGTTACAAAAGCCAAAAGTCAAAAGCCAATAGTTACAAAAGCCAAAAGTTACAAAAGCCAATTGTTACAAAAGCCAAATGTTACTTAAGCCAATAGTTACAAAAGCCAAAAGTTACAAAAGCCAATAGTTACAATAGCCAAAAGTTACAAAATCCTAAAGTCAAAAGCCAATAGTTACACCGCCCTATTTTATGCCCATATCAGTAAATTAAATAAGTAAATAGTAAAGTAGAATTAAATTACAAAATAAAATAAATTATAACTTTGAAGACAAGGTTGGCGCGTGGTTGAGTGAGCAACTGTTGCGCAGCGTGTCGAGTGCTTGATTCCCGCACGAAACAAATATTTTTATATTTTACACTGTTTTTCAACTGAGCTTGGCTATATTTGAAACTATGAGGAATATAGAAAAACGTGAAAAGCAGTCTCGAAGCCGATTTTGACGAAAACTAAAACTGCATACAGTAGAATCCGTTTATTATGACTCCGTTTATAATGACCAACCGCTTATTATGACGTACATATTACACAGCGAAGTTTGGTTTTCATAGAAAATTCTTTCAATAACTTCGACAAGTGTTCGGAAGCGTCACGTGATACCCGATGATGTTCGGCGCATGCTTAAGGTTGTTTTGAGTCTCAGTGGGTAATAACAATTAATATTATTGACTTAGTTCTATATTGTCTCTCTGTTAAAATAAATATATACTGACAAAAACAGGAGGTTGTTTATTTTGTACAAAATGCTTTGTATGACGTCCGCTTAGAATGACTGTCCATTCAATGTCATAATAAACGGATTCAACTGTAATTGAATTTTATAAACTACAGGCCAGGAATCGATTTTGATCAATCTTCAAGGCAAAGACTGTTTTTATTTTGTTTAAATAAAAACCCACACTAGATGTTTCTTCTGTAACGTGGGTACGTTTACAAACATACGAGTTATAAGTAAACTCTCATGCTACTACTCGTAAATCATGCGGGCGGCGAGTAAAGGGCAACTCGCTGTCCGACCATGGACCATGCCCGGGTCGACGGCGCGTTGTGTTCCACGCGCGCCTCAAAGAGCGTCAGCATGATGACGGGGCCAAAGCCTGCCGGGGTCACGTGACTTATTTCATTACCGTGACCCCGGAACATAAAGGGCATTTGAAGGACTCCGTGGATTTTAGTCAGTACAAGTCTGACAGTCCCTCCCGCCCTGCCTGGGGTGGAAGGACTCATTTGATGATTTTACCAAGTATAAAAAAAATACTCAAAGATTATGCCGTCATATCAAGTACATTCAGCATCCAGCAAACATAGTTAATATGATCTCTTCCCATCTAATACCACTTCCGAATTTATCTTGTATTCTTAACGAGTACCACATTTCAAAACCAATACCAAAACAAGTTTGAAGAAATTAAGTACAGTCAGGTTCAGTGAAATTAAAATGCTTTGAGTGATTTTAATTAAGGTGTAAAATGAACTACAAAGTTTCTAAGAACACAGGAGATATCTTAAAAAGCCCGCTATTTCATTTATGTCGAAAGCTACCATGGTAGCTCGACTATATCTGCGTTCAAGGATTGAAATAACCTAATAACACCTAAACTGATACAACTGAACTGATATAACTGAACTTAAACTGTCCGAGTCGGGGTGCCCCAAGTCCCGAGTTCGCTTCGCTCGCTCTTGCATCGATAGTATGTAATTTGTGTAACTGAGTACAAAGTCACGTTTTGGTATTCATTAGTAATAGTTTAAACATTTGTTCAATGCACTCCACGGAGAAATAATGAAACTTTCTTGGGTATATATATATATATTTTTTATTTGTGGCCATATCTTACCCAGAATCGGGTTCCAAACATTGCACAAAAACAAGGAAACGTGTGAAAGCACTCTTAAAAAAATATGGTACTCGTCGGGAATAGACAATAAATTCCGATATAAACTAATACCAAATGATATTAGCTCTTGGTATTGGATAGGAATAGACCGTTAATATTTTCAACAGACTTGCTCATAAAATGGCTCTAATTTCACCGCAATTAGGCACATAATGACACCGTTAATCTGTGACTTTTTCTTTACTATTATTCACAAGTGAGTTATAGGTTTTTTTTTAATAGGTGGAGTTGCTTTGTTTTTAAAAAAGTTTCGAAACAAAAAATATCGTTTTCAATAGTACAAATTTACAAACTGCACATTTACTAATTGATTCTCTAAATAAACTTTTTACTTACTAAATAAAATGGCTTTTTAATATTATTTTCTTCACAAGTGTGTTGAAAAACGTCGTATGATACACGTGTGTATTGATGATTACCGTCCTCGGCTCTCTTAAGACCCTCACCTAACGGCTCGGGTCTCAATGGCGCCTCAGCGGTAATCACCAACATTAGACACTTGTACCATAATGTACTAATAATTTTATTTATTTCACAGGTGTAAAACAAAACCATTCGGTAATAACAATACCAGAGCTCGTAATGACACTACCGGGGCGAGGAAAATTCCTTACAGAAGATGAATTAGTATTCATAGCCGAAAACATCCCACCACTGGGATTCAGGTCGTATTTCGTGGAAGTCGTTCAACTGAAAAGATACAAGAGGTCTATTATAAAGAAGATAAACAAGAATTATACGAAGAAGAAGTATTTGACGAGGCAAACAAACACGTTGAAGATTGATGATAAGTCTTTGTTGGCTGATTTGCCTGAATATGAGTATTTTGAAGATGCTAGTGAAGGTATGTGCTTTTTAATAGGCTAATTTACTTTTAAAAAAAATGGTTTAGGTATTAATTATGTATGTGATTATCGTGTCCTTCGATCGTGAAGTTGGCACCACTGCAAGCGATCAGCTGTTGTGGCCAGCGGCCGCCATTACTGATACAACTCCTTGGTGAAAATTTCCTATGGTTTTATTTGAGGGTCCAAATGATTTGAAAATCACATTATTCCCACGGGAATAATGAAATTCAGTGCAATATTATTGCCCGGCTCCAGCGAGAGGGAACAATAACTTGCTTTACAGTAGGTTTGCCTGACATATAATTTGACATGGCATGGCTTAAGTATGGAATAATTCTTTGGGGAAATAGTGTTGATACCAACGAGTTGTTCATCTTACAGAAAAAATGTGTTAGGATTTTAGTCCACATTGAAAATGACGAAAGTTGTAGACCACATTTTAAGAAGCTAGACATTCTAACTCTGGCATCGATTTATATTATAGAAACATGTAAATTTGTTAGACAGAATCCAAACTTTTACGTTAAAATCTCTGACCAGGCTCGTCGATATGCACCCCGTTCAAGATTTGAAAACACTCTAATAGTACCCCAATCAAAGTTAAAACTACACAGCACTAGCCCTCACGTTACATCAATAAAAATATACAACAAAATTCCTAATGAAGTAAGAATGGAAGAAAATTACAAAATATTTATAAAACGAGTCAGAAACTTATTAATTAAAAAATGTTATTACTCATTGAATGATTTTTTTAACGATGACAACATAATGGATTGACTTTTACTTCTTACTTATTTATTTAATTTTGTTTTATTTTTAGTTGATTGACATTCCAAATTTGAATATTATTTATTTAAAAAAATGTAATTATTATTATACTGACAATTATTGATGTATTATTTATTTTTATTGTTTTATTATTATGTAAATGACACGTAATTGACGTTATTTTGTTCTTTGTGACTTATTAATTTCAAATCTTTTTTTGCCTGTGACATTATCGTGTTATTTAAATTAATTAATTGTTTACTATTGATTATTCTAATGCTACTACTGACATTTTATTGAATTGTTGTGCCCGACAGGGTCCATGTGATCTAACTTTAATTTTAAGAACTTTTAATACACATGTGAATGCATTATAGAATTGAATTGAATTGACATTTACGAGCAAGTAGTGTGAAAAATCTATCTTAATATACAGGGTGTTTCTTTTAAATTGGCCAAAAGGAAGAAATCTGCATCCATAAGAGATACGGGAAAACTTTCTTAGGAACCTTTAGCTCTTTTTTGATACTGATAATTTTGGCGCTTTTATTTTTGTGGTCAAGTCTGAACTGTCCACAGAAATGAATGAAATTGACCAAATTTTTTTTTAATGCCGTTCGACTCTGTTTCATGTAAGGATCATTTCATTGTATCGGAAGAAAAAAATCGGGACGGCGGAAGTTGGTCAAATTTAGCAAAATACTTTTTAATACAAATTGTATGAGCGAAAAAAAAAAACATTTTTTTTATTATGCTGTTTGACTTACTTTCATGTAAGGATGAGATAATTGTACTGGCAGAAAAATATCTGAACAGTAGAAGTTGGTCAAAAGTAGAGTAATGTTTCTTCTAACAGCCTAAAGCCGTATTAACAGTGTCAGTATTTCATAAGATTTGACCCACTTCTGTTGTCCGGGCATTTTCCTTCCCATACAATGAAATGGTCTTTACAAGACACTAAATAACATGGCATCAAAAAAAAATGGTATTTTTTTTCATTCATACAATTTGTATGAAAAAATATTTTGCTAAATTTGACCAACTTCCGCCGTCCCGATTTTTTTCTTCCGATACAATGAAATGATCCTTACACGAAACAGAGTCGAACAGCATTGAAAAAGTTTTTGGTCAGTTTCACTCATTTCTGTGGACAGCTCACACTTGGCCCAAAAAATAAAAAAGCCATAATTTTCAGTATCAAAAAAGAGCTAAAGTTTCCTAAGAAAGTTTTCTCGTATCTCTTATGGATGCATATTTCTCCCTTTTGGCCCATTTAAAAGAAACACTCTGTATATAAATCTCGTGTCACAATGTTTGTCCTCAATGGACTCCTAAACCACTTAACCGATTATAATAAAATTCGCACACCATGTGCAGTTCGATCCAACTTGAGAGATAGGATAGTTTAAATCTCAAATTTTAGACCGGGTCCTCCACCCGTGCGAAGCCGGGACGGGCCGCTAGTATGTTATAATAACCCTTTTTCCATTGTTTTCTTGAAGGTTCCACTAAAGTCCCCCTAAACGTGAGCAAAGCAAGAGAATTGGAGCAGTATGCTGTTGAGCAGTACCCTGTCCCGATGAGGACATCAACAATGGCTTATAATATGAGTGAAGAATATATTATGATGAAAAAGATTAATTTGTCTACCACTACGACGAGTAGTAGCACTAAAACAACGTAAGCTTTTTCAAATATCTATTTAAAATTGTTAACACGTCACAAGCAAGTATACAGTACCCTTAGCAGGAGTTTTCACTCTTACTTTACAGCGTCTTTCCAGTATTTACAGCGTTTCTTGTATATGAAAAAATGGAACAGCGCCTCTGGTGTGCGAAGAAGGAACTAATTTTTTCCTTGAAAATTGACAATTTGAAATTGTCAAAGTTCCAGTTTACGTTACGTCTCAAATTCTGAAAACTCGTGCTAAGGGTACAGTTTTTAAGAGCAGTTGTGGTCCAGTATCGTCCCCGAATTACGAGTTGTAGGTCGTGGGTTCGGACCCCGCCAGGCGCATTACTTTGTGTAATTTATTTCATCACCACTGCTTTCAAAACGGTGAAGGAAAACATCGTGAGGAAACCGACATGTCCTAGAACCAAACATTCGAAGATATGTGACATCTACCAACCCGCACTGGACCCGCGTGGTGGATTATGGCTCATCCCCTCTCTCAGAATGGAGGCCTGTGTCCCAGCAGTGGGAACATTATAGGCTGGTGATGAAGGACAGTTTTGTGCTTGCTCGATCCCTCTCGAATTTTGATACTTTATATCTTTTTAAAAATGCACTAAATAGCCGATGACAGCGGTTTCACCCGCTTCAACTCGAAAATTATCCCATGGGAACTTTACAATCGGGATAAAAACTATCCTATATGTTAATTCAGTTTATAAAACTATCTATAAAAATGTTTCGCTAAATGTGTTGCTTAACTCATAACTCGAAAGCGGCTGGAGCCATTCGGATAATTCTTTTTTTTTTTTGTTGTGTTTGTAACCATCAGGACCAAGTTTCTAAAACCCCTATAATTTTCGTCCTCTATGGATGTTTTTTTTGTGTCCACATGTCCACCCGTGCGAAGCCGGGACGGGCCGCTAGTCAGAAATATAATAAATAGCTGACCCGTGCCCACTTCGTTGGGCGGTAAACATTTAAACTTGTAATGAAATGATGAGTGTGGTTCGGTTAGTACTGAGTGCCGAGTGCTATGATTTATTTCCTGACTGCTTAAAGGAGGATTTTGTTTTTATTACACACTGACAGTAACAGCCCGCCGTCTTTCTGTTGCTAGGCGTTGCTCATGTTCAACGCTAGATTCCTGAGCACGGGCCTGCGATGTTCTCATTGTTTTGGTTAGCGAGCCACTGCGAGCGCTCAGTGCTAGTAATAAACATCCATTATTTTTTCAAACTGTTTCTTCAAATTAAAGCAATTTATTGATGTTTCTAACAAGCCTACGATGATGATGATAATTTTTAATCTCACAATTTATTTTCCAGTACCCGTCCCACTAAACCGTCCCGTACGCCCAAACCCACGCCCCGCCACCCAGTGCGTACCACCACCACACCAAAAACCACCAAGAAGCCACCAGAGATTGAGATAGAGTATTACTATGAGGATGTGACGGAGGCACCACCTCCCACCACACCCATGTTCGACTCTGTCAATTTCTATAGGAGGATGGAACAGAGTGGGTATCATAGTAAGGAATCCAGTGATAATTACATTAAGAATGAGGTAAGTATATATAATATAATATTCCACAACTATCACACAACGCCATCTAGTCCCAAGCTAAGCAGAGCTTGTGTTATAATAATATGATCTCAAAAACTTACAACGTATTATCAACACCACTCTCACTAAATACAGGAGACATCACCCTAGGTCATGTGTACAGAGACTCACACTGTCAAGGAACGATGGCGGGAGGGGAATAATAGATATCACTAACCTACATAACAAGCAAATAACAACATTAAGATCATATTTTGAAAACAAAAGTTTGAATTCAACCCTACATAAAGCAATAGTGCATAACGACAAAAAACTTACGCCTTTGAACATGTATGATAGGACAACACAGAACAACGAACAACAGACTGACCGACAGACTAAAATTGCAGAATGGACCCAAAAGGCATTGCATGGCAGGCACCGTCACGACCTTAACCTCCCTAACGTCGACAAATTAGCGTCGAACGAATGGTTACAGCGTGGTGAACTGTTCCCTGAGACCGAAGGGTTCATGATAGCGATTCAGGATCAGGTAATAGAAACTCGCAATTACCAGAAACATATAATGCGAGTTCCCCAAACCGTCGATATATGTAGGCGATGCAATAGTTCTTCCGAAACCATCCAGCACATCACAGGCGCGTGTAAAGCAATAGTCCAGACCGATTATAAACACAGGCACGACCAAATAGCAAATGTAATACACCAAAAATTGGCAATCAAATTTAATTTAATCTCCACACCACCAGTTCCTTACTATAAATACCAGCCCAAACTTATTCTCGAAAACGCCACTCACAAAATGTACTTCGACCGAGCAATCCTCACAGATAAAACAACACACTTTAACAGACCAGACATCACATTATTAGACAAACTTAACAAAACCGCGCAAATCATAGACATCGCCGTACCAAACACTCACAACCTACAAAACACAATAGCAGAAAAACTTTCAAAATATACAGATCTCAAAATTGAAATCACCCGAATGTGGTGTCTTACCAATGTCACAATTGTCCCTATCGTGTTATCAACTACAGGCATTATTCCTAAGCAGCTCCACCAGTCCTTAAGAACACTTGATTTACCACCGTACACATACCAAAGTCTTCAGAAAGCCGCAATTCTGAATACTTGCAGAATCGTCAGAAAATTCTTACAAAATGAAAATGACTCCGTAGTTACCACTCCACACACACAACCTCCAGCCACCGCACAAACAGATTTTGATATACACAGAAACTCATCACTGCTAAATTCAATCTCATTATCATCTCATCATGACAATAACATCTTAGGGTAGAACTTGGCTTTGGCCCGTGCTATCCTGCAAATCCGGAAATAAAGCCGAGATACATAAAAGTATACAAACAAATAATAATAATAATAATATTTTTTTCAATAAAATTAAATTTAAAAGCAGTAAATAGCTCTGTACCATTCTGCGGAATAGAGTTTTCTAAATTATATAAAAACTCGTAATAATGAAAATCAAAAACCACAAAATATTGGAAACAGAAAGTAAAAACGACTTATGACAGATGTCAGGACAAGAAAAATCAGAAAATGAAATGAAATCGGATGAAACTAGATGTTAACGAGAGCAGCTTCACGACGCGCACGCTTACCACCCCCGGAGTCGTCGCTCAGTTCCGCCTCGCCGCCGCCGGACACCGGATTACCTGCATCACCGGCAGCGGCAGTTGCGTCGAGCTCGAGCGACGAATATTTCTCCCCGCCGACGTCGCCACCACCTGTACGTCGGCAGGGGAGAGGCCGGCCACCGAGGAGCTTGGGACTTAGGGGCCAACCGGCCCCGAGCCGGGTGCCCGCTGCCGGTGGTTGTGTGCAGCGCATGCGATGGACTCAGTCCATAAATGAGAATGTCATGCGCGCATACTACGGGTCTACAGAGGGGGGAACTAGCCTCACTGCGTACCGTGTTAGGATGCTGTCTCTGTTTCAGGTACTTGAACCAACCCTAAACGTCTCGGCCCAACGACTGTCGGATCAGGTGCGGGTCATCCAACGTAATCACATGTTGGATGACACTGTACTTGATAGGCTGCGCTCAGAGGTACTAAGCAACCGTACCATCTTATCTCCACCACAACCAACGGCGCCCGTGTCCGTAAACAGAGTTCCGGCGCGGTCTGTTATTTCTACTGGTGTGGAGGAGGATGATGCGGTTGTCACGGTAAGTAGCCAGTGCAACGAACGAGTGAGGAGCGCACTGGAAGATGCGCTTCGTGAGTATCGCTCAACTCCCATTGCGCTTAGACCCCGATTACCACGGTTACCCATGCACAAAAAAAATAGGGCGCTGGTGTGTGCCTTGAACTCGCTGCTTAAGAATCTTTTCGAGAGCAGCGAGGATCTTGTCGATACACATTCGATCCTGTTTTGCGGGGCTGTTGCGGCATGTCGATTGACTAATGTCAAGTTTCCGGACAGTGACGGAGCCAATCGACCAAAACCAGCTGTACCAGCTTGGCAATGCAGGATTGAGCGTCGTATCGGCGAGGCCAGGGTACTCATCGGCAAACTATATTGCTTCAGGGAGGGAAATACACGACCACGTGTGATGCGCTTTGTGACGCGGGCATTCTCGGGGACTGGTATCGGTCCTCAAGAATACATGTCCCGTGTCACAGAGCGCATCGACTTCCTGAAGCAAAAAGTTTGTGCATGGGCGAGTCGTATTCGGCGGTATAGGCGACGGGTTGAGCGGTACTCGCAGAATCGCATGTTCCAGAGCGATGAGAGTTGGGTATATAGAGCTTGGGACCTGAACAAAACATGACTGACCTGTGCCGCCCGGATGACAGCGCCACGAGTTCATTCTGGCGCAGTATCTGGTCGGTACCGGTCGGTCATGCTGAGGATGACTGGATGCGTGATGTCGAACGAGTGTGTGAAAATATTCCTGAAATGGAACCAATTTCCATTACGCCATCAGATGTGGCAAGAGCAGTCCGTCCGTTACCGAACTGGAAATCTCCAGGACCGGACGGACTGCACAACTTTTGGCTCAAATGGTTGAGTAGTTCACACACTTGTCTGGCATCTCATTTCCAGTCCTCCTTAGAGTCTGGGTCGCTACCACAGTTTCTTACAACTGGTGTTACCCACCTGCTCCATAAATCAGGTAGTACCACGGAACCCAAGAACTATAGACCGATCACTTGTTTGTCGACGGTCTATAAACTTCTTACATCCATTTTGAGAGTGAAAATTAACACACATATTGAAACTAACTCAATTATGTCTGCCTCTCAAAATGGATGTAGGAACGGGTCCCGTGGTACTAAGGAGCTACTCCTCATTGACATGGCCATTAGCCAACAGGTTCGTCGATCTCGCAAGGATATGTCCACATGCTGGATAGATTATAAGAAGGCCTACGACTCGGTGCCACATACATGGCTCATGAGGGTGCTGGAGTTGTACAAGATAGATGCAACTCTACGCGCCTTCCTTGGGTCGTGTATGGGGCAATGGAGAACGGTCCTTCGCTATCCAGGGTGTCGACAGATCCAGGCGAACGATGAACCTGTATGGATCAAGCGGGGAATATTCCAGGGCGACAGTTTGAGTCCACTTTGGTTCTGCTTGGCCCTGAATCCTCTAAGCAGATTGTTGGAGGATTCAGGTCTAGGCTATCGGTTGAGGAGAGGTGGTCAGGTCATATCTCACCTCTTATACATGGATGATCTGAAACTCTTTGCCCCCAACAAATTGCGACTGATGGAGCTACTGAAGGTCACTGAAACTTTCAGTAGCGCCATCAGGATGGAATTTGGTGTTGACAAATGTGCAGTCATGCATGTAAAGCGAGGGGAGATTATGGAATCTGAAGGGATTCAGCTTTCAGATTCCATACACTTTAGATCACTCTCCTCATCCGAAACCTACAAGTATTTAGGTATGTCGGAAGCGTTAGGCATTGATGGACCGGACGTGAAACAATCGTTGAGGGAGCGCTTCTTTGGACGCCTGAAAAAGGTTTTAAATAGCCTCCTTTCAGGCGGAAACAAGGTGCGCGCCTTCAACGGTTGGGTCATGCCGGTCCTAATGTACTCTTTCGGCATACTCAAATGGACTCAAACTGAACTCGACGCCTTGGATAGACGAGTTCGTACGCTGTTGACCGCAAATCGGATGCATCACCCACGATCATCGGTGATGAGGCTGTACATCCCGCGGAAGTGCGGGGGTCGAGGTTTTTTAAATGCCAAGACCCTTCACAACCGCGAGGTGTGCAGTCTCAGAGAATATTTTTTAAAGATGGAAGTGGGTATGCACCGAGATGTGGTCGCAGTGGACAACGGACTCACCCCGCTATCCATGGCTAAAGAGAACTGGCGCAAACCTATGGTACTCAGTACCGAAGACCGCAATGAGGTATGGCAAGGCAAGGAGCTTCACGGACGCTTCTACCGGGCCCTTCATGGGCCCGATGTAGATTTTCTAGCGTCCGTGTCCTGGCTACGATTCGGTGACCTCTTCGGGGAAACTGAAGGTTTTGTCTGTGCGATTATGGACGAAGTTATCTTGACGAACAACTACCGGAGACATATAATAAAGGATGGGACGATTGACGTGTGTCGGGCATGCCATCGTCCAGGTGAATCCATTAGACATATTGTCTCTGGTTGTTCTCATCTTGCTAACGGCGAGTACTTGCACAGGCACAACCTAGTAGCCAGAATTATCCACCAGCAACTTGCTTTGAAATACAGTCTTGTGGATTCTGAGGTGCCGTATTACAGGTATGTGCCCGACCCAGTTCTCGAAAAAGACCATGTCACGATGTACTGGGATCTGCCTATCATTACTGACAGGACTATTGTCGCCAATAAGCCTGACATAGTAGTGATAGACAGATCAGCGCGCCGCGCAATGATAATCGATGTTACCATCCCACATGACGAGAACCTCGTGAAAGCCGAGAAAGATAAACAAATAAAATATCTTGACTTGGCGCGCGAGGTTGTTGACATGTGGAATGTGAGCTCGGCTATCATTGTGCCGATTGTTGTTACGGCCAATGGCCTGATGGCCAAGAGCCTCGACGAACATCTGTCGAGGCTCTCGTTGGGTAGTTGGATCAAGGGCCAGATTCAGAAGGCAGTACTCCTTGATACGGCTCGTATTGTGAGGAGGTTCCTGTCTCTGGAACCCTAACCACCGGTAGCTTGGACCCTGCTCCCACGCCGGCGGATAACTATTTTTATATTTTTAAATGTTTTTTATTTTTTTTTTTGTTTTATAAAATATTTAAAAATGTAAAGATATGTAAAAAGAATGAATAAACGAAATAATAATAATAAACCCGCAGGGCAGCTTGTGGCGAGCTGTTGGGCAGTTGTGACCCACACGGACCTGATCTCCCGGGAGATATCTTGTTCCTCATCTCTGGCTTGCCTTTATTGGCCGGTCAGAGTGAACACTGACGAGGAGCAGACCTCCCACCTCTTTCTTGCCTTAATCGGCTGGCTAGAGTGGAGATTCGCAATAGCAAACGTGCTCGGAGGAAGGAAGTATTTCAGTAAGTGTTTGTAGGGATCGACCATACTTCCGGGTTCCTGGTCGATTCTTGCAACCGTGGAATACCTCTCGTCTACTCAAGCACCTCAGGATATGTTTGCCCCTTGTCGCTACGTCACCTAGTGCTAGCGATATGTTTGGGGGTAGGTACATTTGTTGAGTGTGCAAGTCACCCCCTGCCATCCTTTCTTTGTATATAAAACATTGATTAGGCAGGGGCCATAGTTATAAATATCCAGTCCACCAAACCCACCAAACGCCATAACCCTGTATTTTACTTCCATATTCCAGTTAAGCACTTTTGAATTGTCAAAGACAAATAAAATAATATTAAAATTTACAAAAATAAATAAGTAAAGAGTTAATGCTATCGTAAACGCACCCAAGAGAAATTCAAGTGTGGGTCAATTATAAAAAAATAGGTACATTCATAATTTTCAGAGCCTCGGTCATCATCATCTCATCTCATCCTTTCAAGGCTGTCTCGCGATCATATCTGAATCACCAACTAACAAGCTCTTCGTTACAACTTCAAAAAATCTAACTCCATATAATTTTTTTCCAGTACATCCGAATTAACTTTGACGCCGACCGAAAACTAACAAACATATCCCTTTCCAACGGAGTGAACATCACCTTCGACGTACAAATATGTTACTACGTCTCAGATGACCCCGAAAAACTTGGCACAGATAAGAGAAAACCAGGAGCATATATTTTTAGGCCTATAGACCCAAATCCGATCTTAATAGCCGATTACATCGACGCTAAAGTCCTCAAAACAGATATAGTGGAAGAATTGCAGATCAAATATGCATCATATGCAGGAATTACTTTTAAACTGTACAAGAAATTGCCAACTATTGAAGTTGATTGGGTTGTTGGGCCTATACCAAATGAGGATGAGCTTGGAAAAGATGTTTTTATTAGATATGTAACTGATTTACAAAATGATGGTGTGTTTTTCACTGATAGTAATGGAAGACAGACTGTCAAGAGGATTAGGAATAGTAGGGCGACTTTTGATCCGGTTTTGGGGTCAACTGAAGCTGGGATTGCTAGTAAGTATAATATTCCACAACTATCACACAACGCCATCTAGTCCCAAGCTAAGCAGAGCTTGTGTTATGGGTTGTACTAGACAACTGATAAACATACTTATATATTTCTAAATATTATAGATAGATTACACCCAGACGCAGAACAAATGATCATGCTCATCACACAAACATTTGTCCTGGGTGGGAATCGAACCACGACTCCCGGCATAGCAGTCAGGGTCACTAACCACTAGACCAACAAGCCAGTCGAAAGTCTGGCATCATCTCAGCCATAGGACCTAGACCTAGACCTCCACTCTAGTACTTTTTAACCCCATCGGCCATCTGCTCTGCGAGCAATATGGCGTAGTAAGTATCTAGTACAAAAAAAAACAATGCCACTTTTCGTTGTAACTTTTCTAACCCAAGAACGGGCTCACCTATCCAAACCAAATGTTTAGGCTTTGTTCGGACTATTTAGTAGATTATTTATGTGAAGTTTGGACAAAATCGGTCGAGCAGTTCTTCATTTGTCACATTTTTTGTAACACGTAGCAAAGTACGGGGCGGGCCGCTAGTTACTTTATATGTATATATTATTGAGATCTCGCTAGACGCTCACGGCAACTGACGTCGCAAGACAATCTCCGGCAACCGTAGGCGCGAGCGGCGAGTAATGGGCGACTCGCTGTCCGACTATGGACCATGCCAGGGTCGACGGCGCGTTGTGTTCCACCCGCGCCTCTAAGAACTGTCAGTAAAATGACGGGGCGAGGGAATCTTCAAAGCCTACTTATTTATGCTTCAGTCCTTAGAGGCCATTGGCACTAACGCTTTTTAACTCCGGCGTTAAAAAAGCGCCTTAATATATCAAATGCCAACGACGATATATTACTAGACTCCTAATAACAGGCGACCGATGTCTGTCAACATATTAGGCAAAAAAGTCTTATATCCGTCTTATTTCGACCACTCCTGTGAGCCGTAAACATACCTTGCTACAGAACAGACCTTGATTTAGCCAATCACAACGCAGTACCCCGTCCCCCTCGCTTATGTAGTACCTCAGCGAGTTGACAGAATAGTTTTTGTTCCTCGAAAATCGTGCATACGGAGTCTAATAATATATCGTCGTTGACAAATGCATTCCCATGTATTTGTTCACACGTTAGCGCTTTAAAAGCGCGGCGCTTTTTTTCGCACTGTATTTCATTATAAATTCTGGACCGTCACATTTTAAGCTCAGTTTACCTTTTTGTTCCAACTCAGCGCTTTTTTAACGCCCACAAAAAGCGCACTTTAAAAATTGATTATTTTTCCAGGCAACATCTACCCAGTTACATCAAAATTGTACATAGAAGATTTGAAAAAGAACATAAGACTGTCTATTTTTACTGACCGAGCGCAAGGAGGGACGAGTCTGTTAGATGGACACGTGGATATGATGCTCCATAGACGAATATTTACTGATGACATCGGTATTAGAGCCTGGGTAAACGAAACGGAATACAATCAAGGATTAATAGTTCGAGGATCACATCATTTATACATCTCAAAAGCGAATTACAGACCTAACAAGGTCTTTGAAAAGAAATTTGCAAAAGAATTAGAATTAAAACCCACAGTTTTCACGTCAATACATGAATCCTATTATAACATCTCTTACAAAACTTGGATAAAAGAAAATAATGAATACACAGCATTAAAAGCTAAGCTACCAGTTGGCGTACACATTTTGACGTTAGAAAAATGGACTGATCAACTGCTAATAAGATTAGAAAATTATTTGGAAAAATCTGATGTCGTACATAACGGTAAAAAGAAGGTTTTTCTTCAAGAATTGTTTATAGATTTTAAAATTATTGAAGCAAAAGAAACTTCTTTGGCAGGTAATATGTGGTTGCAAGACCACGCGCCTTTACAATGGCAGTCTGATAATTTTATTAAAAATTTTAATGATTACTATGGTAACAATAGTAATATAGAATTTAGTGAGGACCAAGGAGGTTTTAAGCCAAAGTCTGTATTTTATTTTAGTCAAGGTATTGAATTGAAACCGCAAGAAATAAGGACGTTTGTCGTTAGTTATGAAAGGAGATAACTTATTTTTAGGATAGGATATTTATAATCTTTATCTACCAGATACCGCTATCCGACACCTGTGAAGCCTAAAGCTGTGGTTTATCTGGCAGATAAGTTCCTAATAGGCTATCAAAGACTTTATCCGGTACCGGTGAAACTGACCCTTAGTAATTAGAATAATTTATCAGTTAAAGTTGATAGCCAAATTGTTGCATTTATAATAACAATATATATAAACATTAGTATATAATATTTTTGTAATTATACCTTAGGCAATGCACAGTTGGTTTTATTGATATGTTAAGTGTTCTTTTTAATATACTTTACCAAGAAAGTTTTTTTTATTTTATATTCTCACCTAGTAAAACTTTACCTTATCTTTTTGCCCAATGTGAAATGAAATGATATATATGTTTGCAAGTAGGTTAAATCAAAACTTTTAGGTACGATTCAGACCAACCGGCTCGCGTCGCATCGCATCGTACGCGTGCCGCGGCAGCCAACAGCGTCCGCTGCAACGACGATATATTACTAGACTAGACTCCGCATGCACGATCTAAGGAATACAAACTATTCTGTCAACTCGCTGAGGTACTACGTAAGCGAGGGGGACGGGGTACTGCGTTGTGATTGGCTAACTCAAGGTCTTTTCTGTCTCAAGGTACACTAAGCGCGCGAGTTGAATGCAGAGCTTAGGAATGCGGTAGTGCTGTTGACAAGGATGGCACAGTACTACACTGCAGGCGCGTGAGGTGGGGCGTGCGAGTAGCGGGGTGCTCTTCACCTCAGACCCCGACTGCATTCAACTCGCGCGCTATCTGTATTTTTATGGCTCACAGGAGTGAGAGAAATAAGACGGATATAAGACTTTTTTGCCTTATGTGTTGACAGACATCGGTCGCCTGTTATTAGGAGTCTAGTAATATATCGTCGTTGGTCCGCTGATATCCGTACGCACTCCAAGCGCTTTCCGTTCGTATTCTACGACGCACGGCCGACCGGCTTCTGTGACGGGATGCCGACGGATGTAACTATGCTAAAGCTGCATGCAAATATGAACTGTATTATTACTGTTGATACATTTCAATGTTGTTTACCGCATTGTAAAATGCCAATCCGGCCCGGCGCCATGCGAGTCGGTTGGTCTGAATTGTACCTTACACGACTTTTCTTAAAACTAGACTGACTACTCTGAGAAGAAACAGCCGAAACAAACTCAGAGGTCACAGTCTCTTTTAAAGTCCAGGCATTGTCTAGTCATACGAGGACCATGTGGGTGTCTGCGATGATCTTTTGAAGAAAGAACCACTCAGATTTGAGTGGACCTATCCAGACAGTGTAAGCATTTGTCAGTTATGTCTAAATTGAACCCACCTCTTAAAGCTTTAGAGTCGCGTTTGAAACAACCAGACACAGAACACTCAGGATTTAAATCATCATCATCATCTCAGCCATAGAACGTCCACTGCTGAACATAGGCCTCCCCTTTAGATCTCCACATATACCAGTTGGAAGCGACCTGCATCCAGACGCTAGATGCAGGATTTAAATAAAACAAGAAAATTCATTATAAAATATAAAAGTATTTATTTGGTTTATCATTTATTAGATCACACACAAAATTATATGAACTTTAATTAATACTAAGTATCTATTATACCACGATATGAACGAAAAAGTCATTGACCTACATCTGTTGACTGTCACTTGGAAATTACTTTTAGGGCTATTTTTGCAATAGTGAGATAACTTGTACCTGAGGAATTAAAATGGCGGTTTGACAGCTAAAGGTGCGTATAGACCATGTAACAATGTTATATAACTTTTTTATACAACACATCCACACACCATCTGAAACATATTATACAGCAATATTATATGACATTTTGTGTCCACATCATCTGAAACATGTTATATAACATATTATGTAATATAGACTGTACGCACCTTTATCTAAAGAAAATATTACAAACCCCTATTATTATTCCTCAAATAAAAGTTATCTAACTTTTGAAAAATTAGCCCTTGGGAAAAAAACAAATTGTACTATTATATTTTTATACTGACTAAATAAAATTATATAAAATAAAAAAGTAATACAAAGCATAGACACATTGTGCAATTAAATTTTATATCGTTATTATCTTGCTAATATTATTTTCATATCATAATCAGGCTATAATGTTCCCACTGCTGGGACACAGGCCTCCTCTCTGCGAGAGGGAGTGGGCCATAATCCACCACGCGGGTCCAGTGCGGGTTGGTAGATGTCACATATCTTCGAATGTTTGGTTCTAGGACATGTCGGTTTCCTCACTATGTTTTCCTTCACCGTTTTGAGAGCAGTGGTGATGAAATAAATTACACAAAGTACCTAATGTTATTTTATATGTAGGTATGATTGTTTATATAGAGCATGCTAGTATTAGAAAAGTACGCGTGACGTCAAAACATGGCGCCTGGATATTTTCGTTCTTATCGTGGTCGCATATTATTTACTAAAGATAGAGACTGGATTATAAGCAAATGCGTATTTGCATATGTAATTGCAAATTATGGCAAGTTTTTTAATTGTGAAACAAATATAAAATATTATTTGTTTTTTTTTATTTGGACAAAAAACAATGATTTATTTGCCAAATATATTTTGCATATAATCCGATCTAAAATTATAAACATAATATTTATATCAAATATACAAATAATCCTATTTAATATTAATTTTATATCATGATAATTTGGATGATATAATTATAACATATAATCACGCCTGTAATCCTTGAAGTGTTAGTCAGATATGTACCCAATAGTTGACACCTTTTAACCGCCAACGTCGGATATATCCGACAAATATTTTCGGGCCAGCGTCAGAGTCGGATATATCCGACAGAGAATATTCACGGTTTTTGTTGGATTTTATTGCATCTATTCTATATCTCTCTTTTTATGCAGATAGACCGATATAATACTTATTATTGTACATCATAATATTTTACAAATCGGAGCTTAAGAGGAGCAGAAAGAGAGGAACTTGTATTTCACTGATTCGTAGCCTGGCGCTGGGGGCACGACAATTGATATGAAGTCTGACGGTTAAAAGGTTAAATACCTTAGGAGGCTAATTTATGGCCATCAACCTGGCACAATTTTAGATTCCATGACTGCTACTGATTAATTCTTTATTGAAAAACACAAATAACACTTTGTCTGACCTGGGATTCGAACCTGGAATCTTATGCAATTACAAATTTAATTGTTCCGTCAGCTAGAATTTTGAAGAATAATAATAGTATAATTATAATAATATTCCACAACTATCACACAACGCCAGCTAGTCCCAAGCTAAGCAGAGCTTGTGTTATGGGTACTAGACGACTGATAAACATACTTATATATTTCTAAATACATACATATTATAGATAAATTACACCCAGACACAGAACAAATAATCGTGCTCATCACACAAACATTTGTCTTGGGTGGGAATCGAACCCACGACCCCCGGCACAGCAGTCAGGGTCACTAACCACTACACCAACAGGCCAGTTTATGTATTTATATGTGACGGACCAATTATTATTTTTTCAGTCATCTATTTATTAGAGAGATGATTATGTAACTATTATTTCTGTTCTAAACATTTTTTTTTTCAAAACACGCCAAAAACGTTCTTATCTCTTTCGATTTAACTTTAATAGTCAAATCTTTTTCATCTAAATCAACTTTTTCTTCACATTTCTCATCAGAACCTTCTTTTTTCCAAAACCACTGTTCATATTCATCAACGAACATATTAGCAGATAACTTTGTTTCTTTTAGACATTTAATTTCAATATTTTTGAACAAATTTTTAACATTTACTTCAACTGAACCATTGGTTTCTTCTAAATAATTCTCAAATCTAATCAACAGTTTTGAATCCCAAGGTTCTAAGGTCAATAAATGAATTCCTTCCGGCAATTCCTTCTCTAACCAACTAAATTCATTATGCATTTTCAACCAATCATCATAGTTAATATTGGTAGCATCAGCAAAGAGTACTGTAGGACTCAAATGTAAGCCTAGCACATTTCTTTTAATTATATCTTTATCTTTTGTTATAATAACTCTGTGTTTTCCTCGAACTACTAAACCTTTTCCGTTTGCAGTTTCATTTAGGGCCTCTCCTACACCAAATGCATCATCACATAAGAGTCTCCTATGTAACATTAGCTCCACTTCTCCTTCAATAAGAGAGGTACCTCCTTCAGACCTATCAGTTAAGACTGTTAACCTCAAATCATCATTCTCTATATAAATCTCATTAGTAACTGGATAATAGTTTCCAGGGATCGGCTCAGCTAAAGTCAGATCCCATTGTGGTCTAAAATCTAATTTTCTCTTCAACATTTGTCTACCATTTGAATCAGTATAAAATTCACCATTATTTATAATATTAGTCTCATATTTCACAATGTATTCCTTACCAATTTCGTCTGCAATAGGTATTGGACCTACAATCCATTCTGTTTCAATAAAATTTAAACTATCATACAACTTAGTGTTTATAAAACCACCAGGACTAAGATTCACGCGGAATTCTTTTACCAAATCGCCATTAATGACATCGGTTTTTTGTGTAACTAATTTGGTCAGGCCATCAGTGGTTGGTCTGAAGATATATGCGCCTGATGCTCGATGGTCGGCGTCGTGGTTATCTCCACAAGTTCCTGAGTAATAGTACATGTTGATGGAAAGGTTTAATCGAGAGTGATCCGGGAAGGTGACGTGGCTGATGAGGCCTGTTGCTGTGTTTATGTCTAGTTTGTAGAACTGGAAAAGAAAGAAATTAAATTAAAAAAATACTCGACTAAGACTCCGCTGTCGACGCATCTGTCTGTCTATCACCATCTGTCTGTCTCATGAACCGTGACAGTTAGTCCCTTCGTACACAAGGCGACGCAAGTCTCCGTTACCTTACGACTTCGGTATCCAAGCGACTATCGCAATACAATTCCATAGAGATTCGTTCACAGGCACGCGTCAATAGATGCTAAAGTCGTAAGGTATCGGAAACTTGAGTCGCCTTGTGAACGAAGGGCCTTAGACTCATTTAAACAAACACACAGAACGGAAACAACTACTTTTTTGAAGTCGGTTGAAAAGTAGACGATTTCCCAACGTAGTCATGTTTACCCAAAATAGTCGTAAGTGTCCAGAGAAGTCACAATTGGCCAGAGTAGTAACGACTGCCCAGAGTAGTCATAATTGACCAGAGTAATCATGATTTCCCAGAGTGGTCATGAATGCCCAGAGTGGTCATGAATGCCCTGAGTAGTAGAGTGGTAACAACTGCCCAGATTAATCATGATTGCCCAGAGTAATCGTAATGAGAAGTTTTCTTTCAAGAACACTGTAGATGGCGTTGAACTGACTACGTTACTAGATTTATGCCTTCATTTTTGCACAAATCCACGAGGCACATTTTCTTTATGGCGTGGAAAACTCGTAAATTAAAAAGACTGGTAAATGAATATTTTTATTTTTCCTTGTTGTTATTTATTTCCAAATGCCAATAGTGTGATGTGATGTGACTGACAATGACATGACATGTACGTTACGTTTTAAGTTCTCAAAATTACAATCAAGTGAAAAAAATCAAAAAATGACGACGTTCCGTTCATTGCAGTAACATACCAAGTTCAGCGCCATCTATGCATCGACTACGGAAACACTCAAAAGAAAATCCCTCATTAGTCTGAGTGTTCACGACTGTTCAGAGTAGTCATAAATGTCCAGAGTAGTCATGATTTCCCAGAGTAGTTATGACTGCCCAGTGCAATCATAATTGCTAGTAAAGTGAAATCAAACACGGGCAAATAATATTAGTCTGAATCCATGAAATAAACCTCTGCGATTCTTAATTAACTCCAGAAACAGTCATATAGGTACACACGGCTACACATCAAGCTACGCAAAACCAGTATTAGCTGAACGTTCTTTGTGTGTTAAAATCGTACGAAGCGAGACCAAGAAAAATAGGTTTTGTATAGCTTGATGTGTAGCCGTGTAATATAACATTTTTTTGTTCAATAATCTCACCTGATTCCCAATTTCAAGATCATCATCAAACTTCTCCACGGTCTTCGGATCATCAGACAGCATCCTCAACTCATCCATACTCAACTTAGGATACAATATCATCCTATCAACCTTCTTCTCCTTCTTCTTACGATTCTCCGTTAAGAACTTCTCCAGTTGTGATACTTCTTCATCATTCTTCCCATCTTTGAGAATCTCTAGATTAGTTTCTCTGTCTTCTATGTTTAATAGATCTTGGGAGTAGACGGGAGCATATGGAATAGACTGGATCTTTGATAGTATATCTTTCGTTTCCTTATCTTGAATTCGATCATCAAATCTATTAATAATAGGTTCTTTTAAGGGATCCCAGTACTTATTGCTATGGGCATAAAAGTCATATTCGCTTTTCTTGGAGTTTCTCTTAGTGCGGGGTGGTAATTTTTTAATGTATAGATTTTTGTATGAAAGTGGTTTCAAGTCGATTATGAAGAGAATTTCTTGGGTTGCTGTGGAGGATCTGGTTGGTATGGTTGTTACTGCATGTGGTAGAGGAACCATCTGGGTTTTTAGTTGTTTGCCTGTGGAATAACATGGTGTTTTAAGTAAGAAAAATATTAATAATATTCCACAACTATCACACAACGCCATCCAGTCCCAAGCTAAGCAGAGCTTGTGTTATGGGTACTAGACAACTGAAAAACATACTTATATATTTCTAAATACATACATATTATAGATAAATTACACCCAGACACAGAACAAATGATCGTGCTCATCACACAAACATTTGTCCTGGGTGTGAATCGAACCCACGACCCCCGGCATAGCAGTCAGGGTCACTAACCACTAGACCAACAGTGTTCTTAAAAATAATATTTATTCACCATCTATTTAAAATAATACCGGTATTTTTGGGTAAAATATTTACCGGTATTAATAGTATTGAAACCAGACTACCGGTACAAAAACCGGTAAAAATATCGGTTTTAAATAAGTTTTCAATCAGCCATAGGACGTCCACTGCTGAACATAGGCGTCCCCTTTAGATCTCCACATATACCGGTTGGAAGCGACCTGCATCCAGCGTCTTCCGGCGACCTTTATAAGGTCGTCTGTCCACCTTGTTGGTGGACTTTTTACGCTGCACTTGCTAGTCCGTGGTCTCCACTCTAGCACTTTTCGACCCCATCGGCCATCTGCTCTGCGAGCAATATGGCCTGCCCATTGCCACTTCAGCTTGCTTATCCGATGGGCTATATCGGTGACTTTAGTTCGCCTTCGGATCTCCTCATTTCGTATTCGATCACGTAGTAGTTTTCAATGTATGTATATGTTATTTTGAAGTAAAACTTACCATCAGGACCAAACACTTCAAACGCTCCATCACCCACTGGAATTCTGATGGGTTCCTTCACCGTCCAACCCAATGGATTGTAGATGGTTATCTGAAATTATGAGAGAAACTTTTTTTAAAGATTTGTTATGGACCAAGAGCCCGTGAACGCCAGACCTACGGTATTTTATAAAAGCTGAAACTTTGTCAGCGGATGCTCCCAACACTGGTAAGAACGATGGCCAATTATGGAGTTTGGGTGATGGTGGCTTTGGCAGGTAGACGGTACTAAAGGTGTCAAAAAAAAGAGTTTACTTACGTCATAGTATAAAAGCTGATTTTTATATATAATACTTGGGTAATAAGTAGATGATGTGTCCTCTTTAGCCAGACACTTTTGATGGTTCCAACCCCTTGCCAGACACCCTTAATGTTCACGAAATTATAATTTTACCTACGTTAGTTGAACGCGGTAATCTCAGGAACTACTGGTTGGAATTAAAAAAATCTTTTTTTGTTGGATAGTCCATTTATCGAGGCAGGCTATAGGCTATATAACATCACGCCGTCATCAATAGGAGCGGAGCAGCATTGAGAAATGTTTCAAAATCGGGAAAATGTATTCCATTTCGAGAGCTTCCGTTGCGTGCGCTGCATAAACGGTCAAAGTTACGCATAAATGATGTACTACGGAATTATTCCTCATAAAATATTCTAAAATAAAGTCCGCAACAGCATATGTCTATCTTTTAAATCTAAGCCACTGTAACCATTTTTTTGGAAATCAATTTTGTTTTAAAGTTAGGCATTATTTGCGTATTTTCATTTATATGATACTAGCTTCTGCCCGCGGATCTTGTTGCTTATGCCAGCGACAATGGGGTCGGCTAAATTGAAGATCTGAAAAGTCTGATACCCAACTCCAAGAACCCGGGTAAAAAATTCATGGGCGTTTGGCAAGTAGAATAAAAATTGTATTAATATATTAATCGTCATCGAAAATCAGTCCGTGAAATTAGTGATAGCTTTGATTTCCACATCAGGTATTCCAAATCGTATACCTATTTTAATACATCAATACATAATGCTCATTAGGCTGAACAGTTCTTTCTAAGACGTCATTCCTATACAGGTTGAATTTTTCAACTGGGCGTTGAGTTGAACAAAAATAAGCATGATTTCAAAAATCACCTTAAAGATTGATCAGTTTTTTTTCAATTATACGTTTTTCTTAACTTTGCCGTATATGATTACTTCCCAGAATTGTTGAAAGGAGTCTTCAACATTTTTCGATATTCCTCATAGTTTCGAAGATAGCCATCCACGCCCAGTTGAAAAAAATCATGTTATAGTGTAGCTGGGCTCTTTTTTTTGGTGGTAAATCATCCAATGAGTCCTCCCACCCCTGGCAGGGCGGGAGGGACTGTCAGACTTGTACTGACTAAAATCCACGGTGTCCTTCAATAGCCCTTTATGTTCCCGGGTAACGGTGAGTATAAGTCCCGCGACCCCGGCAGGTTTTAGCCCTCTGAGAGGGGGCCCCGTCAT
This sequence comes from Agrotis ipsilon, assembly GCA_028554685.1. Classification (NCBI taxonomy): domain Eukaryota; kingdom Metazoa; phylum Arthropoda; class Insecta; order Lepidoptera; family Noctuidae; genus Agrotis; species Agrotis ipsilon. The sequence continues at coordinate 7,868,144 of CM052983.1, read as the reverse complement.
TATGCTGACGCTCTTTAAGGCGCGCGTGGAACACGACGCGCCGTCCATGGTCGGACGGCGATTTGCCCTTTACTCGCCGCCCGCATGCTCGCACCTACGGTGGCCGGAGATCGTCTTGTGACGTCCGACGCCGTGGGCGTCCACCACCGCGGGGTAGTTGGGCTCTTGGAGTTCCACATCAGGTGTTCCAGATCTTCTTCGACTTTTTGAGTTTATCCCGGACATACATACAGACAAACAGACAAACAGACAAAAATTCTAAAAACTATATTTTTGGCTTCGGTATCGATTGTAGAACACATCCCAAGCATTCTTTAAAAAAAATATTCAATGTACAGTTTTGACTTTCCTACTTTTTTATTATATGTATAGATATAGATTAATCCTTATCCAAATAAATACGTTTTATAAAATTGCCCTTAATAATAATTTGATTTCAATGAATATCTTAGGAGTTATCATAGTTTCAAAATAATACCACAACAAAATCATGTCATAATTGCGGCGGTAAGATCCCTGTTGAAAGAGTGGTTGGAGAGGTGCTAGGGCATCCTCGCCTTCAACCTGACGCAAGTCCTCCCGGGCATCAGCCGCCTGCGGACGGGGAGTAATGGGTAGCTCGCCGTCCAGACAAGGTCAAGGCCCGAGTCACGGTGCGTCATGTTCCACACGCTCCTCAAGGAATCTAATGGGGAGGGGCGATGTGGCCATAGGGCCAAACACCTAACATGACGCGTGTGTGATACCGCGGGCAGAAGCTAGTTAATATACTCGTATATTAGGCCATAGACGACGACGTAAAAATGAAAAAAAATGTCTTAAAATGACTTCGGGTTGAAACCATCAAAAGTGTCTAACGATATCATGGGCAATTTTATAAAACGTATTTATTTGGATAAGGATTAATATCATATAAATGAAAATACGCAAATAATGCCTAACTTTAAAACAAAATTGATTTCCAAAAAAATGGTTACAGTGGCTTAGACTTAAAAGATAGACATATGCTGTTGCGGACTTTATTTTAGAATATTTTATGAGGAATAATTCCGTAGTACATCATTTAAGCGTAACTTTAACCGTTTATGCAGCGCACGCAACGGAAGCTCTCGAAATGGAATACATTTTCCCGATTTTGAAACATTTCTCAATGCTGCTCCGCTCCTATTGATGACGGCGTGATGTTATATAGCCTATAGCCTGCCTCGATAAATGGACTATCCAACAAAAAAAGATTTTTTTAATTCCAACCAGTAGTTCCTGAGATTACCGCGTTCAACTAACGTAGGTAAAATTATAATTTCGTGAACATTAAGGGTGTCTGGCAAGGGGTTGGAACCATCAAAAGTGTCTGGCTAAAGAGGACACATCATCTACTTATTACCCAAGTATTATATATAAAAATTAGCTTTTATACTATGACGTAAGTAAACTCTTTTTTTTTGACACCTTTAGTACCGTCTACCTGCCAAAGCCACCATCACCCAAACTCCATAATTGGCCATCGTTCTTACCAGTGTTGGGAGCATCCGCTGACAAAGTTTCAGCTTTTATAAAATACCGTAGGTCTGGCGCTCACGGGCTCTTACTCTATTAATGCGACAATGCTGTTTTATACCCTGTATCGGCATTTGCAATTTTATTGTTTTTTTTTTCTAATTTAAAATCTTACTAGCTTGCAAGAATACTTGGTCCATACATTTTGATGCAAGGCTCGAGCGTGTTATGCAGTTAGGCCAATATAATTTTTCCGGTAAATGCATTAACAAAATGGGAGTGCCTCCGCTGCTGGTGACGCACCGGTTGCCAAACAGGCTGCCGGCGACGCCCGTAAATCGTAAATACCGTTTTGAGGACAAACTAGTTTTGCCTAGGCTAAGGGCCTATACACACCACGTTTTTTAAACGCGCCGTCGACGCGCAGTTTGGAAATGCGCGTCGACGGCGCGTTTTTGTCCATCAGAGCAGTTTGTTGTCGTGATACAAAGTGTCAAACGCGCGTTTGCATCGCTACAAACGCACGTCGACGGCGCGTTTAAAAACGTGATGTGCATAGGCCCTAAACTAGTTCATCGACAGGTGTGTGTTCTGGGTGGTTTAAAAAAAATAATCACGAAGAAGATACTCTTCTAGCCTTAATTGTTAGAATCGGTGTGCCAGTAAGCCCCGAGTTCACAAGAACTAGTTGAGCCTAGGCTAAATTGCCCAGCGTTTTGCGCATCGTCACCGGTTCCCATTATGGGTGCCGGCGCTGGTAGCAGTTGTTTTAAATCTCGGATGCCGGCAGTATACTTACCGCCGGTTCCCAATAGTAATACATACTTTAGAGAGGCAGTACCGGCAGCGGAGGCACTTTCCAACAAAAAAGATTTCGTCTTTCTGGGTTGCGCTTTGGTGAAAAACTGTTAGTACAGCGAGCAATCCTACTAATATTATAAACGTGAAAGTTTGTATGTATGAATGTTTGTTACTCTTTCACGCAAAAAATACTGAACGGATTAGACTGAAATTTGGTACACAGATAGTTTATAACCTGGTTTAACACATAGGATAGTTTTTATCCCGATTTTATGTTCCCGTTGGATAATTTTGGAGTTGTAGCGGGTGAAGCCGCTGGCAACAGCTAGTTGATAATAAATAAATAAATGCAAAGAAGTTAAAATATTTGTTACTATGTTTAATACTTACAACAAACTTCTCGCTGTTCTCAGAGACCGAACAACTTGATTCATTGAGATGACATCTTCGGAAGTCAAACAGCGGCGGCTGTTTAGCGTCCTTTACTGTCAGTTTACTGCAAATAATTACATTTTCTTTTAATATAGTACTTAAACTGGCCGTTTGGTCTAGCAGTTAGTGACCCTGACTGCTATACGTATCGTCGTCATGTGTAGGACAACACGTGCCAGACGTTTTGGCAGTGTCGTGTCAGATGTCACGTGTCGGACGTCCCTTGTCGGACGTCCCGAGTCAGATGCCACGTGTCGGACGTTTTGGCAGTGTCGTGTCAGATATTTTGTGTCGGACGTCACGGTGTGGACAACAGGTGTCGCACGTTTTGTCAGTGACGTGGCAGATGACAAGTGTCGGACGTCGCGTGTCAGACGTCCCGTGTGGGACGTCCTGTGTTGGACAACACGTATCGTTCCTATTGGAAGTGTCGTGTCGGATGCTACGTGTATTTGTATTATAATCTCTGTTGAAATAACAAAATAAACTCACTTAAAGGCCTGTTTGGCGATGATGAGCGCGTCATCAATAGCCTGGTTCAATAGACGCTCGTAGTCATGCGTCACATGCTGCTTCTCTGTACCTGTGATGGCGTCGTGGTGCTGCATCACTCCTGGAGAAGAACGTATCATCATCAGCCTATAATGTTCCATTGCTGGGGCACAGGCCTCCTCTCTGAGAGAGGGAGCGGGCCCAGTGCTGGTTGGTAGATGTCACACATCTTCGAATGTTTGGTTCTATGACATGTCGGTTTCCTCACGATGTTTTCCTTCACCGTTTTGAGAGCAGTGTTGATGAAATAAATTAGACAAAGTAATGCGCTTGGCGGGGTTCGATCCCGATTTATTTTTTTTATTTATTTCGCTATTTTATTTGATAAATCCTGTTTCCCTTGCGTAATTTTTGCGGAAAGATGTTAGACATAATCCGTCTTATTACAAAATGGGGTTTAACTAACAACCAAGTTTTATATCACCAAAAAATACGGTTTACACAAACGTTAATATACATCTTGGTTTTACGATAAACCATGGTCTAACAGTCGTAGCCCAAAAGAGTGTCAAAGTTTCTCAAAGCTACTTTTTCATTGTGTTGTTGTTTTTGTGTTGTTTTTGTGTTATTTTCATCCAAAATGGATTAAAACGTGCTAGATTTATTGTTAGTACACATGGCGTATTTAAATGTTAAGACAATGGTTCAAATGACGGTACTAAAGTCTAGGTTTTATCTAAGTTCTGAAGATAAGCCTGTACTTGTTAGTACAGGTTTAAACCAAGGTTTATTTAGTTTTTGTAATAAGGCCGCAGAAGTTTATAATTCAATTTCATCTTACCCATAGCACTTTTAAGTTCATCCAACACAAATTGATTGTGTTTCTCCAATTCTGCCAAAACTTGCAACTGTTTTACCACCTGAAATAATAATAATACAATAATAATAATATTCCACAACTATCACACAACGCCATCTAGTACCAAGCTAAGCAGAGCTTGTGTTATGAGTACTAGACAACGATATATGACTAGACTCTGCATGCACGATCTAAGGAACAAAAACTATTCTGTCAACTCGCTGAGGTACTACGTAAGCGAGGGGGACGGGGTACTGTGTTGTGATTGGCTAACTCAAGGTCTGTTCTGTCTCAAGGTATGTTTACGGCTCACAGGAGTGAGAAAAATAAGACGGATATAAGACTTTTTTGCCTAATGTTTTGACAGACATCGGTCGCCTGTTATTAGGAGTCTACTAATATATCGTCGTTGTGGGTACTTACTAGACAACGGGGCGGTTGGCGCAGTACTTGATAAAATTAGTAACAAGTTCGATTCCCGCACGCAACTAACACTAACTTGAGTAGTTGTACTGAGTCTGGCGGTTTATGTAAAAGATTCTTTAAATATTTGCAGATATTACCGGCGGTAAATTAATTATACATATCCCGAGAATGAAACCTACTATTTAAGTAACTCCAATAGAGTATTTTACTCAAAAAAAAATGTTATTTGTCTTAAATATATATTATTAAAAAATATTACAACCGTATTTTTTCTTTTGTCACATAAACCAAAATTGACGAAGATACAACACTTCTAACAATCACAAAACGTCACTCGGTCGTTACAATTTTACAACTGTAATGACGTCACAAGCCCCCACTCCCGAATTTGGAAGCGTTTTATCTTTGTCAATATTCATTGATTTCAAAAAAAAAATACGTGTCCATTTATTTTTCAATATTATTACTGACGGACTAAATAGATTTTCAATTTATTTATGTAGTAAAATATCCTATTATTACGAATAGTTTTAACACATACTTGTAAATAATTGTTTCCTTCCCTCTCAAAGAACTTGGTGGTCGGTCTAGAAGTAAAGTAGCCGGTCCAATAGGCTTTAGGGTCGCTAGCGTAGGGAAAGAAATCGTCCTGTTTGGTGGGCAAAGTCGGGCTGAAAACAATGTATAGGATTATTAGTTACCCGTAGCAGTATCAGTAAAATCTAAATATACAGGGTGAATTTTTCAACTGGGCGTGGATGGCTATTTTCGAAACTATAAGGATTATCGAAAAACGTTGAAAGGAGTCTCGAGGCCGATTTTGATGAAAACAAAAACAGCATCATTCGATTTTAGAAAAATCGATAATCCTGACCAGGAATCGAACCCGCTGATTTTGGAACAAAAATCACATCTTGTATTATTACATAATCCACCACGCGGGTCCACTGCGGGTTGGTAGATGTCACATATCTTCGAATGTTTGGTTCTATGACATGTCGGTTTCCTCACGATGTTTTCCGGCACCGTTTTGAGAGCAGTGGTGATGTAATAAATTACACAAAGTAATGCGCCTGGAGGTCGATCCCACGACTTACAACTCGTAAGTCGGGCCCAACGACGATATATTACTAGACTCCGCTTGCACGATCTAAGGAACAAAAACTATTCTGTCAACTCGCTGAGGTACTACGTAAGCGAGGGGACGGGGTACTGCGTTGTGTTTGGCTAACTCAAGGTCTATTCTGTCTCAAGGTATGTTTACGGCTCACAGGATTTGTTGAAATAAGACGGATATAAGACTTTTTTGCCTAATGTGTTGACAGACATCGGTCGCCTGTTATTAGGAGTCTAGTAATATATCGTCGTTGGTCGGGACCGATACCACTGGGCCCTCACTGCTTTCATACTGGGAAAATAAAATTAATATAAAGTGATAGAAAAATATACTTACTTAGCATCTTTGACAGATTTCAAATAACAATTAGGCGTGGAGTAAAATAAGGTCATGTTCATACCATCCTTAGCTGCTTTCAAGTTACCGTATCTGAAAATATTAAGACAAAATTAGTATAATAATATTCCACAACTATCACACAACACCATCTAGTCCCAAGCTAAGCAGAGCTTGTGTTATGGGTACTAGACAACTGATAAACATACTTATATATTTTCTAAATACATAAATATTATAGATAAATTACACCCAGACACAGAACAAATGATCGTGCTCATCACACAAACATTTGTCCTGGGTGGAAATGGGACCCATGACCTCCGGCATAGCAGTCAGGGTCACTAACCACTAGACCAACAGGCCAGTTAAATACTAATATAAATAATCTTAAAAGACAATACTGAAATTAACAAGATATAAAGAACTAGCTGTTGCCGGCTTTACCCGTTAATTATCCCACGCAAACATAAAAACGGGATAAAAACTATCCAGGGTCGCGAGGCTTATCGAATCACCGTGACCCCGCAACTTATAGGGCTATTGAAGGACACCGTGGATTTTAGTCAGTACACGTCTGACAGTCCCTCCCGCCCTGCCCGGGGTGGGAGGTTTGTTTCTATGATTATAACACGTAAAGAAAAAATAGTTAATCCAGGTTATACTCTATATTTGTACCAAATTTCATCCAAATTCGTTTAGTAGTTATTGCGTGAAAGAGTAATAAACATACAAACAAACAAACTTTCAAGTTTTGATAATATTAGTAGATTAGGAGGATTAGTGTGTTTTCACAATAGCAAAACATGCATAATATCGTTTGAAAGCTTAAAAACTTTTCACCAGTAACAAAGCAAGCATTGTTAAAGATCATGCAAATGCACATGCAAAGAAATCAGTACCCTTAGCCATTGAGCTATTATTACTACGTATAGAGACGACACCACGTATCATAACTGTGTTCCATCCAGGATGAGTGCACGCGCACAAGTTCATTCAGTTGTTTGACAGCTCTGTGTCGTGCTCTAGGCGCGCGCACTCATCCTGGATGGGACACAGTGGTGATGCGTGGTGTCGTCTCTATACGTAGTAGATATTACGTACGTATACGTAGTAGTTATTGTCTACATTTCTTTTTCATTTCTCCTATAGAGGGTCTGCTGGCAGAAATTTCTAATGAAATAAGCAGTACCTTTGTACATCAGTATTAAACATGTATTTTCCTTTATTTTACTTGTGTGTACATAAATAGTTAAATAAATAAATAAATAGTAGTAATAGCTGTTGTAATACATTTTCGGTACCGGTATTTTCGATACTTACGGCTTATTTTTAATAAAATATCTTCACTAATACCAATTATCAAGTTCTTATCTTATTCATTAAGTTTACATACTTGAAACTTGCTACGAATACTTATTTAAGTATATTATGAAGTTTGTCATCTTAGTTTTGCTAAATAGGGGGATTTGGGGTGGCACAGTTTTCGTGCGATTTCTGGTAACTGAAAATCGTCCTTGCTACTACGATAATATAATGATTCAATTCGACTGACTTCCGTCGTCGTGGCGAGCGTGTTTTGTGTTTCATCTACTCGTAGATAACCGCACGTTTTATGTCATATGTCGTAGTGGTAAGGATGATTTTCACTTGTAGTTGGAATCGTTCGAATTGCGTCAAGCAAATTCGCTATCTTGAAAGACAGTAAGTATTTATTCTTGAACACAAAAATAACGTGTATACCTATAGGTTTGTAAGTTTTTCAAAACTCTTCCCCTAACGGGGTGAAAAGGTATAAATTTCACTATGGGGCTTGATTAACTCGAAAATTGGCATAAACAGTCTGATTTATTGATATTATAACAAAATTATAGTTTGTCTATGTACCTAGTTAGCTAATTAAATGTCAGTATATTTTAACTGCCAAACTGCGTATCATTTATCAGTACCCTTAGCACGACTTTTCACTCTTTTACTTTACAGCGTCTTTCCAGTATTTATAGCGTTTCTTGTATGAAAAAATGGAACAGCGCCTCTGGTGTGCGAAGAAAGAACTAATTTTTTCCTTGAAAATTGTCAATTTGAAATTGTCAAAGTTCCAGTTTACTTTACGTCTCAAATACTGAAAATTCGTGCTGAGGGTACAGGCTATAGGCCAAGTTAAGAAAACATCCCAAATGTTAGTTAAAATTAGTTTTTACAGTCAACCACTAATTAATGAAAATGTGAAATTATTCCTACGGGTATGCAGTTACCTTCACCAAAACCAAAAATTAATAAAAATACTCACTTTATCAATTTATCTAGGTTTATATACCACATAGCCGCGTCTTGATATGTAAAGTCACCGCCCATTGTGATTATAATATTATTAGTTCTATAATACCGCGCTTGATTCTTGGCGTAATCTAAGAATACTGCTATCTGGAAGTAAATGAGCAAAAATATCACGGATGTCGTCCCTAATAGTTTAGAAGGCAGAGGTCTGCGGGGACACAGGCGTCCTCTCTGAGAGAGGGAGTGGGTCATAATCCACCACACGGGTCCAGTGCGAGTTGGTAGATGTCACAAGTCTTCGAATTTTTGGATCATTTCCGTTTTCATTTTCGTTTCCTCACGATGTTTTCCTTTTCACCATTTTGAGAGCAGTGGTGACGAAATAAATTACACAAAGTAATGCGCCTGGCGGAGTTTGAACCCACGACCTACAACTAGTAAGTCGGGACCGATACCACTGGGCCATCACTGCTCTATTGCTGTGGCAGGTAATATTGAGAAAAGTGAAAAACCTTAGTGATGGGATAGCCTATTCAGTATTAAAACGTTTTGGTATCAATTTTCATGACATTTTGACCTCTTTTGAAAGGCGATGTGGTATCAATGCTAGATCTTGAAGAAGAGGTGTTGAAATGACCTCCAGTGAAGATATGCATAGCATAAGTATTATGTAACAAAAAAGATTTCAAATTCTTTTGACGGCTGGCTTCATCACCTGCCTAGCCTTTTCCCAACTATATTGTTATCTGCTTCCAGTCGAACCAGATGCAGCTGAATATCAGTATTTTACATGGAGCGACTGACTATCGGACCTCCACAATGCATTAACTGGCTAATATGGTACCTCATGGTAAGACTGGTTGTCAGACTTTTAGATTTGACTAATAGTAACGACTGTCAAAGAGCTACGAATGACAGCCGGGACCAACGGCTTTCCGAAGCACGGAGGAAACTCGCTATGACAGACCGTCACACATACACAGACCAACCACGGCGAGCGCGGCTTAACCCGGAAGATTGGCCTGTGCGGCTGTAATTATTTAGCCACGAGCTCCTCTCTTTGAATGCAGGCATGTGGTATATAAATCTTGACAAACTATATAAGGCTACATTTATTAAGTTAAGGAACTATAAAGTTACTCTAAGATACAAATAAGAAAAAAACTGAGAACTTGCTTACTTATAGACAAGAAAAGCATAGCAAAGCCTTTTCTATTCTAAGCGTATTCACTTTAGCAAAACATGCAAAATATTAAAAATGATTTTAAAACAGTAAAGTATGCAGTTTCTTCCTTGCGGATCAGTGTGCAATCAATCCAATTTCCTATAATTTTGTTTGACGTTCAAAAGTGCCTCTTTGACGATCTAATTGAAATAAATGATTTGACTTTGACTTTAACAACAGATTCCTTTCTTTATAAGTATTTGAGAATATGCTACGCGATTTTAATACCTGATTCTAAATCTAGCATCACAACTCTAGGAACGCATGTCTAAAAAAATTGTAACTACAAAAAGACCCGTATTTCAACGTGAAATGTTTTGTTTTATTTTGACAGTTTTTTAGACAAGTGTTCAACAAATACAAGTGTTAAACATACTCCGCACTATAACGCGCTACAAGAAAGGCAAAAGTCTTTCTTGTGATAACATGGAGTATGTTTTGTTGTTATTAAACGAGAACATTGGCTTATGAAGTCGGTTAAAAATGGGCACCATACTGCCTTTGTGCTCTCTAGCTGGTTTTATATTTTTTCGCAAAAACGGCTATACTATTTTAGATTTTTGGCTCGCTAGTTAGTTAATTTCATAATTTAATTTCTATTATTGGAATCAAATATAGCAGCTCACAATTTAGGTCCCAATAATATTATTAGTCATTTTACCCGTGGTGCTAGGCAACTGGGCTTCTCCCAGTTGTAATATCCCTTTGTGCCTATTGGCCTTGTTTTGTTCTGTCTCCTGCTTGCATAGAGGGAAGTGGAAACATATTTTTTCCTACTCCTCCACTATGCTTTTCTGATTAATTTCGTTGCAGGATCCAAGACAGGTAAATTCTTTCTCCAGGACACGTCGAGCTTCATTGTCTCGGCGCTATTCTGGTGGTTGCCGCTGTTGATTCTGGCTCTCAGGAGTTGCAGTGGTTTGGGAACAGTGTGGTGGGTTTGTCCCAAAAATAAAAATAGTTAATTTCTAACCTGGATTTACTCTTTGGATACTTTTAAGCCCAATATTTTGTTCCCTTAAATAATTTTCAACTACTACACGATTAGCGGACAAATGCTTTCTTTTATTTAACGATAAGTTCGCATTTAAGCATTATCTCTCCTGATGGTAGTCAATGATGTGGTCGGTGAAGCACTCTTCACTAAAACTATGAGTAACATATTCACTCTTGACTAAGATCCCAAGCATGCATAAAAAATCATGCCAGACTCACTCAATAAGTTTGTCAAGATTCGTGAACCACATGGCGGCATCCTGGTAGTGGAAGTCTTCACCCATGGTTATTAGTATATTGTTACTTCTGTACACCTTCGAAATATTCGCACAGATCTCCAGGAATGACTTTATCTTTAACAAGGAGAATTATTATTATATTATTTATTGTTTTGGGTAATAGCTGTTATGTATAGTCTGGGGTATACAATTTACTAAAACAAAAATGGATACCTATCAGTGGGGGTTTGGTTGGACCCCACATATAGAATTATTTTATAATGTACTAGTTGATCCCGTTGTTTCACTCCCGCTGCTTATTGGACGTGGCGTGATATTTTCTAGCTTATACTATCCAACACAAAAAAAAAACAGGTCGAACCAGTACTAAAGTCGTCAGCTTTATAATATTAGTAAAGATTTATGACGTTAATAATTTAGTTTCAACTATTTCTCTAAAATAACATAGATTTCGGAAAATTAATTCCCTTTTTTTTATAATGAACATGAATAATACTAGCTGTACAGCTGGACGACCACAGAACAAAAATAATAAAAAATATACAGGGTGAATTTTTCAACTGGGCGTGGATGGCTACTTTCGAAACTATGAGGAATATCGAAAAACGTTGAAAGGAGTCTCGAGGTCGATTTTGACGAAAACTAAAACTGCATCATTGGATTTTCTAAAAATCAAAAATCCTGGTCAGGAATCGAACCCGCTGATTTTGGAAAAAAAATCACACCTTGTATTATTACAGCCTTCGATAGTGTAGCTAATAAGGATCAAATTCTGGGAAGTAATCATATACGGCAAACTTACGGAAAACGTACAATTACAAAAAAACTGATTTATCTTCAAGGCATAAGAACATAAGTTACCTTTTCTTCTTTAAAATAATGCTATTTTTAGTTCAACTCAATAATGTCGTATTGCTCAGTACAGTGGGATTGTTGAAACGTCAAATCCAGTGAGACATTGAAAACAATGAAATTTTATAATTTCGAATAAATTATGGCTCATTAGATGTAAATTAACATGGAAAAATTGCAATTTCATAAAAATCAGCCATTTCCTTAAGTTTGCCGTATATGATTACTTCCCAGAATTTGATCCTTATTAGCAACACTATCGAACGGTGTAATAATACAGGGTGTGATTTTTTTTCCAAAATCAGCGGGTTCGATTCCTGACCAGGATGTTTGATTTTTCGAAAATCCAATGTTGCAGTTTTAGTTTTCGTCAAAATCGGCCTCGAGACTCCTTTCAACGTTTTTCGATATTCCTCATAGTTTCGAAAGTAGCCATCCACGCCCAGTTGAAAAATTCACCCTGTATATGTGGCACTCTCGAAACTGCCGCGGTGAATCTATTGCATAACATTTTTTTTTAAGAAAAAAAATTGCCTACCGCGTATAACTACCGAAAATATAATTTATTTAAAATGTTTGTGGTGCACTACTGTAATAAAGAACTTTGTTATTGGAGAATTTTATAAGAAGGTTTCATTGTGAAAACTCCTTTTATAGCTGGCCGTTTAGAATCAGTACCCTTAGCACGAGTTTTCAACCTTTTACTTTACAGCAACTTTCCAGTATTTACAGCGTTTCTTGTATGAAAATATGAAACAGCGCCTCTGGTGTGCGAAGATGGAACTAAGTTTTTCCTTTAAAATTGTCAATTTGAAGTCGTCAAAGTTCCAGTTTACGTCTCAAATACTGAAAACTCGAAAAAGACGGATATTTTTAAGAAGTCTCCCGAACTGAAACGACGTTAGACGATGCGTGGTGTCAGGTATTTTCGTTAGGTTTTTTCGTTATGCCTGCTCCTCACTTACCCCGCGAATCGCGCGAGACGACGGACTAAACAGGCTTTCAATTTATTTATGCAGTAAAATACCCTATTGCGGTGAAAACCTCCATCACTTATTGACAAAACTTCAATAAAATGTTCCTGATACATTTATACAATAGTTATATTAATTCGAATTTCCTAAAATTAAAAAAAAGAACAAAAGTAGAATGAAATAAGGGATAGAGAAGAATAGGTACCTTACTACAAAATATGAAGAAATCTATAACACAAAATCAACTAAAGAGCCACTTCAATATTTTTTTGTTATAGCACCAATATTTAAGAGCGCGTATTCTGAAAGTTGGCAACATCGCAAATGGCTGTCAAATATTTACAAGTTTTAATTAATTTTTCGAATTTACTGTGTAAAACTAAGGAATATCACTAAATAATTGATTAGGGAATTCAATTAAAACACAGAATTTGATATTGTAACCTTTTCAGATGTATAAGTACAGTAACTTTGCCTAATTAATTAAAACTTGTGAATATTTGACAGTTCTCAGCGACGTTGCTAACTTTCTGGTTACGCGTCGTTAAGCACACACAGTTACATGCACACTCTAGCTGTTAACATGCATACACACAATTATTAACACGCACACACACAAACTCACTTACTCAATAAGTTTATCTAAGTTGGTGAACCACATATTTGCATCTTGATAGTTAAAATCATCTCCCATGGTGACCAGTATATTGTTGCTACGATATCTTTTGGATATATCCCGGGATATTTGAAGAAAATTGTTTACCTATTACAAAAATAATAATATTCCACAACTATCACACAACGCCATCTAGTCCCATGCTAAGCAGAGCTTGTGTTATGGGTACTAGACTACTGATAAACATACTTATATATTTCTAAATAAATAAATATTATAGATAAATTACACCCAGACACAGAACAAATGATCGTGCTCATCACACAAACATTTGTCCTGGGTGGGAATCGAACTCACGACCTCTGGCGTAGCAGTCAGGGTCACTAACCACTAGACCAACAGGCCTGTCAAAGTTTTGTTGTCCTAAAGATAAGTCAGGGGTTCTCATTATGAAACGGAATGCCTGAGGGAGAGGACACTTTTTGAGGTTACTGTTTGAAGATAAGAAATATGGCTCTGTAGTGCATTAAAAATTTGATATAGGAATGCAATTAAAACACTAAATTTGATGTTGTAACCGTTTCAGGTATAAAAAGGCATTTGGCAAGTTCCCAAATACTTTTTTAACATCTAAAACTATATATTCAGTGTTACGATATTAATTATAGCATTCCTTAATCATTTTTAGTGCACTACAGAGCCATATTTCTTATTTCCATACAGAAACATTGCCAAATTAATTCATACTTGTAAATATTTGACAGCTATTAGCGACGTTGCCAACTTTCTGGATATGCGCTCTTAAGAATGTACATAGAGCGGGAGGACGAATTTTATTATTATCTACGCAAAACGAAGCTCAAAATTTGAATAGAAATCTAGCATTGATACCACTTTGGTCGCGGGACTTATTTCATTACCGTGACCCCGGAAAATAAAGGGCTATTGAAGGACACCGTGGATTTTAGTCAGTACAAGTCTGACTGTCCCTCCCGGGGAGGAGGAGGTGGGAGGACTCATTTGATGATTTTACCACGTAAAAAGAAAGGCATTGATACCACTATTAGGAAACGAATAAAAATAATGAGACTTAAATAAATCTGTCAATCTACTCGAATCTATCAAATTTTACATATTAACCTTCAACTATTGTGATAAAGTTCAAAATTGATGTGCTGGCGTCTGTAAGTCGGTCGCACGTTCTAATATACATCGTGTTATATAGCTCTATACTGTGACGCTGTCGTCAGCAGCGCGAACGACGTTGCTGTTTCTCATTAAAATACGCGGCCGAATTTACGCGGCCGATTTTACGCGACCGACATTACGCAGCTGAATTTACGCGGCCGACTTTAAGCGGCCGATTTTATGCGAATTTTAAAAAAACACGCACACACACAAAGGCTCGTTTGACGCAGTAGCTGAGCAATTGGACTGCTGCGCTGTATGTCGCGGGTTCGATTCCCGTACGTAACAAATATTTGTATGATCTACAAGTAGTTGTTCCGGGTCTGAGTGTTTGTGTATGTGTTTCTATGTTTGTAAACGCACCCACGACACAGGAGAAATTCCTAATTTGGGGCGACAATTTTTTTAAAAGAAATAATTTTTTTAAGTATTTTTTATAAGGAAAGAATTTTTTTTAAAGAAAGAAATTTTTTTTAAAGAAAGAATTTTTTTTTAAAGAAAGATTTTTTTTTAAAGAAAGTAAGATTTTTTTTAAAGAAAGAAAGTATGTAAACTTACCTTGTCTTCCACATTATATAGTGGTGAACTAGGATCATCAATGATTGGTTCATCAGAACAGAGCACATCGAAACAGAAGCCGGGAGGCGGAGAATAAGTGTTATGGAGTACCCCGGTAAATATGTCCGAAGATTTACCTGGAAAAATAGAGAAAATAATAACAATAATATTCCAAAACTATCACACAACGCCATCTAGTCCCAAGCTAAGCAGAGCTTGTGTTATGAGTACTAGACAACTGATAAACATACATATATATTTCTACTAAATACATAAATATTATAGATAAATCCGGAAGACGCTGGATGCAGGTCGCTTCCAACCGGTATATGTGGAGATCTAAAGGGGAGGCCTATGTTCAGCAGTGGACGTCCTAATGCTGAGATGATGATGATGATGATAGATAAATTACACCCAGACACAGAACAAATGATCGTGCTCATCACACAAACATTTGTCCTGAGTGAGAATCGAACCCACGACCTCCGGCATAGCAGTCAGGGTCACTAACCACTAAACCAACAGGCCTGTCAAAATAGTAGTTTTCTGCACATTTTTATCTTGTAAGTATTGTAATTTTAAAGTTACACCGTGATAATACAAAAAATCAGTTGTCAAAACACTGTCTTGTCTAAAATACTGTCAACTTTTTGTAGTCTTACTAACTATCGTTTTGCAGTAACACTTTTTTTAGACAAGTTGTATACATCTGTCAAGACGGTTTGTTTTTAAAAAAGATCTATTTATAAGAAAAACATTTAGGATAGTTTCAAAAAAATGGTCACCCATCTCAAGCCATTCCGAGCTTACTTTGCTTAACATTAACGATCAACGCATGCAACAGTAATTACTTAAACAGATAATAATAATATAATAATAATATTCCACAAATATCACACAACGCCACCTAATCGATGAGACAAAAAAAAATTGAATAAAATACTTAGAAATATATAAGTATGTTTATCAGTTGTCTAGTACTCATAACACAAGCTCTGCTTAGCTTGGGACTAGATGGCGTTGTGTGATAGTTGTGGAATTTTTTTTTATTTTTTATTTAGACATACCCAGTACATCGTCTCCTCTCCACACCATCTCCATATTCTTCTGCAGGAACCTCGCCCTCTTATCCTGGTAGTCGATCCTGCCCAGGAACAGTCCGTCGTAGCCCATCATACTCAACAGGGATGCAAACTCCCTCGCGTGACCGAACGGGTCGATCTGCCAACCGACGCGAGGACGACCACAATGGCCGAATGTCTCGTTTAATTTTCTGTAACAGAATAGGGTATTTTACTACATAAATAAATTGAAAATCTATTTAGTCCGTCAGTAATAATATTGAAAAATAATGGACACGTATTTTTTGTTTTTTTTAAATCAATGAATATTGACAAAGAAAAAACGCATCCAAATTCGGGAGTGGGGGCTTGTGACGTCATTAAGCTTGTAAAATTGTAACGACCGAGTGACGTTTTGTGATTTTTAGAAGCGTTGCATCTTCGTCAGTTTTTGTTTACGTGATAAAAGAAAAAATACGGGTCTAATATTTTTTAATAATCTACATACGGACTGATAAATTTCGAGTAAAATAGTCTATTTTATATTTATAACTTGGTAATTTTTAACTGGGCTAACAACCAACGGACACTCTTTTGGCTCAAAAAAATTGGCGTTGAAGATGGTGCCTCATCATCATCAGCCTATAATGTTCCCACTGCTGGGACACAGGCCTCCTCTCTGTGAGAGGAAGTGGGCCATAATCCACCACGCGGGTCCAGTGCGGAGTGGTAGATGTCATATGTCTTTTTTTGTCTGGTTCTAGGACATGCCGGTATCCTCACGATGTTTTCCTTCACCGTTTTGAGAGCAGTGGTGATGAAATAAATTACACTAAGTAATGTGCCTGGCGGGGTTCGAACCCACGACCTACAACTCGTAAGTCGGGACCGATACCACGAGGACACCACTGCTCTTGATGATGGTGGAATTTTGCGGAATCTCGCTATCAATATAAAGGATTTTATTTTTATCGTGGTAATATCATCAAATGAGTCCTCCCACCCCGGGCAGGGCGGGAGGGACTGTCAGACTTGTACTGACTAAAATCCACGGTGTCCTTCAATAGCCCTTTATGTTCCGGTATTCGTTAGACCCCGCAATCTATGGCCCTCTAAGCGGGGATTCCATCATTATGCTGACACTCTTTGAGGCGCGCGTGGAACGCAACGTGCCGTCGACTCGGGCATTGTCCATGGTCGGACAGCGAGTCACCCATTACTCGCCGCACCCATGCCCGCGAGAACCTGCATATGACGACGGTACCTTTTTTTTGGGACAAACCCACCACACTATTCCCTAACCACTGCAACTCCTGAAAGCCAGAATCAACAGTGGCAACCACCAGAAAAGCGCCGAGACAATGAAGCTCGACGTGTCCCGGAGAATGAATTTACCTGTCTTGGATCCTGCAACGAAATTAATCAGAAAAGAATAGTCGAGGAGTAGGAAAAATATGTTTCCACTAGCCGAAGGTACGTAGTACTTACTGGTGTCCCCAAGTGAACTGGTCCACAGTACTCTGGTAATGAGCAGCTGCCTCGTCATTCATGCTCCATGCTCCTCCCACCATCTGCAGTCGACCCTCACGCACCAGGGTGTGCACCTTCTGTCTGATCTTGTCAGACTGTCGGACCCACCACTTCCAGAAGAATGCTGTTTCTACGTAGATGAATCTGTGAGGGGAAATGCGCGATGTTATAACTAGAGATCGGATTATAAGCAAATGTTTTTCATATATGCAAATGCATATTTGTATATGCAACTACATATTATGGAAAGTTTTTCAATTATTCCATATTGTGCCTAAAATCGGTAAAATTTATTTTGTGAGAAAAGAAGAACTGAAATTACTAAAAGAGTCAAAAATGTCCGCAAATCACTTGGTATAGATGACTTTTTTAATAAAAAAATCGTGGTAAATTCTTCAAATGGGTCCTCCCACCTAGGGCAGAGCGGGAGGGTCTGTCAGACTCATACTGACTAAAATCCAGTGTCCTTCAATAGCCCTTTACGTTCCGGGGTCACGGTAATGAGATAAGTCCCGCGACCCCGGCAGGCTTTGGCCCTCTAGAGTTCCCCCGTCATCTTGCTGAGGCTCTCAGAGGCGCGCGTGGGAAAACAACGCGCCGTCGACCCGGGCATGGTCCATGCTCGGGCGGCGAGTTGCCTATTACTCGCCACCAGCATACCCTGGTATATCGGAGGCAAGTCATATTTTTCATCCTGAAAGAAAAGGGCCTCACAGATGCATTCTTGCCCCCTCCTAGATTCGGTCTTGCTACACCACTGTATCTCAAAAACTTGCAAGATTTGATCACAGACTCCTTGCATCGTCGAATGCCCTTTCTGTTCCAGGGCCACTTTATGCTGCTTACCGACAGTCTCAAAACTCCTGCAGGACCTCGACCAGCCTACACCACAAAGAACTTTAAGATTCTGGACTCTGTAAGACTTACCTTCTTTTCGGATCCTCCCAAAGTTCTTTGACGACTGAATCCAAGATGTACTGGACACCAGCCTTCTGGATATTGTTGCGACCTGGAATTTAAAGAAGATGATCAGTTTCCTTATACATCCATCTTTTACTATTGTTATAATTGGATTAAGAGACCAATCTATAAGCTTCTCGAAGGTTCCACAAGGTGCTCGACTATTCTACTGAAGATTGGTCTGGAAATTTCTAGAAAATTCTATCCTGATCTAGTATGTTTCGAGATGGTTCTGGAATGTTCTAGAAGGTATGGGCAACGGCGATATATTACTAGACTCCGCATGCACGATCTAAGGAACAAAAACTATTCTGTCAACTCGCTGAGGTACTACGTAAGCGAGGGGGACGGGGTTCTGCGTTGTGATTGGCTAACTCAAGGTCTGTTCTGTCTCAAGGTATGTTTACGGCTCACAGGATTGGTCGAAATAAGACGGATATAAGACTTTTTTGCCTAATGTGTTGACAGACATCGGTCGCCTGTTATTAGGAGTCTAGTAATATATCGTCGTTGGGTATGGGACTGTATAGAAGTCTATGGATGTTTTGTGGAACATTCGCCCATCTTCTAGAAAGATCTAGTGGGTCCGGCTGGGGTATATATAGGGCGCCGATTGGCGACCTAAGTCAGTCTGGTTTTGACTACGATCGAGGTGACTCGAAGTGAACTCGAAGCGATCTCTAAGTGACTTATACGTGTGATTAAGTGTGTGTATAAGTGAAACGTGGTCTTTGACTGCTGGCCTTTTAGAGAGACTTAGCCCCTTCGTACACTAGGCGACGCATGTCTCCGATAACTTACGACTTTGACATCCATATACGCGTGCGTGTTTACGAACCTCTATGGATTCTATTGCAATAGTCGCCTGGATATCGAAATCGTAAGGTATCGGAAACTTGCGTCGCCTTGTGTTAGAAGGGCCTAAGAGTCACTCAACGAGCAATGGAAAGAGCTATGCTCGGAGTTTCTTTGCGGGATAAAATCCGGAACACGGATATTCGGCGAAGAACCAGAGTCACCGACATAGCTCGTAAAATTTGCAAGTTGAAGTGGCAATGGACAGGCCACATCGCTCGTAGAACTGACAACCGATGGGGAAGAAAGGTTCTCGAGTTGCGACCACGGACCGGAAGACGCAGCGGAGGTAGGCGACCACTAGGTGGACCGACGACATCGTGAGAGTCGCGGGAAACCGTTGGATGCAAGTGGCGAATTGTCGTTCGGCGTGGCGGTCTAAGGGGGAGGCCTATGTTCAGCAGTGGACGTCTTCCGGCTGATGATGATGATGATTATGATAAGTGTTTTAGTACTGAATAGTGTTAAGTGCTTGTTGTAATTAGTAATTCGAGTGTGAATAAAGTTTATTTGGTTTTAATTGGTGTTAATTAATTTATCCCAATACCCAGCTTGTAACAATACTTACTGCCATAGTAATACTGGTCCACGGTCTTCAACCAGCCGACATCATCATGTGTGTGGGGAACGATATGCACGTTGAGCATGCCAGCTTGTGTGGGGTGGCAACTCTGTAACAACAGGATTATACAGGTTTGAACTTGCTCACTCAAAAGTCTCGCTGATGGTGGCGCGTATGTCGGATCATTTGGTTCCCTTCAAAAAGGGTTAAGTTGAATGATGCTGATATATGTGCAACGACGATATATTACTAGACTCCTAATAACAGGCGACCGATGTCTGTCAACACATTAGGCAAAAAAGTCTTATATCCGTCTTATTTCTCTCACTCCTGTGAGCCGTAAACATACCTTGAGACAGAACAGACCTTGAGTTAGCCAATCACAACGCAGTACCCCGTCCCTCAGCGAGTTGACAGAATAGTTTTTGTTCCTTAGATCGTACATGCGGAGTCTAGTAATATATCGTCGTTGTATATGTGTCATGTTCGTAAACGGGCGCTGTCAGTTGGGACTGGTCATCTCTTAGATGTCATGGTAATCTGCCTAGCGGATATAATCAAGTGGGCAACAAAGGAAACACTACCTAGATCAATCGAATCGGCCTTTGTCTCTTTCAAATAGAATCATCATCTGCCTGCCTCTTCCCAACTATATTGTGGTCGGCTTCCAGTCGAACCAGATACAGCTGAATATCAGTATTTTACATGGAGCGACTGACTATCGGACCTCCACAACACAGTAATTGGTACGATACCTCATGGTAAGACTGGTTAACTTTGGAGCTTCTGACTAACAGTAACGATTGTCTACAATCTACAAATGACAGCCGAGACCAACGGCTTTACGTGCTTTCTGTTATCCTAAGCATAGATCCTTACTACTTATACTATTTATTACATTTCAACTTAACACTTTCAAGAATATAGAGTGATATTGCATCTTCTTTTCACCATTCCTTACTGGGTATCGTATTACGGTATTACCTAGTTACTGTGTTGTGGAGGTCCGATAGTCAGTCGCTCCATGTAAAATACTGATATTCAGCTGGACCACAATATAGTTGGGAAAAGGCGTACAGATGATATTGAACCCGGCCAGTATAATGTGTTATTTACACGTAATATTATTATAAACATAGTTAGCGATAACTCTCTGACCTTTAGAACTCAGATAATAATACTATATTTATGTGACAAAGACGATAATGTATAGAAAGTTATTTGTTGAACAATAGGGGCTTTGACTGAAAAAACTGCTAAGTCTATCAGTTAGATTATTATATTTAAAGATATCGCCAGGCGTTTAGTCGACTCTTCAGGTGACCAGAGGGCTGGCCTATTCCTTGGCCAACGAATTAGCATTGCCATACAACGTGGCAATGCTGCCAGCGTTCTGGGCACTGTTCCCGTTGACAGCGATGTGGACGTATTCTTTGACGCCCTGTGAATGTTTCTCTTTTATTTTATTTTTTATTTTTATTTTTCCTGTACATATTACTAGTAGTTTTTATTTATAGTTTGTAAATTAAAGTGTAAATAATAAATAAATGTTAGATTATAAAAAAATATTGTACACGTATTTCTTCTTTTGTTACGTTAACCAAAATTGACGAAGATAGGACACCTTAAGCGGCCATACAGTTTTTACTTGCATTTAAGTTTTGTATTTTGTTTTAACTGCCCATATTTAACTTACCTTATAGCCGCACGTGTCCTCCTCTGAAGGAGGGGCAGGCTCCTGCAGCGGTATCGGAAACACGCTGCCGACTGCGCACAGCAGGAGCAGTAGCGTCTGCATTGTTACCTGTAATGGAATTAAATAATAGTTTTTATTTATTCATGTGTACACGTGTCATGCGGGCGGCGAGTAAAGGGCAACTCGCCGTCCGACCATGGACCATGTCCGGGTCGACGGCGCGTCGTGTTGCACGCGCGCCTCAAAGAGCGTCAGCATAATGACGAGGCCCCCTCTCAGAGGGCTAAAGCCTGCCGTGGTCGCGGGTCTTATACCATCAACGTGACCCCGGAACATAAAGGGCTATTGAAGGACACCGTGGATTTTAGTCAGTAAAAGTCTGATAGTCCCTCCCGCCCTGCCCGGGGTGGGAGGCCTCATCTGATGATTATACAAAGTAAAAAAAAAAAATGTGTACAAGTATACAAGCAATAATCTACACTTACATTATAAAGAGGAAAAATTTGTTTGTTTGTTGGAACGCACTATTCTCAGTAACTACTGGTTGAAATTGAAAAAATCGTTTTTTATTAGATAGTCCATTTATCGAGGAAGGGTATAACATCACGCTACCAACAATAGTAGCAGAGTAGCTCTAAAATTTTTGCATTGCTAATTACATGCAAAATGGGAGTAAATATTCCTTATTAATCAAATTACTTATCTTTTGGATTCGGAAGTCACCAACTTCCTAAAGATAGTTATTTTTTTTACTTTTTTGTGGTGATTGGTTTTTTTTTTTCAACAAATTTTTATTTTACCCTTTTTAATTCAGATATTCAACCCAAATTCTTGTGGGACTAAGGCCCTTCGTACACATGGCGACGTAAGTCTCCGATACCTTACGATTTCGGTATCCAAGCGACTGTTGCAATACAAATCCAAGAGGTTCGTACACAGGCACGCGTCAATGGATGTCAAAGTCGTAAGGTATCGGAGACTTGCGTCGCCTAGTGTACGAAGGGGCTAAGTGACAGATATACAGTCTTTCTTTTAAATTGACCAAAAGGGAGAAATCCGCATCCATAAGAGATACGAGAAAACTTAAGAAACTTTAGCTCTTTTTTGAAGTTGATAATTTTAGCGTTTTAATTTTTTTGGTCAAGTGTGACTTGTCCAAAGAAATGAGTGAAAAGAGATGGTCCAAAAATGTATGGAGCCTGGGCTCAGTCTATGTACACCATCTGTAAAAATAGCTTTTTAATACATAAAACGTTTTTAAATGTTGATTTTCTTTAATTTCACTTCGTTTAATTGTGCTTTTAAATTAACTTTGTCAAGGATAACAATTCTCGACAAAAAATCAAACATGGTGGATCTGACAGTATAACGTTTATTTTGACAACATTTGATTGACGTTTAGAAACTGGCGTAAAGATCGAAAAGAACAATTTTAGATCTCAAGAATCTTGGGTTTCGATAAAAATAATCGTACCTACAGGACATTTTAAAATATGTAATTAAAAACTCAAGAAAATCTGCAAACGTCACTGTATAGAAATGTCAAAGTTGTCAAACGTCATTGTAAACATCAAATAGTACTGTCATGGCCGCCCTATAATGGGGTTATCGTGTTAAAAAACGCCCCTAATTATCATTTTTTAACAGCTAAACCCGTCTTCAAATGATTTTTGCAGTATTTTTTATGAAATCCCCCTATTTTTTCTTATTTATTGATATGGTGTACATAGAATGAGCCCAGAATGAAACATCTCTTTTGGTTTTTTTTAATGCCGTTCGGCTCTGTTTCATGTAAGTAATCAATAATTTAATTGTATCGGAATAAAAATTCGGGATGGCGGAAGTTAATAGTTCTATGAACGAAAAAATACCTATTTTTTATGATGATATGTGATTTTATGTCATGTAAGGATCATTTTTATTGGACGAGTATGGGAAGGAAAATATCTGGACAGCGAACTATCTCTGTCCAGATATTTTCCTTCCCATACTTCTACTAAGAAGTTCTTATTTATGAAGTTAAAAATAGATCCTTAGACGCCATATTTCCGGCCTTCGTCCTGTGTCGTCACTCCAGGCTATCACAATGTTACTTGTCCACTCAATTATAAAGGTAAACGACCGGACATGTCTATTTATAGACAAATACGAAGAACATAGACAAAGTGACGATAATCAATGACTATATTTACATTACGCTTGTGTACTAAAAATCTAATTATATTATTGAAGTGGAATATTTTTCCTACTCCTCCACTATTCATTTCTGATTAATTTCGTTGCAGGATCCAAGACAGGTAAATTCATTCTCCGGGACACGTCGAGCTTCATTGTCTCGGCGCTTTTCTGGTGGTTGACACTGTTGATTCTGGCTCTCAGGAGTTGTAGTGGTTTGGGAATAGTGAAGAGGGTTTGTCCCGACAAAAACTAAGACCCCAGCAGGCCATTTGGCGCGAAACACGACGCGCCACCAACACGGGCTTGGTCCTCGGTCGGAAGGCGAGTCACCCATTACTCACCGTCCGCAAGCCCGCTCCGCCGCTGTGCCCTCCGCTGATCAGAGAGACTAATTAGTTCCCCAGTAAGATTATAATTTACAAATATTTTACAACTCGAAAAATATCCCACGGAAACATTAAATCGAGATAAATCTAACCTTTGTGTTGTTTGGTTGAACGCGCTAATCTCAGGAACTACTGAATCGAATTGAAAAAATATTTTAGTGCTGTCGGCGCCCACTTAAGAGGGCCAAAGCCCACCGGGTGTCGCGGGACTAACGAATTACCGTGACCCCGGAACATAAAGAGCTACTGAAGAACACCGTGGATTTTAGTCAGTACAAGTCTGACAGTCCCTCCCGCCCTGCCCGGGGTGGGAGGCCTCATTTGATGATTTTTACCACGCTAAAAAAACAGTACCCAAGATCGCGCGGAGTAAGTGATTACATACCTACTTTTGCTCGCGAGATGGATAGACGGTCTACCATGATATATTAAAGCACAATGATATTATAAATGAATAGATACGTTACTTAAACGACATTCTATCTTCAAAAACGACACAGCACACATGAATAACTAAATATTGCAATAGCACACTACATCACGATTAGTCGCTAAAGTAGGATGGCATCGCAAGTGAAAAAGAAACAAATATAGTCAAGGTTTGTCAATTGACCACATTTGAGCGCGTCACTTACTGAGCGCGTATAACGTATCTACACCTTTTTACTTATAATATCATTATTAAAGCCAGAGTAGTTACAGTGAGGGAACTAGGTGGCGCTAGACGACACGTATCATACACAATAGAACTACCCTGGTTTTAACATGTCATGGAAGGTGACCAGCAATGTACACACGGCTACACATCAAGCTATACAAAACCAGTTTGTTTTGGTCTCGCTTCATACGATTTTTACACACAATGAACGGTCAGGTAATACTGGTTTTGTATAGCTTCATGTGTAGCTGTGTGTACTAGGCAACGACGGTATATTACTAGACTCCTTATAACAGGCGACCGATGTCTGTCAACACATAAGGCAAAAAAGTCTTATATCCGTCTTATTTCGACCACTCCTGTGAGCCGTAAACATACCTTCATACAGAACAGACCTTGAGTTAGCCAATCACAACGCAGTACCCCGTCCCCCTCGCTTACGTAGTACCTCAGCGAGTTGACAGAATAGTTTTTGTTCCTTAGATCGTGCATGCGGAGTCTAGTAATATATCGTCGTGTGTACTAGGTCATCATAACTAGTGACAGGGTTGGGCAGTATTTGAATTACTTGTAATTGAAATACGTAATTGAAATACAAATACGTATTTTGTATTTGTATTTTAAATACTTCCCTAAAATGTAATTTGTAATTCGTATTTCAAATACTTGACGACGAAGTATTTTGTAATTAATATTTCAAATACATGTGGCTCCAAAATACATTTTAACAAAATACAGTTAAAACTTCATTTACCGTCACTGCACTCTCTGCAATGAAGGTAAAGCAGCTAATTAGACTTGGCACACTGCACCTATTACGCACTGACGTCAGCACATCAAGCCTCCTACCACAATCCATCAAACCTCAACAGATTTTGGACGTTGCAATAACTTATTGCAATAGTGGAAGGTTATTTTTTTATTGATAAAATTTCACAGATCCGGGCAGGTTGACCCGCTGGCGTCTTTACACTGTACGCTATGACTGTAAGTCAATCTTGGCTAAATAAACGCAAAAATGAAATTAACGTCGAATTGTGAACTTTAAGCTAAGAACTTCCTTCTACTTTTCAGCCACTCAGCTCATGCTGGTCTAGATTATTTGTTTTGTAATATGTAATTAGTATTTTGTATTTCAATTAAAAATAGCTAAAATACTGTATTTTGTATTTTATATTTTAAATACCTTACTTAAAAGTATTTTGTATTTTATATTTTAATTACTTGCGATAATAGTATTTTGTAATTTGTATTTCAATTAAAGCAAAGCATGTATTTTGCCCAGCCCTGACTAGTGAGACATGACAGTAATAATATATCATGTCGTATTAATACGTAGGAGGTCTTTAAAAGAAAGCTGATCGCACTGGAAATGAAATGACCTGAGACCAATCACTTGGTCCATAACATTTATACAATTTGTAACGGGATGATAATAATAATATTCCACAACTATCACACAACGCCATCTAGTCCCAAGCTAAACAGAGCTTGTGTTATGGGTACTAGACAACTGATAAATATACTTATATATTTCTAAATAGATACATACAATATCAGTATTTTACATGGAGCGACTGACTATCGGACCTCCACAACACAGTAATTGGGCAATACGATACCTCATAGTAAGACTGGTTGTCAGACTTTAGAGCTTCTGACTAACAGTAACGACTGTCAAAGATCTACAAATGACAGTCGGGACCAACGGCTTGACGATGCACGAAGAAAACTCGCTGAGAGATGGTCACCCATCCACAGACCAACCTCGACAAGCGCGGCTTGACACCTTTTTAATAAGAAATATTGCCCTGCACTAGGCATTTCTCCTGTATATTGGGTGCGTTTACATACAGGGTGTATTTAAACACATCACAAAGCCGTTAACTACGCATACTGTACATCTAACTAAGTAGATTTACGCTAAAATAATCGCTGGGAACCGACTTTTATTTTTAGGTTTCAAAAAAAAAATAATTTTATTGCGCGCAATGTAAAGCAAACGAGCGGGTTTAGTGTCGTTGTGTGCGTAGGCGAGAATACACAAGCGCGCCTCAGCTGGAACTCGCTGTGATAAGAACGACGCGACGCATCGACGTTATACTTTTTTTAGATTATTTGCGGGGATGAACGAAATGAATAGTTTCCGTGAAAACAATTAAGTAAAAATCCTACTGAGATGCACGATGCTTTTAATTTTTTTTAAGGTCATAAAATCATGAAATGGGCCTCTCGCTCAGGGTGGGGCGGGAGGTACTGTCAGACTTCACTGACTAAAATCGAACTGCTCTTTCGTGTGCACTTTACGTTCCAGGGCCGTGGTAGATCTTTCGAACAATCCCACGACCCCAGGATGTTCTTAAATTAAAACTCATAAAACACTTACCTACTGTCCATCGTTGATATCATCAATCGGTGGTCTCTCGTGTTGAGAGAACAACACAAAAACAAACACTCCCTGGCAAAAACAAACACAGAAGTACTCAAAAACACACAGACTCTTTGTGTGTTAGCGAGTACACAGTCACAGAACACTCAAAACTAATGTTTTTCGGAAATAAAGACACAAGAAGTAAATTCGATCGTGTCAGAAACCGAACTAATAAGAAAAAAATCTTTGGCGGCACGTGGCGGCTGGCAGTGGGAGGGGCGTAGCGGGTTGCGGGGGCAAGCGGGCGGCGCGCGCGCGGCGGTGCTCGTTTGATCTAGCGGCCACCGTTGGCGTTTAGTATTTGTTTAGTTCTAAATAATCAAAATGAAACGAAATCTTTAAAAGAATCTTTATTTTTAGGAAGTAATCATAACATAAATTCTTCATAATTTTACTTTTAGGATGAAAAGGGCGCTCTTTTGACAATTCAGATAATGGACTGAGATCACATGTTTTTAAACACGTTCACATTACGCACATTTCAACTTTATGTCCCAGAACATAAAGTTGAAAATTCCACGGCATTGAGTCTAGCGAAGAGAGTCATTGACCGTCGAAAGTAAATCAAACGCACACTAACATAAGCCGTGCGTTTTCGCATTCATTTCTTACGTATTCATTACTGTTCGGAACTTCAAATGCGTAATTTATTTAGAAAAATCGAAAATTCAGGTAACGTTTGTTTGGAAAAAAGTTTTGTAATAATACTTAGAATTCGATTTCGTAAAAAAAAATTTTTTTTTAATGCGACTTTGACCTTCAATATCTCGAGAACCCGTGGAGTCCCAGGTATGGTCTAAAGGAAAAATATGATCCAAATAATGGGTAGAATACGTGGCTCTCGGCTTCGTTAAGTGTCTTAAAACACCGTGTATAAACTCACATATACAAACACCTAGACCCGAAACAACTACTCGTCGATCATACAAATATATGCTCCGTGCGGGAATCGAACCGCAGCAAACCAATCACTCGGCCACTACGCCAATCGTGTTAATTTGTCACGCAAAAACTGCTGAACGGATTTTACTAAATTTGTTACGAAGACACTATAAATCCTAGATTAGAAAGAAAGAAAGAAAGAAAATACATTTATTTGGCGCAAAAAAGAGACCACGATACACACAACATTAAAAAAAAAAAATAAACACAATAAAAGAAAGGACTTACATCTAAAAACAAGAGGGAAAAAAAAAAACAATAAAAAGAATTGTTGTGTGTCTCACGGCTGCGCCAAAAAGGCCCAGTTCAGCAAAATGCCAAGCAACTAGTGCTCGACGCTGGTTTTCAACTGGACCTGCTGGATTAAAATAATATGCACTTAGATATTTTTTAAGCGTGGTAATATTATTAAAAGAGTCCTTCCAGAGGCTTCCAGGGCAGAGCGGGAGGGACTATCAGACTCATACTGACTAAAATCCACGGTGTCCTTCAATAGTCCTTTACGTTCCGGGAGGACTCCGGCAGGATTTGGCCCTCTAGAGGGGGGCCCCGTCATCTTGCTGACGCTCTTTGAGGCGCGCGTGGAACACAACTCGCTGTCGACCCGGGCATGGTCCATGGTCGGACAGCGAGTTGCCTACGTTGGCCGGAGATCGTCTTGCGACGTCCGTCGCCGTGGGCGTCTATCACTGCGGCTGGGGCGGAGAGAGGACGCCGTTCTCTCCCTCAAATATACTCAAGTATAAAGTACGACTTTTAATTGTAGTCAGTAAAATGACATGTGCAACTGTCACTGATACAATGAAATTTAGTACATTAATATAGTGAACAAATGTCATTTTACTGTCAAATTACTGACTTCAATTAATAATCGTACTTTAGGATATTTTTAACATGGAGGCAATGCCGCGGAGATAAGCTAGTTTAAATTTAGATAAAGGGAAAGTATGCTAAATCTATCCGAATAACAATAAAGATAACAATATTAATAAACAATTGAGAATTCGACACTAAAACGGTCATTGTTTTTTAGAAAGATCATTGACATAGTTACACTTATCAACATGATATTGTATAAATCGAAAATACAGATCAAACAATTTAACATAGAAGGTATTGGAAGTCGGTGGCTTTTTCCTAATCAGCCTATAATGTTCCCACTGCTGGGACACAGGCCTCCTCTCTGTGAGAAGTGTGCCATAATCCACCACGCGGGCCCAGTGCGGATTGGTAGATGTCACATAATCTTCGTATTTTTTGTCACATTCTTCTAAAGCATAATCGTCCTTTGTACTGTTGGATTACTAAGTAGTACAATGTTTTTATCACAAAAATATTCTAAGAATTTGTAAAAACATTTCTAATGTATGGCAATTAGTTAATTGTTTTGTAACGACTTTCTTAAGATAACGTTTTATTTACGTTTACAAATAACTGCTGTTATTAGAATTCTTTTAAATAATTACTTACTGTTTTAAAGTAACAGATAACATTTAACGTTAAAAAAAATAGTTTAAAAGTAGGTAAATTTTTATCAACACTAATGTGTTTTGTTGTAACGAGCCTAACTTACAATTAGGCAATTAGTTAGGTCGTGAGTTCGAACCTACAGCGTATTACTTTGTATAATTTATTTCATCACCACTGCTCTCAAAACGGTGAACTAAAACATCGTGAGGAAACCGGCATGTCCTAGAACTAGGGCGTGCAATTCGAATATTCGAATAATGCCCGAGGTAAAATTCGAATATTATTCGAACTGTAAACATCATTGGTTCTTGCAAACAAAACAACCCCAATATCAAAATTAATAAATTATTGTTGATTGTTTACAAAAACTTACGTAATGTTGTTTAGTTTTTCTTTTTAATACTTTTTTTTGTTGATTACATTTGATTTCTTAGTTTAAATTCGTGTTTCATGACTATTTATATTATAGTGAATGACTAATATTGATTAGGTTTTAGTTTTCTTGGTGATACCAAGTTATTATTTTTCAACTGACATTAACTGTTAAATCATAACATTGTGCCATAATTGTAATAGGTATAAAATATAAGACAGAACAGCGATTTTCTTTTGCGAATTTCCAAAAGTCTTAGAACAAACATTGTTCAGTAACATGTGCCAAGTTACCCCACGAGAGGTTGTGCGCTTTTAACGTTACACGTTGTATAATTTTGAACAAAAAAATAAAAATGAATATATTCGAATTATTCGAATATTAATTTTTCTAGATTACGAATATTCGAATATCAAATCGGACCGAATAATTGCAAGCCCTACCTAGAACTAATAATTAGAAGACATGTGACATCTACCAAAATACCTACACTGGGCCCGCGTTGTAGATATGATCCACTCCTTCTCACAGAGATGATGTTTATAAATTATGTTCTCAGTGATTTCAAAAGGATGAAAGGATATTTTTAACCGACTTCAAAAAAAAAAGTAGGTTCTCAGTTCAACCTGTATGTATGTATGTATGTTTGTCCGCGATTATCTCGCGTTTGGCTGGACGGATTTTGATGCGGTTTTTCAGGAAAGTGTTCATTATATTCCGGAGAAGGTTATAGTATATAACACTAATGGATATCCCGCGACGTTGCCCATGTGGATCCGTTTTTTGCTTACTTGGATTGTACATTTTCAGAGACGATTGCATGTTTGTCCGCTATTATCTCGCGTTTGGCTGAACCGATTTTGATGCAGTTTTTATAAAAGTGTTCGTTACATTCTGGAGAAGGTTTGAATATATAACAATAATAGATACCTCGTGAAGTTGCCCACATAGATTCGTTTTTGCTGCTTACTAGTATTGTAGATTTTCAAAGGCACCGATTATATTATGAATATTTTTGTTGAATATTTAAACTAAAAAGGGAAAAATAAAAAACTTTAAAAAAAAACTTTTCAAAACCAAACACAAAAAACTGTAAAATAACTTTTCTTTCGGAAGTCGGTGGCCATAGTCAATGAAATAAATAAAAAACAAAGCCACCGACTTCCGAAAGAAAAGTTATTTTACAGTTTTTTGTGTTTGGTTTTGAAGTCGGTTCCCTTTTTTTTTTAAGTTTTTTTATGGTATATTTTAGTTTTTGCTTTGTGTTACTTTTTATTATTATTGTATCTATTTAAAATTACTTTTGTTCTGTCTTGTGTACGTGTCAATTAATATTTTTTCTTTCTTCTATTTACTATAAATCATGCGAACTACGACGCTTGGCCCGGAACTGACAGCTTTTTTTTTTTTTAGCGTGGTAAAATATCAAATGAGACCTCCAACCCCGGGCAGGGCGGGAGGTACTGTCAGACTTGTACTGACTAAAATCCACGGTGTCCTTTAGTAGCCCTTTATGTTCCGGGGTAACGGTAATAGAAATAAGTACCGCGACCAGGAACTGACAGCTGGGGGCCAAAAAAACTGGTGCTATTTTCTTTGTTTGTTTGGACCTGTCCTTACGATATAAGTCAATGGATATGCTCTTATAAATTGACATAGCAACATTTATAAACTAGAATCAATGTCGCAAGTAAGATTTAGGTCGCAAAATACTTGAGTTAATCCGTTATCATCAGTTATCAATAATCTTTGACTCGTTTCACAAACTTATTTACTTAGAGTAAACAGTTTACTTCATAGCCTATAATAATATAATAGCTACTTGACTTTGTTACTACTCGATATTGTGTAAAGATTACCATATCTATACAGGGTGAATTTTTCAACTGGGCGTGGATGGCTATTTTCGAAACTATGAGGAATATCGAAAAACGTTGAAAGGAGTCTCGAGGCCGATTTTGACGAAATCGAAAACTGCATCATTGGATTTTAGAAAAATCATAAGTCCTGGCCAGGAATCGAACCCGCTGATGTTGGAAAAAAAATCACATTCTGTATTATTACACCGTTTTGATAGTGTTGCTAATAAGGATCAAATTCTGGGAAGTAATCATAGACGGCAAACTTAAGCCGGACTTTTCTTTCGGAAGTCGATCGCAAAAAGTTTATGAATTTAAAATCAAAACCTGACTGACTTCCGAGAGAAAAGTTATGTTATAGTTTAGTAGTTATTTTACACTTTTTTGAGGTTATTTTTGAAGCGGTTCCTTTTTTCTTCTAAATTGGTCCCGAGCGAAGCCGGGTCGCTAGTAAAACATAAAATGGCGTTTTTATCAAGGAAATAACGTCTAAGTATCACACACAGTCCGAGGCAACGATTGCAACAGGAATGGGAGAAAAAAATGTATGTCAACTAACTGTGGCGAACCTCTTTAGAACTTATAGTATCCTGGTACCTCGTGCGCGCGATTTAGTTAACTTTAACCGGGTTTTGTGACTGTTAGGTTTAAAAGTAACTGCTGTTGTTATGGTCGAGAAGTTAAAACCTCGTCCCTCATACAGGAGGTTGTGACTTTGAACCCGGGCAGGTACCAATATCTTTTCTTTTAGACTGTTACTCATAAGCGAAAAGTTGGTCATAACAATGCCTCGGGCATGCGGACGGCGAATTACGGGTGACTCGCCGTCCAATCATGGACCATGCCCGGGTCGATGGCGCGTTGTGTTCCACGCGCGGCTCAAGGAGCTGTCAGTAATCTGACGGGGCCCCTAAGAGGGCCAAAGTCTGTCCGGGTCGCGGGACTGTCTCCCCTGGTAACCGCGGCCCTGGTACATAGAGGGCTATTGAAGCATCACTGTGGATTTTAGTCGGTGCAAGTCTGACAGTCCCTCCTGCCCCACCCTGAATGGGAAGACTCATTTGACGATTTTACCACACAATCATCTGCCTAGCCTTTTCTCAACTATATTGTGGTCTGCTTCCAGTCAAACCAGATGCAGCTGAATATCAGTATTTTATATGGAGCGACTGCCTGTCGGACCTCCACAACCCAGTAACTGGGCAATACCATACCCCATGGTAAGACTGGTTGTCAGACTTTATAGTTACTGACTAACAGTAACGACTGTCAAAGATCTACAAATGACAGCCGGGACCAACGGCTTTACGTGATTTCCGAGGCACGGAGGAAACTCGCTATAACAGATGGTCACCCATCAACAGACCAACCTCGGCAAGCGCGGCTTAACCCGGAAGATCGACCTGTGCGGCTGTAATTATTTAGCCACGAGCTCCTCACACACAAAAAAACACACGCTCACACACGATTTTACCACACAAAAAAAAGAAAATGCGGGTTGAAAGTCATACTTTTCAGCCCTAAGGAGAAAGACAGGACTGACAGATTTTATAGCCCTCAAAGTGGTCACTAGACGGCGCTATCATCGCGCCCCACAGCATATACAAGCCATAGCGTGCTAATCTGCCATTCAATCTACATTCATGGTTGTTTTTTTTTATATTATTTCCCATGCCTATGCTTCTCACTCTAGTTTCCTATATACCTGTATACATAATTGTTATTTATCGTGTACTTTTGATGAACAGACTTGATTGATGCGGATTTTAATGAAGAAGTTGTTACGGCCCTCCCGACTTACGAGTTTGTAGGTCGTGATTTCAAATCGGGGCATATTTTTACTTCATCGTCATCAGCCTATAATGTTTCCACTGCTGGGAGACAGGCTTCCTCTTTGAAAGAGGGAGTGGGCCATAATCCACCACGCGAGTCCAGTGCTGATTGGCAGATGTCACATATCTTCGAATGTTTGGTTCTAGGACATGCCGGTCTCCTCACGATGTTTTTCTTCACCGTTTTGAGAGCAGTGGTGATGAAATAAATTACATAAAATAAGGGTTCTTTTCTCAGGCACACCGCAATCGCGTCAGTGAGACACCTCTTTGAGGAGTGGCTGGATAGGCGTCATGATGTCCTGACCTACCACCTGACGCAGATCCTCACCGGACACGGAAGTTTCGGTAGATACCTGTGTCTGATGAGTAAGGAAGACACGCCTGGGTGTCACCATTGAGAGGATCGCCTGGAGGATACGTTGGAGCATACGGTGCAAAACTGCACCGCCGTGTCCTCACGAGACCTCTTGCGCCCGGCGCTGGTGAAGCGGTCGCCTTCCTTCTGCGAAGCTAGCGAAGGAGGCGGCGGAACGCGTGAGGAAGAGGACACCGTTCACCCTCACAACCCAGCCGCAGTGGTATCCCACGGCGACGGATGTCGCAAGACGATCTCCGGCTACCTTAGACGCCCTCTAAGGAGGTCATATTGCTGACAGCTCAGCAATCTGACGGGACCCCCTTAGAGGGCCAAAGCCCGCTGGGGTCGCGGGACTATCTTATTTCCATCACCGTGACCCCGGAACATAAAGGGCTATTGAAGGACACCGTGGATTTTAGTCAGTACAAGTCTGACAGTCCCTCCCGCCCTGCCCGGGGTGGGAGGACTCATTTGATGATTTTACAACGATAAAAAAAAGTCTAAACATTTGGTTTAGATAAGTGAGCTCGTTCTTGAGTTATAAAGTTAAAACGAAAAGTGGCATTGATTTGTATTTATATAGACCCGGGGAATATCTACTCGTAAATGATATAATATTTCATACGTGCGCGAATCGAACCCGCGACACTCAGCGTAGCAGTCTCAGCCACTGCGCCAATTTACCTAGTATTACAAATTAACTAGTTTATTTTTAAAGATAGACTATGCATAGTTTAACGAGGTTAACAGGGGCAAATACTTAACATTAGGTACCTAGGCCATACAATGTAGAATTAATTTGTTTGAAAACAAAATACTGTGAAGACTGAGAAAGGAAATGGCATATTGTGTATATTTAAGTACAAAATATAGTACGCTACGTGTGATTAATTTGCCCAATAGAAAGAAAAAAAATAGGTATTCGAGCTTAATACCATTAAATGTTATAAAACCAATTATTTCGTTAAAAAAAATACCTTTCGCACAAAACTGTGATATATAAGGAAAATGTATAAATAATACGTTTAATCAATAACAATGTTTAGGTATTTAAACGTATTTTAACCGGCTATGTAAATACAAGTTTAAAATATTCGGCACATCTTTTTTTGAAAACATCGCGTTATTTTATTGAAGTTTTAGTAATTAAATTATAGTTTTATAACGAATTGGTACTCACCATAATCTTCTACTCGCTTCTACATGTATCTATTAAAACAAATACGACAACGAAATATTGATTTTTAGGATAATTTTTACACAACTCTACTCCGTCGTATACAATTTCATACTGACATCTTGCTGACATCATAATGACATTTAAACAATGACAAGGAAACTCATCCATTCATTGTGATTTTCATTCATTCGAACTTCATTCATTCACTGATAAGATTGTTTGTAGTGCTTGCGTGTAGTGTTTGGTACAGTCGATCGATTGTCTTGAAATTTAGTCAATATTTCTCAATAGCAACTGTTCACATGTTTTTATAGCGGCGAGTGGGTGAGGCTGGTCAAACGAAGCCTTTCGTAATTTGCATAAAGTATACTAACTTTGAAATAGTAAAACAGTATTCGCGCTTCTGTATTTGTTATGGTTGTTAGATGAATGGGAAGATTGCTATTTTTGAGCTTGCTCTTGCTTTCTACATACATTCATTAATTATTTGTAGTTCAATTTACAAATAGCAAACAAGCTCTTACAAGAAAAACTTGCCTGCGCAACCTCGTTTATATATCTTCTTTAACGAAATCCGAGCTCTGGCAAGGCGGCCATAGTGTAGAATGTCATAGAAGAGAGAGATTTGAATGAAGAGGCACGCAGCCAAGTTCTCGGTGAACGTTATTTTCAGTACCAATAGTTTTCACAGTTATAGTTACCAGTGCAGTTTTGTTACAATATAATACCTATCACTATGCTAAACTACGCCTTCAAGCCATTATCCATGCCCATTACCGCCTACACAATCGAGTAAAGAACCCACCCAGATTACCTGATGATAGTCAAAAGATTTAAAGGTAAGTTGTAATTTTTATATAAAATCACCTGAAAACTCGACTTTACAACCATTCACTCAAAGTAGCACAAATGAGTTTCAAGAACTTCTGATTAAACGCAAAAATGACTTCTTAGGGTTTGAATAGTCTTTAAACATTTTCATGACTGGTATACATCTTAATCGATAGACTTCAATTGTAATGTTGCACATCACTACAAACTTCAAATATTGTTGACAGTGATCTGTCACTGTCATCTGCGATTGTTTATTTTGTAATTGTTCGGCTGATGTTAATAGCAATTAATTTAAAATAAACTGCTATATTATTACCAAATAACGATGTCATATATTTGGACATTTGCACCAGAAAACGAAGCGCTATTACAACGCTGTCTAAGTGCCGCCGCGCCGCCAGACGAGTCAAACAAATGGTTACAAAAGTTTGGACCCAGAAACTTGAATTTAATCAACAAAACTACTGAAGTCATCACCGTAAATGATTCTCCAGAAGTTAACGAGAGTCCAGCAACGCAAGAAACCCAAGAAGAAGACGTTTCAAACGCTGTAGAAGAGTTTTTAGATCCGGACATAGACTTACTAGCAAAGTTGGAAACATTAGTACAAAAATGCAGAAAAACTCCAAAATTACTGATTAAACTAGCTGAAAACCTTCCTATCGGTAGCGCAGAGAAGTTATTAGAACATGTCCTAAACACTGAAGATTTGAACAAAGAATTTTTAATAGTATTTCATAAATATTTTTTACACAGCTTTATTAAAAGAGAAAACTCGAGATTTTGTACAGATATTCTTTTGAAAACCTTTAATAAATACCCACAATACTTCAAAATAGCATTGACAGTGATATTAAAAGATTTGGAGATACAAAATAGTGTTATTCTCGACTTAATTTTAAATTTAAACGCTACCAGTAAAACAAAATTGTTGGAAATTGTATCAGATATTGAATTGACTTCTGAAGAGTTTTCTTATAATCTTTTCAACATATACAGGGCTTATGAATCTTTTAACAAGACAGACTCGGTCCAAAATTACATATTTTCTTGTTTAAAAAGTTATTGTGATTTTTGTTGTAGCGACAAAAATTATGGCAAACTTCTGTTGACTTTTTTGCAAAATGAAAAGTATTTGAAAAGAAATGTTGATTATTTAGTTCTAGAAGGACTTGTAGAAAGACATAAGTCACCGTTTAAAAAACCATGTTTGTCAGTTTTAAAAGAATTAAAAGAGAAATAATCCGTTTTTTGTCTTTTCTTTTGTATCCATAAATTAAGTCTATTTTGGGGTGGGTGGGTTCTACAAGTGCAAGGGCACCACATCATCAATATTCTATAACGTTCCCACTGCTGGGACACAGGCCTTTTCTCTTGTGAGAGGGAGTGGGCAATAATCCACCACGCGCGCCCAGTGTGAATTGGCAGCTGTCACATATCTTCGAATGTTTGGTTCTAGGACATGCCGGTTTCCTCACGATGTTTTCCTTCACCGTTTTGAGAGCAGTGGTGATGAAATAAATTACACATAGTAATGTGCCAGGCTGAGTTCGAACACTTCGAACTCACGACCTACAACTCGTAAGTCGGGGCTGAAACCACAGGGCCACCACTGTTCATACTACCACTGCTCACGACACCACAGACTACCTATAACCTGTGGACCCTGTGGTGATCTCATAACAGTTCCAATTTATGGTATTTGACTGAAATAATCTGAAACCACGACGAACTGCTACCGCCTTATTACAAAATAGGGTTTAACTAAAAACCAAGGTTTATATCACCAAAAACTACGGTTTACAAAAACGTTATTACAAATCTTGGTTTTGCGATAAACCATGGTCTTACCTTACCATTATATTACCATGGACTTAACCGTCAAAGGTGTGTCAAAGTTTCTCAAAGCTGCTTTTTCATTGTTGTTGTTTTTGTGTTATTTTCACCCAAAATGGATTAAAACGTGCTAGATTTAATTGTTAGTACACATGGCGTACCTATTTAAATGTTAAGACAATGGTTCAAATGACGGTATTAAAGTCTACGTTTTATCTAAGTTTTGTAATATGGAGACTTTTAAACCATGGTTCTGAAGATAAGCCTGGACTTGTTAGTACAGTTTTAAACCAAGGTTTATTTAGTTTTTGTAATAAGGCCGCTAGTGTGTAAATAAAACAAAGAATATTTCCAAAACGGTATATTTAATCAGTCGAAAATGGTTTATTTTTAATACACGAAATGATAATGTTAACAGTCAAGAAACAACAGGGCATACAGCACACGTAGATTATAGGAATTTATATCATAAGCTCAAGAATAGGAAGATAATATTAATAAAATAAAAAAGGACCCTTAAATTGAAAGTAACGAAATTGTTTAAAAAAAAAACTAATGATAATATTCTTATATTAATCGCAGAAATTTTTTAAATGTTCTAAATATATAATCATTGAAATTATGTAGGTATCAGAATCATTGACTTAAAGGGGTTTGCAACTTTTTGGCCTCAATTTTTTTTTCTTTCGCCAGTAATGAAATTTTGGTCATTAGTAAACCGCAACCTAAGAAGTTCGTAAAAAATAATAAAAAAATTCTAAACCGTAACCAACCAGAGATATGACCATTTTGATTTTGTTCAAATCTGGAGTTATTTTTAGTAGGAATCCATTGATTTATTGATGTGCTAGGTTTTGCCCTCCCTCCAACCGACTTTATGTATAGCCTATAACCGTCTATAGAGTCCCATCTATCTCTGAACCAAAATTCATCAACATCTGTTCAGCCGTTTTGACGTAAAAACGAAACATATCTTAATACTTATTTCGTATTTGTAATACAAGTAGGTTTACGAGGAATAATGAGTGGTTTGTTTATAACACTGATTAGAAGATCTTTTTAACCGACTTCAAAAAGGAGGTTCACAATTCGTCGAACATTTAAAAAAAAATATAATTATGTTCCCTTACTTATCAATGACGCCTGGACCAATTTGGGTAATACTTATTTTTTTTTGAAAGTGGATCTTAACAGATGGTCCCATGGTTACTAGGTCATGACGGAGTCTTATAGAAATCGAGGAATCTCTTCAATAAATGGCAGCAAGTCATCTACGATTGCTGCTATCGCATATCTATGCATTTTTTACGCTAGCACACAACAGAATATAACGACTGTACCCACTAAAAAGGATAAAACAAAATTGTCTTGCTTAGACGTTGCACGTTAAAAATTAATCAAAAAGTGAGTTTTACCTCCCTGGGTGGAGAGAAGGGTCTGTCAGACTCGTACGGACAAAAATCCACCGTGAGTTCCATTTCCGATCGAAGTGGAATAAGTCGCGTCACGTCGCGTCGATTCACCCATTATCCGCCGTCAGCACGCCCGAGCCTATGGCGACCGGCAATCGCTTCACATCGTTCAACACCCCAGGCGTCTCCCGCTGCGGCTGTGTGGCTGTCCCCTCCCTCACGCATTTCGCCTCTTTCTTCACTAGCAAAACTGCTTCACGGAAGGAGGTGGCTGCTTTCCATTTCATCTCACCCCGCAGCCTTAACCAAAGCCAGAAGCAAGAGGACGCCCCCACCTACCGCCTCCGTAAGGAATTTAGGACTATAGCGTGGATTGTAGTCAGTTTACATCTAACAGTCTCTCTCATCCTACTCTGGTGGGATGATTCATTGGATGATTTTACTCCCTGCACTAGATGGATTTTAGTCAGTACGAGTCTGACAATCCTTTACGGATTGTCAGTCTTCAGCCATAGAGGAAGAACTCAATTCATTATTTTACAACTTCAGAACGAAAAACGTGGTACTCAGGTAAGTCCCGCGACCCCAGGAGGCTTTGGCCTTCTAGAGGGGGGCCCGTCATCATACTAACGCTCTTTGAGGCGCGCGTGGAACACAACGCGCGCGCGAGTTGCCCTTTACTCGCCGCCCGCATGACCGCGCCTACGGTGGTCGGAGATCGTCCTGTGACGTCAGACGCCATGGGCGTCCATCACTGCGGCTGGGTTGGAGGAAGGACGCTATCCTATCCCTCACGCAGCTCCCCTTTACGAGCATGACTGCTTCGCAGAAGGATTCGACCGCTTCCCACTCCTTCTCGCCCCGCAGTATAGCCGCGACTTATGCCGGGCGCGAGAGGTCTCCGCCTATCGTCGCCGTGAGGACACGGCGGTGCCCCGCCCAAGAACTTTGCAGCCTTGCATAGCAAATAACTATTTCAGATTATACGTAAGATTATTCGTAAATAATGTTTAGATTGATTTGATGTAATTTTTATAGAGAGTTCTCTAGATTTCTTCAACATCCCGTCATCATATTCTGACCTGATTACCATAGGATCATCTGTGATGTAAATGTTTTTACATAAAATAAGAATTTTCCAAACCGTCCCAGGCGTCATCAAAAAATCAAGGAACATAAATAACAAAATGTTGCGACGAATTGGGACCTCCTCCTTTTTTGAAGTCGGTTAAAAAGATCTTCTTAACAGTGTTATAAACAAACCACTCATTATTCCTCGTAAACCTACTTGTATTACAAATACGAAATATGTATTAAGGTATGTTCCATTTTTACGTCAAAACGGCTGAACAGATGTTGATGAATTTTGGTACAGAGATAGATGGGTCTCTAAAAACGGTTATAGGCTTTACACAAAGGCGGTTGGGGTGGGCAAAGCCTCGGGCAAAAGCTAGCACATCAATAAATCTACGGTTTCCTACAAAAAATAACTATAGATTAGAACAAAATACAAACCACCATATCTCTGGTTGGTTACGGTTTAGAAACTTATTTTTTTTTCTAAGGACTTCTTAGGTAGTAATCTAATTATGCCCTAAGTTTCATCAGTGGCGAAAGAAAAAAAAATTGAGGCCAACGTCCGTACTAAAAGTTGCAAACCCCTTTTTAAATTACTTTTTTTATACCTATTGGCATAAAAATTGGTCATAACAACGTTTTTTACAAAAAAAAAGTGGATTATAAATGTGATAAAAAAGTTGCGATGACATCTCGATATTGTTTTTTTTTTTACTATGCATTAAAAACTTTTTTTGGACATCTTTGAAAAAAATTTAAAAACACAATTATTGTTGTAAAAAGTACGTAGACCGTCTGAACTTGTTAAAAGAATAAAAATTAACTAATAGTTTAGATAACTAAGTGAACTATTTAGTAAATTGCTATTTACCGCTTCAAATGAGACCTAGTTTGATAAAACAGTACATGAATGGTTACTTTGTTTAAAAGATAATAATTATTTGAGGTAGAAAGGTAGTAAAATATTGCACAAAAAAAGGAATGAAATATTTTTCTTTTTTTTTGTATTAAAATATAATTAAAAAGCTTATTTTATACAAGGTGTAACGTTAAAAGCGCAAAACCTCTCGTGGGGTAACTCAACATATGTTTGTTCTAAGACTTTTGGAAATTCGCAAAAAAAAAAATTGGTTTTTCATACTAAGTGAGAAATCGATCGAGCCCATCAGTATGAAAAATATTTTTTTTTATTTGCGAATTTCCAAAAGTCTTATAAAAACTTTGTTCAGTAACATGTGCTGAGTTACCCCACGAGAGGTTTTGCGCTTTTAACGTTACACGTTGTATAAAAAATGTTTAAAAAAAAAATTGTTAGTAAAATGGAAAATAAATAGTTTTTATAGTATTCCTATAATCTACGAATGCTGTACAATGATATGAACACGTTTTTGGGATCACAGATTACACTCAAAAGGCCTTCGCATGCCATGGCTATCAAAAAACAGATTTCACTTAAA
Organism: Agrotis ipsilon; assembly: GCA_028554685.1. Classification (NCBI taxonomy): domain Eukaryota; kingdom Metazoa; phylum Arthropoda; class Insecta; order Lepidoptera; family Noctuidae; genus Agrotis; species Agrotis ipsilon. Next base: position 7,826,309 of record CM052983.1, on the reverse strand, counting down.
AAAAAAAAAAATTGCAAAATTTACTAAAACCGCGAAATAGCAGGATTGTTTACTTTAAATTAGTATTATATGTAAAAAAAAAACAATGTTTTTTGTAATAAACAATTTTTTTTTTACAAAAATCTGATGAGAAACTTTTTTTTTTTTTCTATTTTTCAAAAGCCACAGCACAATTAATTCCAACAACTATTTTTTTAACAATGTTTTTTTTTTCCTAATAACAGTTTTAATCACAGTAGTGTCTTCAAAGACAATTTAGTTTTCACTAACGCGCTATGGAACACATTTTTGCCTTAAATTGCAAAGGGTTTAATTTTTTGAATGATTTTTTTTTTTTACATTATGATTTTGATCAATATGATCGTGTGTGAATAGTTACAGGGAGTCAACTTTGTCGCTCAATCAATAATAATCAATTTGATTTTTTGAAGGATCTCCCTCTCTAGAGTTAGTCGTTTCTTGCAGGGCTCGGAAAATTAATTAAATTACTTAATTTTGTTCGGAACGAAAACGAAATGGGATGAACCGATTCGAACTTAAAAAAAGTCCGGTTTAGAAAAAATCTTTTAAAACATTTTTTTTTCTTTATTCTTATTAAACGTAGTAATACTCGTAAAAACGATGAAAGAATTATAGTGCGGGCGTGTAATATCAACAAAATGTTTGGAAAATTAAAATTAGTAGCGTCTTGAAGCCAAAAAAAATGGTTAAAATCGGTATAAAACGTTTTATTAACCAAGAACGATAAAATACAATACATTTTAACAGCGATAACGTTTCGAAAAATAAACCGTTTTCCGAGCCCTGGTTTCTTGCCTATTCCTCTCCATAGAAAAAGCAATTACAGTAATTTGCCTTGTTACTGGAACTGTAGCTTCGCTTATTTTTTTTCTCATTTGGACGTGCCTATAATGGCTTAATTGATATAAGTTTTAACAGAGACTTAAGTTTTCAGATCTTAATTTAAATATTCTACTGTAAAAGATGATTTATGGACCAAAAGAGACTCTGAACTTAGAGGGCGGCCCAGAAAGATGTGGAGGCACAGAATCAGAGCCTTGAAGGTATTAGAACTCCCCCCAAGTTCTTCAACAGTGGAACAGAGCATAAGCTAATGAAAAATGTACATATTTTTACTAACGCAACGATATTTTGCAGGAAATCGAACACTTAGTTGACTCCCTGTCACTAATCAAGTATTATGATGGATTATGTACAGACAGCGCGCGAGTTGAATGCAGTCGGGGTCTGAGGTAAAGAGCGGGAGCACCTCCCCCCGCTACCCGCACGCCCCACCTCGCGCGCCTGCTGTGTAGTACTTTGCCATACTTTTCAACAGCACTACCGCATTCCTAAGCTCTGCATTCAACTCGCGCGCTAACTATATATGTATTATGATTTATTTTCGTTTTACATACTAATATGAGCTATTTATTTATTGGACCAAAATTAAATAGGTTTTATGATCTAATGCACTCTTCTAGAAATTAGTTAATTGACAAGAGTAAAAAAGACAGATTTAAGTTACATTTAGATTCAAAATTTGCTGATAAGACAGAAAGTAATCAGTTGAAAAGAATTTGAGTACAATTTTTCTGAAATAAGTTTTGTAATAAATTATGGCGCCGAATTTCCTGCTAGCCAAATCTATCTACTGCAATATAAAAATGGTTCGAAAAATGTGTTGCTAAGCTTTGCATAACTCGAAAACGGCCGGACCGATTCAGATAATTCTTTTGTTGTTGTGTTTGTAACCATCGGGACCCGGTTTTAGAGGACTTCGACACGTGCGAAGCCGGGACAGACGGCTAGTTGAAGATGAAATAGAAAAGAAACGGATGGATGGATTGAGCTGACAAATTAGGACGTACATCTTAAAACCAAGTAGATCAAGTAAGATAAACTGGCCACGTTTTTAGAAGACCTATAACATGTAAAAGTGCTAGAGTGGAGACCACGGACTAGCAAGCGCAGCGTAGGACGTCCACCAACAAGGTGGACAGACGACCTTATGAAGGTCGCCGGAAGACGCTGGATGCAGGTCGCTTCCAACCGGTATATGTGGAGATCTAAAGGGGAGGCCTATGTTCAGCAGTGGACGTTCTATGGCTGAGATGATGATGATGATAACATGTAAAGTTATAATGGCATGTAAGTATATAACCAATTTATATTTGGGAATTCGTTTACCCGAGAAAGGCAAGCCAAAACAAAAAGACTGAATAAAAATGTTGGAACATTCTTCAAATTAGGGACTGAAGAGTCCAAATATCTGAAAGCTTAGTGTGAAATTTAGAGCTAGATTGGCCAAAGACCTTGAAACGGTTTCTGGGATTTGCTTGATGGAGATGGCGAAGAAAAAGGTGTTATCAGTAGTGAGTTCCAGCATAGTGTGAATTTCTCCTTAGCTTGATTGGCCAAAGATCTTGAAACGGTTTCGGGAGAGGACGAAGAACAAGCTGTTCTCTGCAGTGCCATTCTCTATTAACAGCCTTGTGTCCGCGTGGCCACAGCGCTGGGACTAAAGTTCCTTATGCTCTAAGCTACTGACGGCTGCAGGTACGATTCAGACCAACCGGCCGGACCGACCCGAATTTTCAATGCGATAAAGAACATTGAAATGTATCAACAGTATTTACAGTTCATATTTGCATGGCAAAGTTATCTCCGTCGGCATCCCGCGACACGTAGCGACGTGTCCCGAAGTTGCATGCAAATTAGAACTGTAACTACTGTTGATACATTTCAATGTTCTTTACCGCATTGTAAAATGCCGGCCGATCCGGCCGGTTGGTCTGAATCGTACTACACTATCCGATTCTGAGACGCGAACGGTGAACCCTCCAGCTGCGCGACTGGACAATCTCAAAGCTACGTAAACGAACACATCGTAGCATTCAGCGACGCGATTACTTATAAAGAATAGCATAAGAGCTTGACGCAGACTAATAACCATAGTGCACTGAGTTGATTGATGACATTAAAAATACTGACAGCCTACTATGAAGTCTTAACGAGAGTTGTTCCACTGTAGAAAAGAAAAAGAGCTAGACCGCTCGTCTAGCGCCATCCTGTTCTCGCAGTGGAACTACTCTCGGGAGTTTAGTTAAGCCAAGAGTTTCGGCGCCATTTTAACGATACGGTTAACAAAGTTTAAGTTACATTTAACTTGAATTACATTACACATACATATGGCTTACTTAACTACACATCTAGAAAGATATGCCTTACAATTATTATTTTTTTATTTGATTTTTTTTCATTTATCTTAATCTAAGTTAGCATACATGAGTTTAATCTTTTTTTTAAGTTAATAATAATTAATTGCAATGGAATATGTGTATCTTTTATTAATCTTAAAATTTTCACAACTGTGTTTTTTTTTTGTAATAATTTCGATATTGTTTTGTGCAGATTTTTTAACTCTGGAGTTAGTACGTGTCTTTTTTTTTCAATTTGTGTATAATTTTGATGTCTTCTACGAAGCTTATAATATCAATATTAGTACGTGATTATATTTAGTTAAAGGTACTAATTATAAACTAACTAGCATAGGCGGTTGTGAAATGGCGTAAAACATGAAAATAATTGAGTAAAAATAAGAAAAAAATATTCGAATTTTCAGATTCGGTTTTCGTAAAATTAAATTTAAGTGTTATCACAGTTTTGTTTTATACTTTTTTACGTATTTTTCTACAGTTAAAAATTCAGGTTTTGGCGAAAACAGATTCCTTTTATTATCACAGCCGGGAGAGGGGATGTTTTTCTTATTTTTACCAAATTTTTATTATTTTTCTTGGATAACAACATTTCATTTGGATTAAAAATGGCATCAAAAATCAGTCTTTTGAGTTTTTTTTTTTCAAAATTGAGGCAATTTGAGATCAGTTATGATTGCTATTGACTAAACACGAAATAGCTCCAATACTTATAGAAGGAATTAAAGAAAATAATGTTTACAACAAGCAATTTGTGAAAATGGTAGCAGTTTTGCTATTTAATTAACGCCTTCACGATTTAAACATTAAAAAAGTTGAAATAATAACTAAATAATCCGCCATCTTTGAAATCAGCTGTCAACATTTTTTTTTTAATTCCTCATTTAGTACGGAGCTCTAAAAAATCCTACATTATCTTAGAAACTATATGATTGTGATTATAAATGACTTTGTTTAACAAAATGTTGGACACAAGGTTATTGCATTGTAGCTCATCAGTAAAAACATAACCCTCCTTTTAAAAACAGTCGGGTAAAAACAGGTAGACAAAATTAACAATTTAAAAGCTCGAATCAACAACAAAAAATTTAAATAAATAAAAAAAGTCTTTAGTTAAATTAAAAGAAGAAAAAAATCAGTCTGTAATACTTTGCAAAGGTTTTTTGCTATTTTTTTCTTATAATTAAGGTTATAATAGATACGTTAGTTAGTAAATGTGCTTAGTATACTATTTATGATACAAAAAGAGCTAAGTTACGCTAAGTATTAAAACAAAAAGATGTAAAAAGTCTTCTAATAACACCCTGTTTTTGAGAAATGATTCTGGAGCTGTCGCTTTTTCAGTAAAAAAAGAAATATTATTACTTTTAATTTCGAATACATTTGAAAAAATAAGATAAATAGCGTTTTGAATGACTAAGGGTTGATTTTCCAATAGTCAGGTAACTTCTATCTGAGGAATAAAAATGCCGGTTTGACTTATCTATAGAAAATATGTCAAACCGCTATTTTTATTCTTCAGATAAAAGTTATCTACAATTGTAAAATCAGCCCTTAATGATTAAGAAGTTAATATTATTTTGACGAATGCTTTGATTTAAATGAAAATAAATAGTTTTTAAACGTTTATTTGGTAATAAATAACTTTAACATAAGAAAATTGACCAAAAAAACTTTTTTTTTTTCTAGAAAAAGCGACAACTACACAAAAAAGAACGGTTTTTTATTTCACTAAAATTGTAACAATGGACAGACAGGATTATTTGAACACAATCTGCACTAAAGTGAGTCCTCAAGCACCTTTTATTTTATTTTTACTAATTAATTACATAATAATTACTAATCGTCGATTTTTGTAAACACAAAAAAGACAAGGAATAGGTATAAAAATATGTAGAATTCGTTTTTTTTTTTTGTAAAAAAAAGAGAAAATGGTAAAAGAAATAGATTTAAAATGTCATTTGTTAGGTGAAGTTATGATTTGTTTTGCAAAAGAGCCGTTTATTGCTTTTTTTAACATTCTTTTTGTAACTTCTTCCTAATATTTTCATTTGTAATAGAAGTGACAGTTAGTGTCAAAGAAACAAAAAAAAGATGGCGCTAGTGTCGTCACACAACTTTAAAATTACAACCTTAAATTTTATAAAGCTCATAACAACACAATAGCCAGCTCTTTCGCTTATTTCGCAAAAAAAAAGTACATGCAAACACACATTGTCCAGAAAAAGAGATGAGAGAAGAAAGAGGAAGAAATACTGACCTATCATAGAAGGAGAGAATAGAAAGTCATAGTTACCAGGTCTTTTTTTATCATGCATCTCCATTTTTTATTCGAACATCTCATACATTTTTTCCCTCCGGTCTGCGTGTATCTCTTCAGCGCAATGTGCCATTAATATCGACTCCCCTACAATATTACTCTCAAAGCATAACGAACAAGCGTACACAGCATCTCCAAAGCAAACTATTTTGTTGTCATCCCGGTACATTTTCATTGGATTAAGGACCGTACTCGGTTGAATTTCTTTCCCTTGAGCGACACATTTTTTTATATAAACGCTTTTGTATAAGAAGTGAATTTTCTCGCAGTGTTTTTGGCATAGAATGTGTTTTAATAGGCCATCTTCTTCGTTTTCTGTTATATCGCAAGCAGGACAGTAGAAAGATATAATGATCTTGGAGTCATCCTTATCCATATCGGACCGTATCTGTATGCTATGAGCCTGAACGTAGAATGTTATACGTTCAACCGCTGGTTTCTGCTGCAGAGTATTAAAAAGAGTGGAATCCTCAAAGCTGTTGTAGCTTATAACCTGATCAAGAGATTCAGAGTATGCGGAGAGAGTAGTGGAATCCAAGCTGAAGTTACCGATAGAAGATGTTATAGACTGATTTGAGAGATTGTCTTTTGTTGTCAGACCGGAGTCCGACTGACTTAGCGAATGGTTGTGGCAATTACAGGCACATTGATGACCTGATCCATCTTCAGTACGGTCTAACTGTGTGTCCGTCTCATCAAAATTAGCCTCTTGAAATAAGTTGAGAAAAGCGTCCCTGTAGTCCGGAAAATCAAAGTGTTTGATGCGTTTTTTGTTGGAAAGTTTCATGTTTTTATGCATGCGTTTGCCTTTATGAAGATTGAAGGTTATACTGCGTTTGATCATCGGTTTAGCCCTTACTTTAGGTTCTTGAACTTGCAGGTATGTCCCGGAAAAACTATCCAAGCAATGTTTTAAAGACTGGAGCTGTTTACGGAACTTATTCTTCGTATCAACATCTTCTTTCTCCATGATAATATTCCAGGAATCAGTTGGACTTTCTCGACGGCTGAGGTTATCCATGTACTTGATTTCTCCCAGCATCTTCGGTATGTTAGAAATGTCTGTCCCAGCTAAAGCGGTTACAAATGATCTGCTGTTAAATATTTTAGAGACTTCAATGTGGAATTGGAATTCGGAAAGCAGTTGTTTCAAGACACATTCAATTTTCTCGAATTTCATTTGGTAGTTTAGAAGTAAGGAGACACGTTCTTCCTCATTTCGGTCCAGTTCCATGTCTCCGAAGGATTCTGGAGTAGCTGAAGGCACCAACTGAGTCTCGCAGCTCGATTCAACTTTCCTGCACATTTTTATCTCTGCCTTTTCTTCTTCTTTTATTGATATATCCGTATCGGAGCATTCAGACAATGATTCTATATCTAACTCCTCTTCAGACTCCGAGGAGATGTCGAACTCAAAGGAACGACTGAAGTTTAATTGTTTGAACTTCTGGCTAAATAACTCAGCACTTTTGCAATCTAGGGATATGTGTGTGGGTGTATTTTCTATGTTTGCATTGGCCGTTTGAGAAAGAGATTCATTCATAGACTGGCTGGCCTTTCTAATGTCCAGCTTTAACTTTTTCTTGCCTCTATGGACTTTGGCGCCAACTTCGTCGATACTAAGGAGGTCGGTGTCAGATAACGAAACTTTTTTTGAAGCAAACTTTTTGACTGACTCAGGTAAGTTCAAACTTGCAGTGTAATGTTTTGATGTGGAGTCAGGCTCTATGGACTGAAATTCCATGCTTTGTGACGGTTCATCCGCCATGTAGTGATGACCTGTTGATTCACTGGCATTATAGCCCTCCATGCTGGGCTGGTCGCCAGATTTTGAAAAATACGATATATTTGAAAACATTTTTCGTATAGAAAACGCCATTTTGGTAGCGTAATCTTACTTTCTGACGGCAATTAGAACGTTTCTCCAGTTCACAGTCTTCGTAACGACCTGTTATGCGATAAAATTCTAACTTATTATTTTTGAAACAAAGGGAATGTATTCGCGATTAAATAATTGATTAATTTACCTTCTGCGATGTCTAGATGGCTGGTTTACCACTATTTTTGATGCTTTATGTCATATTTGGAGAGTAAAGAATCATTTTTCACTGCGATTACCCTCAGATTACGATAAAAATTATAAATATTTTGGCAAAACAAAAACTGAATTGACAAATTGTTAGAACTACTTTGCGTATAACTCGATCGATTTACATGGCACATTAATTTGTGCTATCTCCTAAATTTGGCGCTAGTTGTCATGAAGATTCATGTGAAGATCATTGACTTTTTGTAACGTTACGCCTTTTCTTCAAGCTTTTGTATTTGGTAAGGTAATACGTCAATATTTATGTTGCCAGCTCCGAACAACTAAAATTACAACTGAACATATGATACGAAAGAATACAAGATTTTTCTTTTATTTGATTATAACTTGACTGAGACCCTGAAACCATACGTTTAATATTAACTTGTGAAACTGATGTAATTATTATCTTTTTACACTTTAGATAAATCTCTCGAAATATTTTGCACTTTGTAACATTACAGAACGTTTCTTTTTACGTTACCTCTGAACGTTTGCGTCGTTAACTCGCGCTCTCACATGTGGACACAATCGGTTTATCATTTCTATTTTTTTTAACCGACTTCAAAAAAAGGAGGAGGTTCTCAATTCGGTCGGTATGTTTTTTTTTTTTTTTTTTTTTTTTTTTTTATGTATGTACAGCGATTACTCCGAGGTTTCTAGTCCGATTAGTGTGATTCTTTTTTTGTTCGATGCAGGATACTTGCAGTGTGGTCCCATAAAAATTTCATCAAATTTGGTTCAGTACTTTTTATTTTGTGAGCATTTTTATTAATTTCGCCTACTTGGACGACATGATGATCTTTACTTTTTGCGTGTTTGTTACGCCATTACTTCGCCAATTGTGGAGCGATTTTCAAAATTGTTTTTTTGTTGTACTAGGGATCGTTCACCTTAGGGAATACTGCAAGTTTCATCGAACTCTGTTCAGCATTTTTTGAGATAGAGAATTTTATTGGAACTTTCTTTTATGCACAAAACATGGGCGATGTTAATACCGGTGCTACGGATTACAAAATTCTAGTGTACATGTAAGAAAATGTTGTATTTGCCAAGAATTTGGGTTGAATATTAAAACTAAAAAGAGTAAAATAAAAAACTTTTTTCAAAAAAAATTTAACCGCCTTCAAAAACAACCACAAAAAAGGGTAAAATAACCTACAAAATAACTTTTCTTTCGGAAGTCGGTGGCAAAAAGACATCGAAATAATAAAACAAAGCCACCGACTTCCGAAAGAAAAGTTATTTTGTAGGTTATTTTACCCTTTTTTGTGGTTGTTTTTGAAGGCGGTTAAATTTTTTTTTTGTTTTTTTTTTATCCATAATCCCGTTACATCTTTTTGCTGTCTCTATTTTAACAAAGTACAATTGAAAGTTTTCTGGCTTACTTATAACGAAACGTAATACCTGTCAAAACAACAAAATCATCTGTTTTATTTCCATGCTTCATATTTTTGTTAAAAATTCACATTGAATCAATAAAAAATGAAGCCTGTACTGGATATAGACTCACTCCGCACGGAGCACGAATCTGATGAACAATGGGAAGTGAGGCGCAACTTCATGGAGGAACATAAAGATGATTTTGAGGAGGGCGAACTTATTACGTTGGCACAACTGTTTACTAACATCGAGTTTTTGGGATGTCGGTACGTAATCGTAAACAAGCTCTTTAACGCCTTTTCCTTTAAGAAAAGTTCATGAAAACTTCTAATATCGTAGCTTTGACAAAGTGATACTTACGATTTCACGTTTTTTTGTGATTTTAGTCTGGAAGGGTCATCTTAGAATTTTCGTTCAAGAAGTAATTTCATTTATTCATAACAATTTACACTGTGTTATTAAATTACATAAAATTACAATTTTTACATGCAGAAACATAAATAATACAAAGCTTTTATTATTTTGTTGTGTGTTGTGTTTGATAAATTTTAATGTCAATATTTAATATGTGAAAATGTCAAATTGGTATATAAAATAATCAGTGGGTCGTCCTAGGCCTCACCACGAGCATTCACCTGTAATTTTTAACGTTACAGATTCGAAGTCAATAGAGCATCAAATTGCGCACTTTTATGTTACACTAGCTTTTGCCCGTTACTTCGTACGCGCATAACGTTTTTTATCGTTCCTGTAGGAATTTCGGGATAAAAACTATCCTATGTCTATTCTCGGCTTCTAAACTAGCTTCTTACCAAATTTCATGCAAATCGGTTCAGTGGTCTAAAGCCCGGTTTCCATTGCAAACGGAACGGACACATTAATGGCTCAGCGGGTGAAAAGAGTAAAAATGAGCTAGCTCTGAGAACGTAAAAACTATTTGTTGGTGGAAATGCAAGTATGCAGTTTGCGAAGTCATTTCCGGTCCGTCCGGGTCCGTTCCGCTCGCGGTGGAAACCGGGTTTAAGCGTGAAAAAGACAGACAGAGTTACTTTCACATTTATAATATTATTAGGGATTACAGGTGAATGCTCGCGGTGAGGGAGCGCCTTAATAACGTACCCAGAAGAGTAGGAGACGTGCTTTCAAATCCAATTCGAATTTTTCTGCCCTCAAAAGTCATCCATACTGACTTAGGGTGGGTTAATATTTGACGGAACATACGTCGCGGATCATCGGTTGCGGAACGCCGGAACAGACAAATGTATAGAAAAACAATTGACCGTTCAAACTCAACGGATGATCCGTTAGTGTGTCGAAGAACAATCGATGATACGCTCGACAGATGTTCCATCAGATATGAACATACCCTTATTTCTTTCTTTCCTTCAACACAGGTACCCACCAGCCACAATGAAACGTATAGCCAAACTGTCAGAGAAGGTATCAGCGAAATATAGAGAGAGTCGGAAGAACAAGCTAAAGAGGACATTTGTGCAAGCTAGCGACGCTGCCGAACAAAAGGCCAAGAGGACTTTTACTAATAAATAAAATAGAATTATTGTAGAAATTATGATTTATTATATCTGGTATTGATGTGGCTATGTTTGTTTTTTTTTTAAATTTGCCTCACATTAGGAATTACTTGTGTATTGTTTTTTTTTATCCTTTTATTTCATTTCATATTGGTCAGTTTTTTTTTTCAATTATACGTTTTTCTTAAGTTTGCCGTATATGACTACTTCCCAGAATTTGATCCTTATTAGCAACACTATCGAATGGTGTAATAATAGAGGGTGTTTTTTTCCAAAATCAGCGAGTTCGATTCTTGGCCAGGATTATTAATTTTTCTAAAATCTAATGATGCAGTTTTAGTTTTCATCAAAATCGGCCTTGAGACTCCTTTCAACGTTTTTCGATATTCCTCATAGTTTCTGAGATAGCCATCAACGCCCTGTTGAAAAATTCATTCTGTATAAAGATGTGGAAATTAATCCCGGGACATCGTGCCGTCATGTTCAAAGCAGCGACATGTGGTGCCGTCTGTTATTTTAGTCGGTACGAGTCTGATTGTCCCTTCCACACCACTTAAGTCGAGAGGACTAATTTTAATCCAACGACGATATATAACTAGACTCCGCATGCACGATCTAAGGAACAAAAACTATTCTGTCAACTCGCTGAGGTACTACGTAAGCGAGGGGGACGGAATACTGCGTTCTGATTGGCTAACTCAAGGTCTGTTCTGTCTCAAGGTATGTTTACGGCTCACAGGAGTGAGAGAAATAAGATGGATATAAGACTTTTTTGCCTAATGTGTTGACAGACATCGGTCGCCTGTTATTAGGAGTCTAGTAATATATCGTCGTTGATTTAATGATTTCACCACCTAAAGAAAAAGAGGTTCAATAAAAGCTGCCAAAATTAATTTCAAAAAGTTTATTCATAAAAAAATCTAAATTTTGATGATTTACAAAAACTAAATCTTTACTTAGTAACTAGTAAGTTATAAATACTATTTATTTATTATAAACTTTATAGAAATACCTACCTATGTTGATTTCATAAGTATTTTATATAAGAAAAAACATTTTTTTATTAAGATTTTTTTGTCAAAAATCAACTTATCTTACTAAACAATTTGAAAATAAATTATCTACTTAGAATTACAGGTCTTACGGTGAGGTCACCCATTTCTAATTCATTTAGACATGACCTAAATGTGGATTGTAAAGTATTTACAACAATAGGGGCACGCTAACGGGAAATGCCGTTGATTACGTAAATTAACGTTTATACGAACATTTGAAGATTAGAACGCAATAATTAGTTTGGAAAAAAATCTAAGTATACAATGTGTACCGTTAATAGCGCACAACCTCTCGTGGGGTAACTCAGCCCATGTTACTGAACAATGTTTGTTCTAAGAAGTATGGAAATTCGCAAAAAAAAAAATTGCTTTTTCATACAAAATGAGAAATTCATCGGGCCTATCAGTATGAAAAATCATTTTTTTTGCTTATTTCCAAAAGAAAACAAACATTGTTCAGTAACATGGGCTGAGTTACCCCACGAGAGGTTGTGCGCTATTAACGTTACACATTGTATATCTGTTTGAAAACCTTCGACAGTATTTTCTCCAATTTACCTCGTATATTATAAAATGTCCAGAGTCAGTGTTCAAAACAAAACAGTTAGTGAAGCCACTTATTTATAAATGTGTGAGTGAGCAACACACACACACACATTTAAATGTATTCCTTGTTCACTTATTTTACGTAGGAATCGAACTGCGGGAATAATTTTACTTTTTAATATAATAATTTTCCACAACTATCACACAACGCCATCTAGTCCCAAGCTAAGCAGAGCTTGTGTTATGGGTACTAGACAACTGATAAACATACTTATATATTTCTAAATACATACATATTATAGATAAATTACACCCAGACACAGAACAAATGATCGTGCTCATCACACAAACATTTTGTCTTGGGAATTGAACATACGACCTCCGGCATAGCAGTCAGGGTCACTAACCACTAGACCAACAGTTTTTGCCTTCAGTTTCTAAGAATATGGACATTCTATAATTTAAGATCTACATACAACAATAATACACGTTTCCAATCAAGCAAATATAATTTCAAAAGCATTTACAAAGTCTAGATATAAGCCACATTTTGGTATAGTTAAAAATAATAAATGCATATGAAAATCTTCTGCATTTTCGATGTTTTTACAAAATAATGTTATTATATTTATACACTTCATAAATTTAGTAATCTATCTCGGTACATATTTTTGTAGGAAACCAATCAACAACGACGATATATTACTAGACTCCTAATAACAGGCGACCGATGTCTGTCAACACATTAGGCAAAAAAGTCTTATATCCGTCTTATTTCGACCACTCCTGTGAGCCGTAAACATACCTTGAGACAGAACAGACCTTGAGTTAGCCAATCACAACGCAGTACCCCGTCCCCCTCGCTTACGTAGTACCTCAGCGAGTTGACAGAATAGTTTTTGTTGTTTAGATTGTGCATGCGGAGTCTAGTAATATATCGTCGTTGCCAATCAACTTTGACTCGAACTTGCCTATCCGAGTCTTTAAAGGTGTAATGTAACATTATAGATTCGACTTTGAGCATTACATTACAGTACTACCTCCCTGACTGACGAGCATTCGCGTACATTTAGTATAGATTTGATACAAGGTGCGCATTGTGATGCTCGATTGTCTTCACTCACTGATGAAATGTTCGACTCTGTAACGTTACATTACAGGGGAATGCTCGCGGTGAGGGAGCGTTTTATTAGATGTCCAATCAGAAATATGTATAGGTGAGATAGAATACTAGTTTTGAGTGTAAGTAAATAACACATCAAAACAGTAGTCCCAAATTAATAATGCGCATAGAAATCTTCGTCACTGTTCGGCAACGGTCGTATTCCCCGAGCGTCGGAAGACGATATGTATATGGAGTGGTTAAGTGCATTTTCTTCATGCATAATTTAGTAGAATTATGTGTTTTGTAATAGCAGCTCTATATAATTCTACACAGAGAGAACACGTGCAGTCACCACCAATATATAAAGACGACTGACGGACCTTTGACTGACCGGCGACATTCTCCGACCGCCCGAATTGTTTTCAATTGTTTCACATGATTTGACATATGACATTGACTCCTGTATCTTTCGAACAAGGTGCAAAATGCAAGTGCATTGTTTAGTGCTCTCTCCGATTCAATGATTCGGGTGTTTCCGGAAATACGACAATTGGCGAAGATTTGTATGGGCATTATTAATTTGGGAGTACTGTACATAGATTTCTATAATAAATTATGTAAGTATAATCACTTATGAGGTAAAACTTTTCATTTATTCATAACACACTTTGACACCTGTATTCCGCAATTTTTTCATTAAGAAATTTTAAATAGCAGCTCGTTTTTCAGTCATTTAGATGGCAGGATACTTTAAAAACGTAAACTCCACATTGAGCTATTATTACTACGTATAGAGACGACACCACGTATCACCACTGTGTCCCATCCAGGATGAGTGCACGCGCACAAGTTCATTCAGTTGTTTGACAGCTCTGTGGCGTGCTCTAGGCGCGCGCACTCATCCTGGATGGGACACAGTAGTGATGCGTGGTGTCGTCTCTATACGTAGTAGTAATAGCTCAATGAAACTACAAGACAAAATCATTTTAATTTTTTCTGTACTACACACATCTGAGGAGCTCGTGGCTAAATACTTACAGACGCACAGGTCTTCCGGGTTAAGCCGCGGTTGCTGAGGTTAATCTATAGATGGGTGACCATCTGTTATACCAAGTTTCCTCCGTGCCTCGGAAAGCACGTAAAGTCGCTGGTCCCGGTTGACATTTGTAGATCTTTGACAGTCGTTACTGTTAGTCAGAAGCTCTAAAGTCTGACAACCAGTCTTATCATGGCGTATCGTATTACTCAGTTACAGTGTTGTGGAGGTCTGATAGTCAGTCGCTCCATGTAAAATACTGATATTCAGCTGCATCTGGTTCGACTGGAAGTAGACCACAATACAGAGTGTTTCTTTTAAATGGGCCAAAAGGGAGAAACTTGCATCCATAAGAGATACGAGAAAACTTTCTTAGGAACCTTTAGCTCTTTTTTGATACGGAACATTTTGGCGTTTTTATTTTTTTGGTCAAGTGTGAGCTGTCCACAGAAATGAGTGAAATTGGCCGAAATTTTTTTTAATGCTGTTCGACTCTGTTTCATGTAAGGATCATTTCATTGTATCGGAAGAAAAAAATCGGGACGGCGGAAGTTGGTCAAATTTAGCAAAATATTTTTTCATACACATTGTATGAACGAAAAAAATCCCCATTTTTTTTATGATGCCATGTGATTTAGAGTCTTGTAAGGACCATTTCATTGTATGGGAAGGAAAATGCCCGGACAACAGAAGTGGGTCAAATCTTATGAAATACTGACACTGCTAATATGACTATAAGCTGTTAGAAGAAACATTACTCTACTTTTGACCAACTTCTACTGTTCAGATATTTTTCTGCCCATACAATTATCTCATCCTTACATGAAAGTAAGTCAAACAGCATAATAAAAAAAAGATATTTTTTTTTCGTTCATACAATTTGTATGAAAAAATATTTTCTTATGGATGCAGATTTCTCCCTTTTGGCCCATTTAAAAGAAACACCCTGTATAGTTGGGAGAAGGCAGGCAGATGATGACTGTACTACACAGCTCTGATTATTTTTTCAGGAGATACAGGCGTTATGTTAACTTAACTATAATATATTCAGTCTCTTGTCCGCAGTCCCCATATTGATGTCCTGCGCGTTCCCACTGTTGGGCGGGCGATGGCACTGTAACAAAAAAATATAGTATTTGCATCATCATCAGCCTATAATGTTCCCACTCCTGGGACACAGACCTTCTCTGTGAGAGCGCCATAATCCACCACACAGGTCCAGTGCGGGTTGGTAGATGTCACATATCCTCGAATGTTTGGTTCTAGGACATGTCGGTTTCCTCACGATGTTTTCCTTCACCGTTTTGAGAGCAGTGGTGATGAAATAAATTACACAAGTAATAGCCTACTAATATTGATTTTTATCGCAAAATGTTTAATGTACCATGCCATCAGCTAGACTATTTAAAAATAATAGACATGTGTTTTTTCTTTACAAAGATATAACGCGAAATTCTAGAGTGGGGGATAATACGACTTTATGCTGTAAAATATTTTGATAAATTTGACTAACTTCCGCTGTCCCGATTTTATTCTTCCGCTATAATGAAATGATCCTTACACGAAATAGTCGAACGGTATTAAAAAAAAAATTCGCCGGTTTCACTCATTTCTGTGGACAGTTCACACTTGACCAAAAAAATATAAACGCCAAAATTATCAGTATTAAAAAAGAGCTAAAGGTTCCTAAGAAAGTTTTCCCGTATCTCTTATGGATAAGGACTTCTCCCTTTTGGCCCATTTAAAAGAAACACTCTGTAAATTTAAGTATTAAGTAGGAGTTTCTTGCTCATTCTTCTCCATAGAGATCTACTTCTTAATAATAATATTCCACAACTATCACACAACGCCATCTAGTACCAAGCTAAGCAGAGCTTGTGTTATGGGTACTAGACAACTGATAAACATACTTATATATTTCTAAATACATACATATTATAGATAAATTACACCCAGACACAGAACAAATGATCATGCTCATCACACAAATATTTGTCCTGGGTGAGAATCGAACCCACGATCCCCGGCATAGCAGTCAGGGTCACTAACCACTTGACCAACAGGCCAGTTCTTGGAACAGGCATCTACGGTACTTTCACAGTTTTTTATGTCATGTGACTGGGACTGTAGCGACATAACTATTTTTGAACTGTTTCCATATAATTAACGTAACTATTTTTGAACTGTACCGTCAGCACGAGTTTTCAGTATTTGAGACGTAAAGTAAACTGGAACTTCGACGACTTCAAATTGACAATTTTCAAAGAAAAAATTGGTTCCTTCTTCGGACACCAGAGGCGCTGTACCATATTTTCATATAAGAAACGCTGTAAATACTGGAAAAACACTGTAAAGTAAAATAGTGAAAAACTCGTGCTAGGGGTACTGTTTTTGTCTTTTGACATTTAAAAAGTGCTATAACTGGCCTATTTGAAATAAATGCTTTGATTATTAATGTGTAGTTTTAAAGAGCTATTTACCTGAACATAAAAGTGTTGATCTGCACGTGCGGCAGCGCGGCCCGGAGCGCGGTGAGTGCGTGCGAGTGTAGCATGCCCCACACGTCCACGTACTGCAGGGACGGCATACTGCCTAGCTTACT
The DNA here is from genome assembly GCA_028554685.1 of Agrotis ipsilon. Taxonomy (NCBI): domain Eukaryota; kingdom Metazoa; phylum Arthropoda; class Insecta; order Lepidoptera; family Noctuidae; genus Agrotis; species Agrotis ipsilon. The sequence continues at coordinate 7,809,426 of CM052983.1, read as the reverse complement.
GGAAGAGAAAAAAAATATTTTAAAGTTTTTTGCAGAGGAGGGGGCCGCGTGAGGGAGAGGACAGCGTCCTCCCTACGCTCCAACCGCAGTGGAAGTCGCGTGATGATCTCCTGCCACCGCAGGCGCGAACGGCGAGTAATGGGCAACTCGGCCATCGACCATGGACGCAGCCCGGGTTGACGGCGCGTTGAGTTTCACGAGTGCCTCAAAGAGCATCAGCAAAAATGACGGGGCTCCCCTCTAAGAGGGTCAAAGCCTGATGGGGTAGCGGGATTTATTTTAGCATCGTGACACTGGAAATTAAAGAACTATTGAAAGACACCGTGGATTTTAGTCAGTACAAGTCTGACAATCTTTCCCGCCCTGCCCTGGGTAGGAGTACTCATTTGATGATTTTACCATATGCCGGAGGTCGTGGGTTCGATTCCCACCCAGGACAAATGTTTGTATGATGAGCACGATTATTTGTTCTGTCTGAGTGTAATTTATCTATAATATATATGTATTTAGAAATATATGTTAGAAATGTATGTTTATCAGTTGTCTAGTACCTATAACACAAGCTCTGCTTAGCTTGGGACTAGATGGCGTTGTGTGATAGTTGTGGAATATTATTATTATCATCAAATGAGTCCTCCCAACCCGGGCAGGGCAGGAGAAACTGTCAGACTTGTACAGACTACATCCACGGTGTCCTTCAAAAGCCCTTTGCTTTCTGGGATCATGGTATTTGTTAGTCCCGCAACCAAGGCTCGGGTCCCGTCATTGTGCTGACAGCTGAGACGCGCCGTGGACCCAGTCATGGTCCATGGTCGGACAGCGAGTCAATCATTACTCGCCTTCGCGACCACATACCGCTTGTTGTAACATCATTAATTAGTGTTATAGTAAGTATCCACACCACTATGGATTATCTATGATATATACAACATGTCCCAAAATTCAACGATAAGCCGGCACCAGAGGATGGACCTACTAATGTCTAATCGAGAAAAAAAAAAAAAAAAAACCCCCTTATTTTTATTTTTTTTTTGATATTTTGGTCACATAGTAGAAGTGATTACTATTAACAACAACTTATGAAATTTGGTTCTTGATTAGAAAAAGTGTCATTATTTTTTTTTGAGGCTAGTTTTCCTAAAGTATTATACCATTTTAAAATCTAGGTTATTTGCGCTAATTTTTTAAAAAACTTGCCATAACAGTGTCCATATTTTTTTTTACACTACGATGAGTTAAAGTGTACTGAACGTTAAAATCTTACAAAATTTTAGGGAAATAATTTTTTTTGTTGTTTTTTTGTATAAAACTACGAAAATTCTGTAATTTTCAAAGATCATGGTGAATAGTAGTACTACTTAGGTTGCCGATACAAACAAAAAAACTGAGATATTTGAAAAATTATGGTCATGGTAGTTAAAAGTGTCATAAGGGGTATACATTTTCGAAGAATTTCCATTTTTTTAAGTAATTTAAAAAAAAGTAGAGGTATTTTTTTATCTTTTTTTTTCTCGAGTGGTCATTAGTAGGTCCATCCTCTGGTGCCGGCTTATCGTTGAATTTTGGGACATGTTGTATATCTAGTCGAAGGTTCACTCCGTCACTTCACTGTACTGCTACGCGTCTGTGAGCCACTAACCATTGTCTGTAACATCTATTGTGTGTCTGTCTGGATTAATAAACCTTGTACGTCGACAAGCATCTTTTATTTATAAAGAAACATAACACCGCTTAGGTTTTTTTAATACTCACGTGAGCGCATGCGCAGGTAGTAAGTAGCACCGACTGAGCGCGAGGTGCTCGAGCCTGCTGAGTGAGGTGAGGGCAGTCGCACAGCGGGCGGTGAGGCGCCCGCAGTCTGAGATGTCCAGTTCTAGCAGGCGAGGACAACGACATACTAGGCGGTCTATTACTGTGGGGAGAGGGATGAGGATCATTAGATATAGACAAAAAACAAAACTAACATAGCATTATATTAGTTAGAGTAGTGATGGCCCAGTGGTGCCCCAATTTATGAGTTGTAGATAGTGGGTTCGAACCCAGCCTGACGCAATCATCATCATCATCTGCCTGCCTTTTCTCAACTATATTGTGGTCTGCTTCCAGTCGAACCAGATGCAGCTGAATATCAGTATGTTACATGGAGCGACTGACTATCGGACCTCCACAACACAGTAACTGGGTAATACCATACCCCATGGTAAGACTGGTTGTCAGACTTTAGAGCTTCTGACTAATAGTAACACCGTTTGACAGTTCAAAGATCTACAAATGACAGCCGGGACCAACGGCTTTACGTGCTGGCTAATAACTTTGTGTAATTTATTTAATCACCACTGTTCTCACAACGGTGAAGAAAAACATCGTGAGGAAACCGGCATGTCTTAGAACCAAACATTCGAAGATATCCGCACTGGACCCGCGTGGTGGACTCTCACAGAGAGGTCGAGAATCGGTGTATATTTATAACCTTTTTAAAGTCGGTTAAAGATTCGTTCTTGGTCCAAAATTAATCAATCAAAATTAACTGTCTGTTTTTGTTGCTTACTTAGGCCGTTATCATACTAGCGGTTTTCGCAGAGAGTTATAAGCAATATTCATGTTTTGGTAAAAAAAAACTTTTCAGCTAAAAAAACAATTGGATAATTATGCATCTATAATCTGTATCACCTACTCTTATCATATTATGCCAAATTTCAGCGCTGGAGGAATTTTTCATACAAAAAATTCCTCGTTGATCTGAGGTGGGGCGGACGTTTTGGCGTTTGTTCGAGGCAGTACAAAATGGCGTCTACTTTGCTGTCCGCGGCGATCCCGTTGCGCGTCCGCAACGAATTCGCTGCGCAACCGCGGCGTGTTCGCAACGCATTCGCTGTGCGGCCGCTCCGCCCCGCAACCGCTTCCAAACCGCTAGTGTGATAAGGCCCTTAGTATTCTAGATTTTTAATGACGCCGATTATATGAAGATTTTTGTTAAATATCTAAACTAAAAAGGTAAAAATAAAATAAAAACTTTTTGAAAAAAAGGAACCGACTTCCAAATGTTAAAATTTTTCCTTTAGTCAATGAAATAAAAAACAAAGCCACCGACTTCCGAAAGTCATTTTACACTTTTTTTTTGTATTTGTTAACTTATCAAGTATACTTACTGTCATCACTCATAATTCTGGCGCCTCCTAAGTTTAACCGCTGCAGTCTTGTGGGTGCTGTCGTCACTAACACCTCTAGAGCTTCCTCTGATAGATTGCACCACGATATGTTTAGTGATAGTAAACTGTAACAAAGGTAATAATAATTATTAAAAAATATATACATTTTTTGTGGACAGTTCAATCGACCTATGTATTGGATTGTCCATTTATCGAGGAAGGCTATAGGATATACAGAGTGTTTCTTTTAAATGGGCCAAAAGGGAGAAATCTGCATCCATAAGAGATACGAGAAAACTTTCTTTTTCTTTATCCTTACATGAAACAGAGTGATGCGGCGTTAAAAAAAATTTGGTCAATTTCACTCATTTCTGTGAACAGCTCACACTTGACCAAAAAAATAAAAACGCCAAAATTATCAGTATCAAAAAAAGCTAAAGGTTCCTAAGAAAGTTTTCCTGTATCTCTTATGGATGCAGATTTCTCCCTTTTGGCCAATTTAAAAGAAACACCCTGTATAATATCACGCTATGACCAATAGGATTCATGTAGCGGGGCTTCATCCTCGGCGAACAGAATCCACATATACAGGGTGAATTTTTCAACTGGGCGTGGATGGCTACTTTCGAAACTATGAGAGATATCGAAAAACGTTGAAAGGAGTCTCGAGGCCGATTTTGACGAAAACTAAAACTGCATCATCGGATTTTAGAAAAATCAAAAATCCTGGCCAGGAATCGAACCCGCTGATTCTGGAAAAAAAATCACACCCTGTATTATTACACCATTCGATAGTGTTAATAATAAGGATCAAATTCTGGGAAGTAATCATAAACGGCAAACTTACGGAAATGGCAGATTTTTATGAAATTGCTATTTTTCCATGTTACTTTACATCTACTGAGCCCATAGATATAATAAAGAAGGAGATATGGCGTGAAGTTCAAAATGTATAGAAAACCGGTGAAGCCACGATTGCCCCTCCATAACGCTAATATTGCACACACAGTTCGGTCAAAACAATACTACGAACAGTGCACACATGCGCCGACGATAACTCAGACATTTAAATATAAACCTTATTCTTTAAAATGCAGCGTGCTTTTTCCGTATAATTTGCTCACACTCAAAAAAATATCATTGTGTGTTGTAGGGACACGGGGGCGGAACGGCATAGTGCTTGATTAAATCGAAGAGTTTTCGATAAATATATCGATGAAATTGTACAGGTTTGGAATTAAAGTAAATAAAAACGTTATGAAACCAACTAAGCATTATTTAATTAATGTATAAAATGTTCCAAATTAGATCTTTTAATTTAGTGCACATAGGTTACTAAACTAAACATTAATGAACTTACCTACTTCACGATCTTGGTTACGCATTTATCTACTACGCTTTAAAACAATAAAAATCGACCTTTCAAACTTATTACAAGTTAACAAATTGAAGAAAAATCTAAAATAGTAATAAAACAATATTAGAAGTCGATTTTTTGTCGATAGACTTTGACAGACCTCCACGAGCACAACACTAACTCGTGCTAAAATACGGCGGATCGGAGCAGCGGACGCACCATGCGACATTACGGCTCGATGAGGTATCGTTATGTCAGCTTTACATTGCTTGTTCAGTTCACTCGGTGATAGACTGAGGTGGTTGTAAAAGAGCAATGTATTTAATACAAAAATAATGCAGTCGAAGAGATTTAGGAAAACAAAAGTATAGTGGTACAAGTCAGGTATATTTTACGGCTTGCAGTTTTTCGTGATTTTTAAGATATATATTGTAAAATACTTTTAGTTATCTGTGGTAACTGATGCCATGGGTTCTAAAGTTTTTGTTTTTGCTACTATTTCTGCACAAAACCTCTGAACAAGACAGCATAATCGTTTTTTTTCACGATCGCGGTTGACAACAGACTAACTCGCGGTGACGGCCATTTTTTCAATATCTGAGCGTAACGCTCAGCACCGCTTGGTTGCCGCCACGCCCCCTTGCCACTTCTCCTGTTTTTAATATTTCTGTGACTGAGCCTTATTTTATTCGAAATGATAAAATTTCATTGTTTTCAATGTCTCACTGGGTTTGACGTTTCAACAATCCCACTGTACTTAGCAATACGACATTATTGAGTTGAACTAAAAATAGCATTATTTTAAAGAAGAAACGGTAACTTATGTTTCAAATACGGTCTTTGCCTTGAAGATTAATCAGTTTTTTTGTAATTATGCGTTTTCCTTAAGTTTGCCGTATAAGATTACTTCCCAGTATTTGATACTTATTAGCAACACTATCGAATAGTATAATAATACAGGGTGTGATTTTTTTTTCAAAATCAGCGGGTTCGATTCCTGACCAGGATTTTTGGTTTTTCTAAAATCCAATGATGCAGTTTTAGTTTTCGTCAAAATCGGCCTCGAGACTCCTTTCAACGTTTTTCGATATTCCTCATAGTTTCGAAAGTAGCCATCCACGCCCAGTTGAAAAATTCACCCTGTATAATAATCAATGCCACTTTTCGTTGTAACTTTATAACTCAAGAACGGGCTCACCTATCCAAACCAAATGTTTAGGCTTTGTTCGGACTATTTAGTAGATTATTTATGTGAAGTTTGCACAAAATCGGTCGAGCGGTTCTTCATTTATCACATTTATTGTAACAAATGATTTTTTTGTTAACAATTTTGTTAATGGAGATTTTGCTGTATAGCAGAGATTACGCCCGTACGGGGGGCCGCGGCGGGACGCTAGTTATTAATATAAATCTTTTCAAGCGCATGCCTGTAACTTCACTGTATCAGCAATGCCAGATCATAAAGCCTTCCCTCACCGGGAACATTCGCGTGTAATGTAACATTATAGATTCGACTTTGAGCATTACATTACAATACTACCTCCCTGACTGACGAGCATTCGCGTACATTTAGTATAGATTTGATACAAGGTGCGCATTGTGATGCTCGATTGTCTTCACTCACTGATGAAATGTTCGAATCTGTTACGTCACATTACAGGTGAATGCTCGCGGTGAGGGAGCGCGTTTATACGAATATAGTCAATGTTTTTTTTAATATTAGAAAAGAGGAAATTAGGAAAATACAACTAAAAACGTAATTACCTTTTACATCCTTGTAATATAGCTTGCAGTCCTTCAGCGGTGACGCCTTGCGCCATCGTTAAATTTAATGTTTCTAAATTACTACATTTACCTGAAACAAGTACAAATAACATGTTAGAAAAGTTTTGAATACGAGTACATTTAATTTTGAAATAATTAAATACATTTATTTTGCCTGTTGGTCTACTGGTGTCAAAGATCTACAAATGACAGCTGGGACCAACGACTTTACGTGCTTTCCGAGGCACGGAGGAAACTCGCTATGACAGATGGTCACCCATCCACAGACCAACCTCGGCAAACGCGGCTTAACCCGGAAGAGCGGACTGTGCAGCTTTAATTACATATTTAGCCACAAGCTCCTGCTTCTTCAATAACACACAACACAATAATATCATATCTCCCAACTTCGAGGGTAATAGTGGCATAAAAGTCAATGACATTTTTTTTTATCGTGTTAAAATCATCAAATGAGTCCTCCCACCCTGGGCAGAGCGGGAGGGACTGTCAGACTTGTACTGACTAAAATCCACGGTGTCCTTCAATAGCCTTTTATGTTCCGGGGTCACGGTGATGGTATAAGTCCCGCGACCCCGGCAGGCTTTACCCCTCTGAGAGGGCGCCTCGTCAAAAAGTCAATGACATAAAAACAAAGTCACAAGATGTTTGTTTAACACACAAACATCTGTGAGTTAGTGTGTGTTATTATGTTACTGTGTGTGTTATATTAGTTAAGACAGGACTACGTTAGCCATGCTTAGTGTGTGTGTCTGTTATGTGTCAAGTGTGTGTGTTATTAACTCACCAATTAGCTCACAGCTACTTTGTTCCAGCTGTACACTCTCGAGACTCAGCTTGTTGATACTGGGACACGTCTGTAGCAGGTTGTTGAGGGTCGCCAGGTCTACGGTGGCCATGCTGAGGTCGAGGTAGTGGATGCGGGAGGGGGAGGGGAGGGACGGAGGGTGCCATTCTCCTATCTGTAAGGTAATAAATGTTTTATAAAGACAATGAACCTTTTTTCTTTTTACCATCCCATCGTATTACGGGGTTGTGGAAGTCCGATAAATAATCAGTCGCTCCATGTAAAATACTGATTCAGATGGTTTGACTGGAAGCAGACGACAATAAAGTTGGGAAAAACAAACGTCTTTTATAATACGGACAGCGAAGGAGTGGAACTCTCTGCCTGCGTCTGTGTTTCCGAACGCTTACAATCCTAATCTCTTCAAAGTTAAGAGTGAACAGGCTTCTTCTGGGTAAGCTCGCTCCATCGTCGACCTTGTTGCACGTTGACCCTGACTGCTATACCGGGGGTCGTGAGTTCAATTCTCACCCAGGACAAACGTGTGTGTGAAGAGCACGATCATTTGTTCTGTGTCTGGGTGTAATTTATCTATAACATGTAAGGTTTTAGAAATATATAAGTATGTTTATCAGTTGTCTAGTACCCATAACACAAGCTCTGCTTAGCTTGGGACTAGATGGCGTTGTGTCATGGTTGTGGAATATTATTATTATTATATTAAGTTGTGGATGTCTTACCTCTGAGCTAGCCAATCTGACTATGATAGGCTTCCTAGCTAATATTCTTCCTAAGGCGTCCTTCGAAAGAGTTTTGTTTCCTAAATCCAGCCTCTGCCATAATGTTTCATCACATGCTACTCTGTGCCATCTGAAAAAAGAAATATATAAAATTATTTTGTACATCAATGTAGTGCATTTTCTTTTTTTACCGGGCGGGAATCGAGCCCGCTAGTCCTTTAGTGTCTGCGACCGACTGCACGCCCGCCCGCGCCTACGTTAGCCGGAAATCGTGTTGCGAACCTGGATTAACACATGAAAATCGGGATAGAAACAGTCTTTCTATCCCGATTTTCATGTTCCCGTGGGAAAATTTCCGAGTTGAAAAAAATTTGATAAGGTTCCGCGGTATACTCCCAACGGCCACCACTAAAACCGGCACCAGTGGTGGCCGTTAGAACAATTACTTATTTTTTGTCCCAACGACCACCAGAGGCGGACGTTGGAACCAAATAATATTTATTTTATTTTCAGTGTTTTGTCATGTAATCTAACTATAGCATTTGCTATATTTAGATTACATGGTCACAAAGTACTAGGCTAGCATAAGTTAAAAGTGGTATTTATTTAAATTTTTCTGAGTCATTACAAGACAATTTCAGGTACACTATTCCTGCCAAGAAATATTTAAATAAAAACCACTTTGAACTTATGCTAGCCTAGTACTTTTGCTGGTTAGTCAACGAAAAAGGCAAATTCAACATTAGTTCCATTATTTCCAGATTCCTTTAAAATGGAACTAGTGATAATAAAAATAATCAGTAGTTCCATTATTTTAAGTTTCTTCTAAAATTGCAAATAACTCTTCAGGAAATATATTTTTAAATTATATTCAAAGAAACAGTGGAACAGTTTTATTGCATGCAAGCTGTTATGATAAAAGAGATTTTAAAATATTTGTTTTGGCATTCTAATTTATAACTCGGTCCACCTACAATTCAAGCTCGATTGGTCAAACTGTAACTGCCACCAATGGCAGGGGCAGTTGACACAATAAATAATATTAATCCTAACAGCCCCCAGTGGTGGCAATTAAGTGGTGGCCGTTGAGACAAATATTATTTGGAATGGCCCAACGTCCGCCACTGGTGGTCGTTGGGACAAAAAATAAGTAATTGTTCTAACGGCCACCACTGGGGCCGGTTTTAGTGGTGGCCGTTGGGAGTGTACCGGTTCCACCACCAAAAAGTTTGAGAACTGATGCTCTAGAACACTTCTAGACATTTCTTTCCTCTGTCTGTCAATATGTGGGCTTACTGAGTCAGAGAGATAAATAAGAGTCTTACCTTTTACAGACCATCATACAATGTGCCAGTGTCCTCTTGGGCAGCCACCTGAACACGCTGAGTATCATCTCATCGGACAGGATGTTGAAGGACACCGCTCCAACTGGCTCCGATTTGTGTCTTCGGCTTATTATTAATTCATCTTCTAGGCCTAGGGCTGTAACAAATTTTAAAAAATACATTTTTTATTCATACATTTTTTATAAATAATAATAAATAATCCACAACTATCACACAACGCCATCTAGTCCCAAGCTAAGCAAAGCTTGTGTTATGGGTACTAGACAACTGATAGACATACTTATATATTACTAAATACCTGCAAAAATATTATAGATAAATTACACCCAGACACAGAACAAATGATCATGATCATCACACAAACATTTGTCCTGAGTGGGAATCGAACCCACGACCCCCGACATAGCAGTCAGGGTCACTAACCACTAGACCAACAGGCCAGATGATCCTATTGTTTAAATTACTCACGTGTATATCGTTGTTTCCCTCCACTACTGTCGCTGGTGGCCCCGCTGTACTGGGCAGCCGGGGTGGGCAGGTAGCCGGCGCTCACTGACTGGGCTAGAGGGGTCTCTTCGTCTATTAGATAGTCTTCTAGCAATGTGGTTTCTAGGATTTGTTGGTCTGTTGGCTGGAGGGGTTTTACTGTAAGAGAAAAATGGGAGGTTAATGAAAGATTGGCACAAAGTACACAGGCTTAAGTATTTCTGCAGTTTATTTTAATGAGAATGTGAATATTTAAAATTTTACTGCATAAATCAATTGAAAATCTATTTAGTCCGTCAGTAATAATATTGAAAAATATGGACACGTGCTTTTTGTTTTTTTTAAATCAATGAATATTGACAAAGGTTAAACGCTTCCAAATTCGGGAGTGGGGGCTTGTGACGTCATTGCGCTTGTAAAATTGTAACGACCGAGTGACGTTTTGTGATTTTTAGAAGCGTTGTATCTTGGTCAGTTTTGGTTTACGTGACAAAACAAAAAAAATCCGTCTAATATTTTTTATTAATCGTTATGTCGGTTTAATATTTTTTTTATAGTAAAATACATTACTGTAGCCCAAATGCAGAAATTAATTAACCAATCAGGCCTTATAGCTAAACGGCAACTGATAAACGTAATCCCCCGGAGTTCAGACCCCGTCACCATCACAACCATCATCATATCAGCCGTAGGACATCGACTGCTGAACATAGGCCTCACCTATACAGGGTGTTTATTTTAAATTGGCCAAAAGGGAGAAATCCTTATCTATAAGGCATTAAAAAAAAATAGCCAATTTCACTCATTTTGTGGACAACTCACACTTGACCAAAAAAATAAATTGTCAACATAAAAAAAGATTTCCTATACGTATTAGTTTTTTTATACGGAAAAACTTTCTTAGGAACCTTTAGCTCTTTTTTGTGGTCAAGTGTGAGCTGTCCACAGAAATGAGTGAAATTGGCTAATTTTTTTTTAATGCCTTTCGTCTCTTTTTAAAGTAAGGATCATTTCATTGTATCGGAAGAAACAAATCGGGATGGTGGAAGTTGGTCAAATGTAGCAAAATATGTTTTCATACAAATTGTATGAACGAAAAAAATACCAATTTTTTATGTTGTGTTTTGATTTAGTGTCATGTAAGGATCATTTCATTGTATGAGAAGGAAAATTTCAGGGCAACCTATTTAGAGCTTAATATGAGGCCTATAGTAACAGACCACGATTCAGCGCAATGTCATCTCTGGCCAGACCGCATATCAAAGATAATAATTTATTTATTAATTGTTGTTTTTTCTCACGTTTCTCAGCACTTTTAAGCCGTGAAGGTCCAGCGTTGGGACTCCCGACACAAGGCTTCACCCTCGGACTCTTGGGACTGTACTTCCGTGGTGAGCTAACAGCTCTGGGTGAGGTCAGGTTGACGTTAGGATTAACATTCTCTATGTCCATGTGTTTGCGTTTCAGTGGTTTTTGGGCCTGAAAAGAAAATATATGAAAGATGTTATTGTTATTTTTGATTAAAGTGCTTTGCCTTCGTGACCCATTTAATAGGTTTAAACCCAAACTGGTTCCGTTATAGGTCGTTGATTACTAATAACAGACATCGGTCGCCTGTTATTAGTAATCTCAGCCACTACGCCGTCTTGTATGAGTTGATTCGAACTTTAGACCTTTATAATAATGTAATAACTTGTATTTTAACAGTACCGCGAAGCAGTAATGCTCGCGAAGGAGGAGGCGCGCCGCGTGAGGGAGAGGACAGCGTCCTCCCTCAACCCCAGCCCCAGTGGTAGACGCCCACGGCGTCGGACGTCGCGAGACGATCTCCGGTCATCGTAGGCATCGCTGTCCGACCATGGACCATGCCCGGGTCGACGGCGCGTTGTATTTCACGGAGTGTCAGCATTATAACGGGGCCCCTCTACAGAGGGCCTTAGCCTGCCGGGGTCGCGGGACTTATTTCCATCATCGTGACCCCGGAACATAAAGGGCTATTGAAGGACACTGTGGATTTTAGTCAGTATGTAGGATCCGTGGGTGTTGTAAATAAGAACACTGCTTACACGGTGGAAGAAAGAAAAGAGTTTATTCCACACGAAACACACACACACAAAAGAGTTCACAAGACAGAAGGGTAAGAGTCAGACAGATGGCACATACAGTTAAGCACAGAATAGGCAGAGAAAGCGGTAGCGGAAAGCACATAAAAATATATTAAAAGCGCGGCGGAAAGCTTAGCCAGTGTTAGCACGCACGAGAAGAGTTGAGGGCTCACTGTCGTCACCCGGCGCGGGATCGGCGGGCTGCGCGAGCGGCGCGAGCAAGCGAGACGGACGATCGCCCATCGCGAGCTAGGCACGCACGCAGTGCGTGGCCCGCCGAGTCTCGGACGCCGGAGCCAGAACAAAAGACTACGTCACGAGCTTCGTCGCCCGCTGCTAATAATTTATCTAATATGACAAATTTTGTCCGTGTACGTTTGTTTGTACATATTAGATAAATTTGGTGGTGATTATAATTAATTGTAAATAATTTAAATGTTAGTATTGATTTTATATAATACTATTGTTTGTTTATTTAATTTGTAATTATATAATATTAAGTTAGGTTAGTTTTATAATTGTAATAATTAGATTAAGTAAGTATGTACAATAATTATGTGGTATGTCACCACATCACTCCCCTCCAGAGACCGTCAAGGGCGATAGTAGTCAGGAAATCTGACGCGGCGTCCTGACCGCGTCTTTCTGATGACGTCATCATCGGCATCAGGTAAGTCCCGTTTTTCCGCGCTTGGTGTGTCCTGTTGAGTGTTACTGTAGGATGGTATGTGTGGTGTATTGTGTTGAATGTTTGTAGTAGGTGGTGAGTATGGTGTAGCTGGGTCACACAGTATGAAGGCCGGCTTAATTCGGTCTATCGATACGGTCACCTGTTTACCGTTAACCACGATCTTAAACACCTTATCCCCTCGTTCAATTACCTTGTGTGGACCAGAATATGCCGGTTTGAAACCACCACCGACAGTGCAGTCCTTAAGGAAGACATGAGAGGAAGTTGCTAACTCTTTAAAAATAAATACTTTGTTATTGTTATGCCTGGCTGCCGGTGATGGGTGCATTTTGCAGACTAAATTCTTGATCCTGGTCAAGTAATCTGTTGTGTCCATTGTCTCATCAGCCTGAGGGTCAAAAAATTCTCCTGGTAGACGCAATGGCTGGCCGTAAACCAATTCGGCGGCAGAGGCTTGTGCGTCTTCTTTGTACGCGCTGCGAACACCTAATAAGACTAGTGGAAGAGATTCCACCCAACTGGAATTAGCGTGGCAGGTTATTGCAGCTTTGAGTTGGCGGTGGAATCTCTCCACCAAACCGTTACAGGCTGGATGGTAGGCCGTTGTTCGGCGGTGTTGAAAGCCAGCGATATTGGCCAAACATTTAAAAAGTGCTGACTCGAACTGTCCACCTCTATCGGTTACGATATCCGATGGGCAGCCGAAACGGGCAATCCAACCGCTCAGCAGAGCCTTTGCCACTGTCTCAGCAGTAATGTCTGCTAACGGTATTGCCTCAGGCCATCGCGTAAAGCGATCGACGGCGGTGAGACAATACCGAAATCCTTGGCACAGAGGCAAAGGACCTACTAGGTCAATGTGTATGAAGGCAAACCTTGACGAAGGTAGTTTGTAGTTGCCTATTGGGGAAGAGACGTGTCGTGTGGTTTTCGCACGTTGGCAACTTATGCAAGAACGTACCCACTCACGACAGTCTTTCCTAACTCCAGGCCAGACGTACCTGTCTGCGACCAACCTTGCGGATGCTTTGGTCCCTGGGTGACTCAAGGAGTGCAGGCTTGTAAAAATTGACCTGCGCAGCTCCTTGGGTACGAAAGGTCTTGGTGTGGAGGTGCTGGTGTCGCAGTACAGTTGACAGCTGGAGCCTGGAATACGCACCTGCTGCAAATGCATAGATGTGTCACCAGTTAAAAGCTGCTTCAGTTCAGGGTCCTCCAGTTGAGCAGCGGCGATCTTCTCAGCATGCACTGGTTGAGCAATCTCTTCTACGCGCGAGAGGGTGTCCGCCACGACATTGTCTTTGCCCGATATGTGTCGGATGTCCGTCGTAAACTGGGCTATGAAGTCTAAATGACGGAACTGTCGTGGCGAACTGTTCTCTTTACGAGAGTGATAGGCAAATGTGATAGGCTTGTGGTCGGTATAAATGACGAAATGACGAGCCTCCAACATGTGCCTAAAATATTTGACACTCTCGTAAATAGCCAGCAACTCGCGATCGTAGGGAGAGTATTTCACCTGTGCTGGTGTCAACTTGCGTGAGAAGAACGCCAGTGGTTGCCATGCTCCCTCGTTCAGCTGCTGCAGAACTGCACCGACAGCCCTGTCTGACGCATCCGTGACCAACGCCATCTTTGCGTTGCAGTCAGGGTGGGCCAGTAGTGCTGCCTGACAGAGACTGTTTTTACAGTTCTGAAAAGCCTCCTGTTCCTGTGCTGAAAAATTAACGGGGTGTGAACCCTTTACTGAGCCGGTAAGGAGAGCGTTTAGGGGCGCTTGAAGAATAGCTGCCTTAGGAATGAACCGACGATAAAAGTTGAGCATCCCAAGGAATCTCCGCAGCTCTCTTACGGTTTTGGGAGCGGGAAAATCTTTCACGGATTCGACCTTGGAAGGCAGTGGCTTGGTACCCTCAGCTGAAATATGGTAGCCCAAGAAGTTTACCTCTGACACACCGAATGCACACTTCGAGCTGTTGATGACCATACCGTATTCCTTGAGCCTGGTGAATAGCTGACGCAAGTGAAGTTCGTGGGTCTTCTGGTCTTTTGAAAAAACCAAGAAATCGTCAAGGTACGCGTAGGTGAAGTCCAGACCCCGGAGCATTTCATCCACGAAGCGCTGGAACGTCTGTCCGGCATTTCGAAGACCGAAGGTCATGTACGGAAATTCGAAAAGACCGAACGGCGTGGTGATAGCGGTCTTCGGGATGTCGTCCGGATGAACCGGGATCTGGTTGTAGGCTTTCACCAGGTCAATTTGCGAGAATACGGTACAGCCAGACAGACTGTGCGCAAAGTCCTGGATGTGCCGGATGGGGTACTGGTCTGCGATGGTCCGTGCGTTCAGCATCCTGTAATCTCCACAGGGGCGCCAACCGTTGTCCTTCTTCGGCGCTAGGTGTAAGGGCGATGACCAGGGTGACTCGGACTGACGACAGGTGCCACACTTGAGCATGGCGTCGAATTCCTCTCTCGCAATTTTTAATTTGTCAGGGGCCAGTCGACGAGGTGAACAAGATACTGGTGGCCCAGGTGTAGTGCGGATGTGGTGTACCGTGTTGTGTTTGGGAGTGCGATGTATGCCAGGTGGACGGGTGATGTCGGGAAATTCCCGTAGTATGTGAATGTACGCGGAATCACCAAGACTTACTTTCACCGATGAGACAGCATCAGAAGGACGGGCAGGCAAAGCAGGGGCTGCTAATGTAGTGCACGCGTCGATTAGTCGCTGCCTTCTAATATCAACAATTAAACTATAATAAGACAAAAAATCTACACCAATTATTGGCTTAGTTACATCTGCCACAATAAATTGCCAAACAAAGTCACGGCGTAAACCTATACATAATTTTAAATTAACATAACCGTAGGTGTTTATTGCACTACCGTTAGCCGCACAGAGTTCGAACTTTGTTTTTGTACGGCGCTCTTTCAATGCCGACCGAGGGTAAACACACACGTCACTACCGGTGTCGACAAGGAACTGCATCTTCGTGTGGTGGTCGGTCACGAATAAGCGACCTGTGCTGTGACAGTCGCCGGTCGCCATTACCGACTGCCCGCGGCTTTTCCCGCGTAGTCGCACGGTTTCACGCACCTGGTTGCCTTTTCGCCGAACTTGAAGTGGTACCAGCAGTTCGGCCACCTGCGGTAATGAGAGTGCGACCTCGTCGATGGTGATCGCCCCCGGCTGCTACTCCTGCTGGATCTGTGCCTCGGTCTCGACAGTCTGTCGACTTGCGAGGTCAAGGCTTGCACCTGTCGCGTGAGTTCGGCGATCTGGCAGTGCATCTGGTCCACGCTGCTGCCGGGGATCGCTGCCGGTGATGACGTCGCTGCCGGTGATGCCGTCGCTGCCACTTGAGGACTGGCTGGTACCAGGTCCAGTATGCGGTCAGCTAGCTCAGCCACCTCCTCTAGGCTCGCCTTGGTCTGCGACGCGATGATGGTCTGCGTGCTGGTTGGCAGGCGGCTGGTCCAGATCGTGCGCAAGAAATCCTCCGGCACGCTCGGTCCCGCTAGGTGGCGCAGGTGACGCAAGAATTGCGAGGGCTTACGGTCGCCAAGCTCCTCGTGCGTCAGGAGTTGCTGTACCTTCTTCTCCTTGGACGCCGACAACCTGCGCACCAACTCCGTCTTCAACCGCTCGTACTTGTCGGGGGCAGCTGGAGCCTCGATGATGTCCTCTACGTAGATGGGGTCCAAGCCACCCATCACATGGTGGTATTTAGTGGCGTCTGCTGTGATGTTAGCCAAAGCAAACTGGCTCTCCAGCTGCGCAAACCATAGCGCCGGTTTTTCGGGGTAAAATGGAGGTACCCTCACTCCGACGCGATACACGTCGAATCCCGAGCGGTCATCGTGACTTGCACTTTTCGGCTCTGATGTCTGCTGACTCATGGTGTTCTGTCGGGGTCACCAATGTAGGATCCGTGGGTGTTGTAAATAAGAACACTGCTTACACGGTGGAAGAAAGAAAAGAGTTTATTCCACACGAAACACACACACACAAAAGAGTTCACAAGACAGAAGGGTAAGAGTCAGACAGATGGCACATACAGTTAAGCACAGAATAGGCAGAGAAAGCGGTAGCGGAAAGCACATAAAAATATATTAAAAGCGCGGCGGAAAGCTTAGCCAGTGTTAGCACGCACGAGAAGAGTTGAGGGCTCACTGTCGTCACCCGGCGCGGGATCGGCGGGCTGCGCGAGCGGCGCGAGCAAGCGAGACGGACGATCGCCCATCGCGAGCTAGGCACGCACGCAGTGCGTGGCCCGCCGAGTCCTCGGACGCCGGAGCCAGAACAAAAGACTACGTCACGAGCTTCGTCGCCCGCTGCTAATAATTTATCTAATATGACAAATTTTGTCCGTGTACGTTTGTTTGTACATATTAGATAAATTTGGTGGTGATTATAATTAATTGTAAATAATTTAAATGTTAGTATTGATTTTATATAATACTATTGTTTGTTTATTTAATTTGTAATTATATAATATTAAGTTAGGTTAGTTTTATAATTGTAATAATTAGATTAAGTAAGTATGTACAATAATTATGTGGTATGTCACCACAAGTACGAGTCTGACAGTCCCTCCCGCTCTATCCTGGTAGGAGGACTTGATGATTTTACAAAATATTTTAAAAAAATATGTTGACAGTACTAGACATATAATTATTATCAGCAAATATATTTAAACTAAGATTATTAGAAGTAAAGAAGAATTTGCTGATTTGCTTTTTAAAGTATGTAACATTACAACATGCGAGGCATAGTTACCTTATTATTTTTGCTGACAAAAGTAGGGCAAATAACTTAATCGTTTCTATTAGCGTTACTTTTTCTTAACAATAGGTTTTCCCTGCGACTTTTCACACAATACGTTCAGAAATTTAGACACCTAAAAATTAACATTTGCCTAGCCTTTTTTCAACTATATCGGGGTCTTATAAAGGCTGCCAGTCGAACCAGATGCAGCTGAATATCTGTATTTTACATGGAGCGACTGTCTATCAGTGGAGCAGTGGTGGCCCAGTGGTATCGGTACCGACTTACAAGTTGTAGGTCGTAGGTTCGAACCCCGCCAGGCGCATTACTTTGTGTAATTTATTTCATCACCACTGTTCTCAAAACGGTGAAGGAAAACATCGTGAGGAAACCGTCATGTTTTAGAACCAAACATTCGAAGATATGTGACATCTACCAATCCGAACTTGGCTTGCGTGGTGTATTATGGCCCACTGCCTCTCATAGAGAGGAGGTCTGTGTCCCAGCAATGGGAACATTAAAGGCTGATGATGATGAAAAATTTACATCTGTCTGCCTTTTCCCAACTATATTGTCGGCTTCTAGTCAAACCAGATGCAGCTGAATATCAGTATTTTACATGGAGCGACTGACTATCAGACCTCCACAACACAGTAACTGGGTAACACCATACCCCATGGTAAGACTGGTTGTCAGACTTTAGAGCTTCTGACTAACAGTAACGACTGTCAAAGATCTACAAATGACAGCCGGGGCCAACGGCTTTACGTGTTTTCCGAGGTACGGAGGAAACTCGCTATGACAGATAGTCACCCATTTTGGTAGTGAGATCACTACCAAAGTGGGTGAGGTTTCTCTGAAACTGACTAAAGTTAGAAAGAAAACCAAAGTCACAGATGTTCTTTCTCGCATAGACCATCTGAAATGGGGCTGGACGGTACACGGTACAGAAGATGGGAAGATGACTTAAGGCTAACGGTGGGACCGCTCTGGACTAGAATGGCACTGGACAGAGCGCAATGTAAATGGTTGGAGGAGCCCTATGCCAAAAGGCACACCACGTAGTGACATATTATTAAAAAAAAAACTGTAAACGAAATTCAGCAATAAAAAGGCTATCATTATTAGCTTACCATTCCTGAGGCACTAGAGTCACATACAACTTCAGAATCATCAGGTTCAAGCAGACTGACACCCATTTCTTGTAGTACCTGGAAATTAATTAATATTTTAATTTATTTTTCAAATCAAAACATACTCTATTGTCTATACAGGCCTGTTGATCTAGTGGTTAGTGACCCAGAATGCTATACCGGAGGTAGTGGGATCGATTCCCATCCAGGACATATGCTTGTGTAATGAGCACGTATGTTAACCAGTTACTGTTATCTAGTACTCATAACACAAGCTCTGCTTAGCTTGGGACTAGATGGCGTTGTGTGATAGTTGTGGAATATTATTATACTAATCTTAAAGGGAGATAAAATTTGTACTTTTGTGTGTCTATGTTTGTAATGAACAAAATTCATTCAATGTTGTTAACTAATTTAATGGAAGTAATAAAAATCTAATAAGTTACTCGCTGCTGCCAGCGGTTTCACCTGCTACAAGTCGAAAATTATCCCACGGGAACACGGGATAAATATCCTATGTGTTAATCCAAGTTATAAACTATCTGTGTAGGTACCAAATTTCATCCAATCCATTCAGTGGTTTTTGCGTGAAAGAGTAACAAACATCCATCCACACATACAAACGTTCACATTTATAGTATTAGTAGGATTTTGCCATCCAAAATATCCTGATTCGCTGCCTTGATTTGAATTTGTATTCAAATATTGTAACAGGAAGTAGTCAGCCTAATTTGGCATTATGAGGATAAATATAACAATAGAATCTTGACATGGAAGCAGGATAAATATACCTTGGGGCCTGATTTGTACTAATGAGGATATTCATTATGTTATAGGTACATATAATTACTATTACACATTACATTCACCTGCATGGTCCTCATATAAACTTTTCTACATTTATAAATGTCCTGGACTTTAAAAGAGACTGTGACCTCTGAGTTTGTTTCGGATGTTTTTTTCTTGTCAGGTACGAAACACCGGCCTCATCTAGTATTATGAAAAAGGCGTGTAAAAGTGTTGATATAACCTACTTGCATAAATAAACATTTCATTTCAATATTATAAAATAAGCAAAATTTTGGATTATGTTTATTTGCAAAATAATATTATCCCTACTAATATTATAAATGCGAAAGTAACTCTGTCTGTCGGTACTTTTTCACGCTTAAACCACTGAAACCGATTTGGATGAACTTTGGTAGCAAGGTTAGTTTGAGTGCCGAGAATGGACAAAGGATAGTTTTTATCCCAAATTCCCACAGGAACGATAAAAACGTTTCGCGCGTACGAAAGTCGCGGGCAAAAGCTATTTTACAAATAAGTTTTAGCAAATACATAAATAACATGCATATGAGGCCAGTGTTTCATACCTGAGTACTCTGAGAAGAAACATCTAAACCAAACTCAGAGGTCTCTTTTGAAGTCCAGACATTATAATGAACAGTTTTATGCGAGGACCATCCTGCTCAATCACTTCGAAACAGGTGAAAAGAAAGAATGTTTGAGTCAAAGGGCTAGAGATTAAACACTAACACATGGGATACAGTTTTATCTCAGTACAATTTTTCCAGAAAATTTTCAAGTTAATATGCGGGCTAAGCTTCTGGCAAGTTCTTAGTCTTAACTTACTAGTTTATTTCAAATTTTTTAACACAGGTGTAACTTAAGTTTAGAAAGAAGATCTTATGGAACTGGCTGGAAGACACTGAATAGAGACAAAAACTCAAAAACTGAACAATCTCATCAATTTTTGAGATTTTGTGTAACTTTTCTACTATATAACGACTTATAGTAATCCTTGTTTCTTAGCATTATGTGGATTTAAAATATTATATTAACAATAGAAATGTTGCAGAATTAGTCTTGACAATATTAGCTATATTTTATTTTAAAAAGTAAAAAAAAAAATATCCGCGGGGATACTTTAGTTGAGTTATTTTGTTTCTCTAAAGCTGGGTAACTCACGTAAGCAGCGTTGCAATGTAATGTATCAGATACAGGTATCTATGAGTATGTTAGGCAGTACTAGTATCTGATAAGTTAGTTTATGAATCTGCCCTTTTTTTTATGTGTAAAATCATCCAGATGAGTCCTCCCACCCCGGGCAGGGGCGGGAAGGGACGGTCAGAGACTGTACTGACTAAAATCCAAGGTGTCCTTCAATAGCCATTTATGTTCCGGGGTCACGGTGATGGTTAAAGTCCCGCGACACTGGCAATGGTTTTAGCCCTCTGGTAGGCACTCGTCATTAATGCGGACGCTCTTTGAGGCTCGCGTGGAACACGACCGCGCCGTCGACCCGGGAAATGATCTGCCCGAGTGTAATGTGTTAAGATACAAATGCTAAATTTCTTCAGTATAGAGAACAAAATACAGACAGTTTATCAGTGGCCTTCAACAGGTATTCCTAGCAGTAAGATGTGAGAAATGTGGCAGCAGTTGAAGTAGGAATCAAACGGCTTCACGAAAAGGGCGTTAGAATAGCGTGTCATGTCGATTGATACAGGAGCTTGATAGATATACTTGTGAAAGTGTCCATTTCGCGGCCCCCAGTGCTGGTATGACTTAAGTTAAGATGCCATAGACACGTTATGAAATCATTTGCCGACACCCCAAAAATAGAGTTCGACCGGGTTCATGGACCATGACAAAGGTCCCGGTTTTAACGCAAATTTACGGACTTTTTTTCGGTCAGTTATAGGAGGCGTTGATAAAATGTAAGATAGAGTTTCAAGAAGGCGTTTGGAACATAGAAAAAGCTTTTTCTTTCTCTAATCATAGATACCCAGATAGTGACGGAACTGGTAGTTTATCACTATTTACACCGGGCTTTACCGACGATTATTGCAGAAAAAGCTATTTATAATAAAATACCGGGTTATTAATAATACTAGTTGAGGAATTGACACGTAGTTTCCCCACCTCGGAATGCAAACATAACCAAAAATCCACAAAAAGCGGGAAGTCAACGACAACCACCCTCATAGCCGTCTTCCGGTACATACAAACGCAGCTTTTAACGGCTCCCATTATCAGTACGCAAATCTGTTTCCTGTGAATATGAACTATTTGTAGGTAAGCAGCAAGAAGTTTTCTTAAAATTATCACTTTGCACACGCCTAAAAACGTTCGCGCCTTGTGACTGCCGCCGGCCAATCAGCTGGTCAGACGCACATTGGAATTACACAGATTTTATGAAGAAATCAGTGTTTACCGGGCAATGTTCTGGTTCATCGAAGGTTTTGGGGTAAAGGACTCTCCTCAAGCCGATGATGTAAGCATCATTTGTGTTTTTTAATTGTATAAATCACTGTAATTAGCGGATCTTCACATCAAACAACACGAATTTTGAGAAAGTTTGAATGACTGATGACAGAAAATGGATGAACTTTTTTTTGAGTGAAGCCCGGCCCATCGGCGTAAGAAAAAAAGTAGAGACAATCATATGTTGCCTATGTCATATGGAAGTTTAGTGTAATCTCAATCCTTCGTTTCGTTATTTGAATTTTTACCATTGATTACACTATAGATTCCCCGTTAAATGATATCTTGAGATTACTATTTCTAAATTAATATGAAATAAAAATAGAAACCTTAATGAATGCCAGCGCGGTTTCATTTTCCACGTGACCATAGAATTCAAAGCTAATTTCGAAAATATTGTGTCCCTCTAGTTATAGAGAGGTTTTGCGAAAATAGAAGGCTTTTTATGGATATAGTGAATTTGTATTCAAAAAATTAATAAGAAAATAAAACTAGTGATTGGAAAGGGACGTCCTTGAAAGTTTTTTTCAGTTTTTTTAATCTGGCCGCATAATTTTTTGTTTACAAATCTTGACAATCAAAATTCGAGATATCGAACGGACTCTTTAAAGGATTGGCTACCGTAATGGATTGGATTATTGTTTATTTGCAAAATAATATATCCCTACTAATATTTAAATGTGAAAGTAGAACTCTGTCTGTCTGTACTTTCACGCTTAAACACTGAACCGATGTGGATGAACTTGACAAGGTTTAGTTTGAGTGCCGAGAATGGAAACAAAGGATAGTTTTTATCCCAATACATCAATTTTTGAGATTTTGTGTAACCTTTATACTATTATACGACTTATAGTACTTCTGTTTTCGTAGCAGTATGTGGATTTTAAAATATTATATTAACAATAGATATGTTGCAGAATAGTCTTGACAATATTAGCTTATATTTTATTTTAAAAAAGTATATCCCGGGGGATTGAATTTAGTGAGTTATTTGTCTCTAAAAAGCTGG
The DNA here is from genome assembly GCA_028554685.1 of Agrotis ipsilon. Classification (NCBI taxonomy): domain Eukaryota; kingdom Metazoa; phylum Arthropoda; class Insecta; order Lepidoptera; family Noctuidae; genus Agrotis; species Agrotis ipsilon. The sequence goes on along the minus strand of CM052983.1, from coordinate 7,786,803 downwards.
GGGTACTCACTTAGCAGAGTTGCATGTAATGTATCAGATACAGTTCTAGTGAGTATGTAGGCAAGTTAGCAGTACTGGATCTGATACGTTCTGATACGTTATTTTGACTCTGCCCTTTTTTTTATGTGTAACATCAGCAGTGAGTCCCTCCCACCCGCCCGGGCAGGGCAGGGGACTGTCAGAACTTGTCTGACTAAAATCCAAGTGTCCTTCAATAGCCCGTGATGTTCGGGGGCACGGTTGATGGTTAAGTCCTGGCGACCTTATCTCTTTGACTGTGTGGCACTTATACATGCTCATGGTATTGAGCTTGAGCAGAATTTTAATGAAAAAATTATGATGGTAGGTTGCCAGCAAGGTTTCAATTAATGATAGTATTATCATAAAAGAAGGATTGGCAGCAGTTGAGATATGATCAAACTGCTTCCGAAAATTGGGGGAAGGTAAACTCGCCAATTTCAATCGTGTCATGTATTGTGATACGGAGCTATAGATCTTCGGAAGGTGCCAGCTAAGCGGCCCAGTGCTAGCCAACGCAATTTAGAATGCCATAGAACACGTTTACGAAAAAACAAGTTCTAGAGTGTCCCATCTATTCCGACCAACCCCAAAAAAAACAGAGGGCGTCGACCGGGTGCAAGGACCATGACAAATGTCCGTTTTTAACGCAAATTACGGACAAGTTTTAGTCAAATATAGGGAAGGCGTTTGTTAAAAATGTAAGATAGAGTTAAAGTAGGCGTTTGGCGATAAGAAAAAAGCCTTTTTCATCTATACATAAGAATACCAATGTGACGGAACTGGTATTTATCACTAGTTACCGGACCTTTACCGACAATTATTGCAGAAGCTATTTATATAACATAACAAACCGGGTTATAATAATCTATTTGAGGATTGACAACGTAGTATTCCCACCTCGGAATGCAAATCATAACCGAAAAAAGTCCACGAAAAAGCGGGAATTCAACGACCAGCTCACCGCATGATACCGTCTTCCTGTCCATCAAACTAATCCAGCATTTACGGCTCCATTAATCAGTACGGCATCTTTTCCTGTGAAATATGAACGATTTGTAGTAAGCAGAACAGATTTTCTTAAAATTAATCACGTTCACACCCTAAACGTTCGCGCCTTTTGACTTTCCCGCCGCACAATCAAGCTGTCCAACTACAACATTGGAATTACCCAGATGTTATGAAGAAATCAGTGTTTTACCGGCACTTTTTCTGTTGCATCGAAGGTTTTTGGGTAAAGGACTCTCCTCAATCCGATGTATGTAGCGCATTATGTGTATTTTAATTTTAAATCTAACTGTAAATTAGCGGAGTCTTCACATCACACGAATTCATCGAAGGTTTTTTGGGTAAAGGACCTCTCCTCATCCGATGTATGGTAGCCTCATTATGTGTTTTTTTTAATTTTAATAAAATCAACTGTAATTAAGCGGTATCTTCACATCACACGACAATTTGAGAAGTTTGAATGACTGAATGGACAGAAATGAATGAACTTTTTTGAGTAAGCCCGGCCATCGCGGAAAAAGTATAGACAAATCATAATGTTTTCCTTAAATGGGGGGGTCATATGGGAGAGGTTTTATTACCTCTTTTTTTTGTTATCTCAATCATTCGTTTTTCGTATTTGATTTTGGACCATTGATTACAATAGATCCCTTTAATGATATCCCTTGAGATATAACTTATTTCTAAATAATATGAATAAAATAGAAACCTTAATGAATTGCCAGCGTGCGGTTTCCATTTTCCCCACTGGACATAGACTTCAAAGCTACTTTCGAAAATATTTTTTGTCACTCTAGTTTATATAGCAGTGTTTTTTTGCGAAAAATGAAAGGCCTTTTTTTTTATGGAAGATAGTGAATTTGTTATTCAAATATAAGAAATAAACTAGTGAAGTGACGTCCTTGAAAGTTTTTTTTTTTCAGTTTTTTTTAATCTTGTGCAAAGCATAATTTTTTTTTTACAAATCTAGACCAATCAAAATTTGAGATTCGACGTACTCTTTACACAGGATTTGGCTTACGTAATGGATGAATAGCCATCAGCAGAGATTTGGATTTGCACGCGCCTTCTCCTTTTTTTCTGTCATAGCGGAACAAATCAAACACAGACACAACAAAGAAAAAAAGGCAGTCAAGAAAGGTTTGTTCCTCTTTGTGAAAACTGAAAAATATTATTTTCGATTATTTGCCGTAAAAGGTGCGATATTTTATTTGTCTCGTGAATTAAACTGTTTTAATTTCAATATTTTTTAAAAAATCGGGTGTAGTGAATTCGTTTATAAACGTGAAAAATGACGGCCTCGAAGCTGAATACCACTTCGAAGATCTTACGGTGAGTACCTTTTGCACACATAAATAAATAAAGAATATGTGTCAACAAACTTGTTTGTCCGTGTGAAACACTTATTTACGTTAATTCTAATAAAATTACTGTATTTTTTCTTTCCCTTAGGACTACATAACCTGTTACATTTGTCCAAAAAATCTAATTAAAATTTAAAGTAAGACGCAGATACAAAATCCATCATGATCATCAATGTTTTTTAACGTTTCGAACATACGTTTCAAAATATCCAATTGGCGTCAGAAGCTTTGAAACTCTCCGAAGGTCCCAATAATTTAATTGGTTGCGTCATAAATAATAACTCGTACGTGATACGAAAGCTGTGATTACCTGCGATATTAAATAGTCACTTCGTCTTTGGCGGAATCAGTTTGCAAGTCACGGAACCTTCCTTAATTTTTTGCCTGCGTTATAATAATACCTGTGGGTTTCAGCGTTTTTTCGAAATCAATCAATTCTCCCTCGATTTATAGCCGCCGGGTACTTTTAAATTAAACCTATTGACTGCACACTGATTTTGTTTTTTTTCAAACCCTATTTTTTTTGTTTTATGTTTAACGCTATCTTTATCTTTTTTTTGTGTCGTTAGACATTTTTTTAGTAGATAACGAATGTAACTACTAAGCAAGTCTTTGTTTAATATAAATACGTGGGTGAGACCCGTGCCCTTTCTGATTTAATACCTATGTTAGTAGAAAACAACTAGGAATTGTATTGATTTGGTCATTGTAATCATGTTTATTACGTTTTCTCGAGGAACAATGAACAACAACAAAGAATTGCCCAATATTACTAAGGAAAAAGTAACTTAACGGCAATGCAATGCTCAACTAAAATCTTCGAATTATGACCCTTCTTTCATCAAAACTCCAGTTTTTTTCCACCTTCCTTTTTTTTTGCCGACAAGCCGTCAAATGTCCCAAAGAAGTCGGGGAAATAATTATATTTGTTGCCGCCAATTTTACTTAGATTACATTTTTGTGTCTTTGCCCTAAAAAAAACCAAAGCAAACATTTTTTTTTTTTTTTTAAGTATGTCCCGAGACTTTTTCTTTAATTATCCAAGTTGAGTTTCTGTCTCCAATAACTGCAATATTTACTATATTTAGTTTAATGTATACAGTCAAGGTATTTATTCTTTCCTATATAAACAAAAACATCAAATTGAGTCATAACACAGTCCCGTTTTCGCAGTAAATACCTACGCCCGAACTACGCATCTGCTGTGTTTTAAATTTTGTTATCTCTGAAACATCGTTCCAATGTGTTATTTTGCATGTTTCTAAATATATCCACGTTTTCTGTTTTAATTTTTCAGCAAGGAAAATGGCGGTTTAATATTTAACATAAATTAGGTTAATTATATTCACGCAGAAATTTCCCGTTTATGAGGTGTTGTTTTTCCTTTATTACCGTGTATAATTCATCAAATGATCTAGCCAGGGTGGGCAAGGAAAAGACGTGTCAACTTGTACTGACTAAAACACGGTGGTCCTTCCGAACAACGATATAACTTTGGAACTTTGTCCCCTCTAATGGGTTCCCATAATGCTGACAGCTCTTACCAGCCCATCGACAGGGCATGGTCCTGATCGGCCGCGAGTTCCGCATTTACTTGCCGTCCGTCCAATGCCTTTCGCAAAACGAAGTGGCTGGAACGATCCGTCCTAACGGTTAGTGGAGGTGATAGAAAATGAGAATGAATTTGGTGCATCCATCCTTAAAAGTGGCAAGTGGCATGGGCCGGCCATTGTATTTTTTTTTTTTTTTTTTTTTGCGTGGTAAAATCATCAAATGAGACTCCAACCCCGGGCAGGGCGGGAGGTACTGTCAGACTTGTACTGACTAAAATTCCACGGTGGTCCTTCAGTAGCCCTTTTTATGTTCGGTTCACGGTAAATAGAATAAGGTCCCGCGACCCGGCAGGCTTTGGCCCCTCTGAGAGGGGGGCCCCGTCATTTTGGGCTGACACTTTCTTGAGGCCGCGGCGTTGACACGACGCGCCCGTCGACCCGGGCATGGTCCCATGGTCCGGACCAGCGAGTTGCCCTTTCTCGCTGTTCCGCATCCCCGCGCCTACGGTGGCCGGAGATCCGTCCCTTGCGACGTAACGGCGCCGTGGGCGTACACCACTTGCCGACGGCCATTGGTATAGTAGAAATGATGACCCGTTTGAGATAGATGTGTGTCAAGAAGAAAAGGCCCGCGAAATCAGCCAAACGTGGACGCCGACCTTGCAAGGGGCTGGTGCACAGCTGATGAGAGTTGCCCGGTGATTGAGTGAAATCAACGCACGATATATTACTTAGATCCTCCGCCCATGCACAACCGATCTAAGGATAAAAACTATTCTCAGGAGTGCGCGAATTAAGACGAATATAAGACTTATTTGCCTAATGTGTTGACAGACATAAGTCGCCTGTTTTATTAGTATCAGTAATAATATATTCGTCGTTTAGTGAAAATGGTGTGGTGATTGAGAAGCCTATGTGCAGATATTTTCCCCCCCCCACCCCCTTGGTCAAGCAGTAACAGTGTAGGTAAACTGTGTGATACCTTGGTCAAATGTTTTCGGTACGCATTGAGTTTTTGAGACAGTCCGCGTTTCCCGACAGTCGTTTCATCAATCATCCACCACACCCGCGTCATCAGTGATCCCCTAACCATCTCCTTGAGTCGCGTAGAACACACGCAACATCTACTCCGGCCGTGTTCTTGATCAGACGGCGAGCTAGGTAACCGACCCATACTACGCGCCGTCCGTTAGGTCCTCCAACGACGATGTCTCCATGCACGTCTTGTGGAAGCTACAGAGCGCCTGCCTACGAGCCTTACATACTCCTTTCGCCTCGTCACGTATAGCCAATCAAATAAACGATTAAAATTGGCATATCTCTTCAAATTGGTGTCAAAACATTGCAAATAGGAAATGGTCGTTATCTTCAATACATGAGAACTGAAGAAGGAAAGGTATAATAATACCATTGTATTATACTGTGAAGGACAGTAGAAGATCCATGTCCAAGATAGATTAAACAGATATTTATTTCGCATTAATAAATCGTTCGGTGGAGGACATGATTTTTGCTTTTGAGATAGTACCGAAATCAATGATTGTAATAATGAATAGATACGTTACCTACGACGACATCTATCTTCAAAAACGGCACACTAACGCACACATGAATACTAATTACTGCAATGCAACACTACAGCACGATTAGCGCTAAAGTAGAGAGCATCGCAAGTGAAAAGAGACAAATAATAGTCAAGGTTTTGTCATTGACCACATTTGAGAGTTGCGATAAAACGTATCTAAGTACAAAAACACCTTTTTAATTATAATATCATTGCCTAAAATCATTATTTTCTGTTCTCGCGCCGTAAGACGCAGGCGTCGGTTGGCCGACGCAAATATGAAACTGAATACTGTTAATACATTCCAATGTTCTTTAACCAGCATTGTAAAATGCCGCACGCCCCGCCGATTGGTCTGAGTCGTACCTTATTGAATGCTATCAACATGTCCTTATTCTCATGGAGAGACCACATTGACTTTCTTCTACTGGACTCTTTGCGAAATTATATGACATCATGCCCACAACAGTCCAATCATTCAATTAGATACGTTTAGGACAATTGCTGACTGCGTTCGAAGACCTAAGAAATGTCTTCTAAATATAACTGGATACATTGGACAATTGCGAGGTTATTTCGTATCAAACTCGATTATTCCAGTGCAAATTGGGAACTTCTGTGCGAGAAGTAACTTTAATAATCTGCTTTGCCTTTTCCGCAACTATTTGGGTCGGCTTCCAGTCGAACCATATGCAGCTGAAGCGTAATTAAATGGACAGGTAGGGAATCGTCACAGTCCAGGCCTCGATCTGCAAGAAGTCCTCTACGAGGCCTGACTTGCCGCGGACAAGGCAGGGACCCAAGCAAGATAACAGCAGCTCTCTGAACTAAAAAAATGGAAACGGGATTAGATATCATCATCTGCTGCGGCCGTTTCCCAAACTATATTGTGTCGGACTTCCAGTCGAACCAGAGGGCAGCTGAATATCAGTATTTATTATGAGCGACCCTATGAAATAATCCGACCTCCACAAACAATACTCCAATAACGCCAATACCCATGGTAAAGCTGGTTGTTTGCTGGACTTTTACAGCTTCTGACTAAGAGAATTGTCAAATCTACAATGACAAGCCGGGACCAACAGCTTTACGTGGGGCAGTCCGAGGCACGTAAGAACTCGCTATGAACAGATGGTCCACCTATCCAAAAGACCAACCTCGGCAAGCGCGGCTAAACCCCGGAAGATCGGCAACAGCTATACGCTAATAAAATTATAATGAATACGGTATACGGGAAAGTGGGGACCCAGGCCCTCATGCCATCCGACCCTGCCTAGACGCCGTCAAGATAATATTAGAACAATGAGCAACCAGTGGGTAGATGTACAATGCGGTCTTGCTAGTAGACCAGGGTTGCAATTGAGAACTGGGTATACAGGGTAAATCCTGGCTGACATATTAACATACAGTGTGTTTGGTTTCGAACTATACTTTGAAACCAGATAAGTGTGGGAATAAAAACATTGACCGCCCGTGTACCAATGTATTTTCAAATTTCAAAACCATTCGAAAAAATGTAAAGAAGTGTCGTAACACGTCAAAAAGCGTATCGTGGATTAAAGGCGACAGTGACCTTACATTTTTTTTTTGAAATCGAACGATGGTATATGAATTCCTAACGTGCGTTAATTAGGATCAATGACCTTTATTCCAGACTTACCACGATGATTTTTAATTTACCACGTTAAAAAAAAAAAACTCGAAAAGTACCCCCCGGAATGTTGCTTAGGTTTTGCATTTAAAATTAAATGATTGAGTACATAACTCGGCCAGAGGAATCCTAAGACCCGACAAAACAATGTGAATTTTCTACGCGTGTAACAAACAACTAAGTTACATAATAGCCCTGATAAGCGAAGTTTATATACAAGAAGGCCGCGTGTATGCACTATAAATACAGTTTAAATGTTTGGGTTTTACAATTTTCCTGATTTTTTAGGTAACTTTTTTTTTACGGGGTAAAATCATCAAATGAGTCCTCCCACCCTGGGGGGGCAGGGCAGGGACCAGGGCAGGGCCTGTCAGACTTGTACTATACAATAGCCCTTTATGTTCGGGTCACGGTAATGAACTAAGTCCGCGACCCCGGCAGGCTTTTGGCCCTCTAGAGGGGGCCCCGTTCATCATGCGGGACGCCTCTTTGAGACGCGCGTGGAACACTACGCGCCGTCGACCCGGGCGTGGTCCATGGTCAGACAGCGGTTGCCCTTTACTCGCAGCTGCATGCCCGCTCCTACGGTGGCCGGAGATCGCCTTGCGACGTCGACGCGTGGGAGTCCACCACTGCGGGCTGGGTTGGAGGGAGGACGCTATCCTCTTCCTCTCGCGGCCCGCCTCCTCCTTCACGCGCATGACTGCTTCGAAGAGGGAGTTCTAGATACAATTAGATGAATTATGGGGTCTGTAGAGGTCTTCTTTTAGTGTCACGAAACATAGCCCACCGGATTATCAAGCTGAAGTAGCACTGGGACAGGCCATATGCTCGCAAATCAGCTGGCCGGTGGGGTTTGAAAAGGAGGAACCACGCACTAACAAGTACAGCGTAGGACGTCCACCAACAAGTGGAAGACGACCTTATTAAAGGTCCCGGAAAGGACGCTGGATGCACGGTCGTTTCCAACCGGTATCTACGTGGAAACTAAAGGGGAGGCCTATTTTTTTATGAATAAATGGCTCTTTGTTTTTGACCTTCGTCTAGGTCAGGACATGACTCAGACAAGGTCGGACGATGGATCGAGCCTTTACCCAGAAGAAGCCAGTTTCTCTCTAACTTTGAAGAGATTAGGGTTGTATGCGTTCGGGAAACACGACGCAGAACAGCGTTCCACTCCTTCGCTGTCCGCATTATTAAAGACGTTTGGGGAACGTTTAGTGCGAAGTCGCTTGGTGCCTCTGTTCAGCAGGGACGTCCATGGTTGAGAGGATGATGAGAGGGGTCTTCTAGTCATGCGTGCGTCCACTATCGATTGGGACAAACGCGAACCAATGAAGTCTGCCACAACGAACATATAGTACTAAGCTCCTAAAACAGGAGGCGACCGATGTCTTCAACAACATTAGGCAGAAAAGTCTTATATCGTCTTATTTCGACCACTCCTGTGAGCAGTAAACATACCTTGAGACAGAACAGACCTTGAGTTAGCCAATCACACAACGCAGACCCTGTCCCCCCTCGCTACGTAGGACTCAGCGAGTTGATAGAATTAGACAAAAGTAGGAAGATTTAGAATAGTTTTTGTTCTTAGATCGGGGCATGCGGAAGTCTAGTAATATATCGTGCTGTCTTTTCATTATTTCGACATTATTGGTCAACCACTTTGTGAGAAACTTTGGCAGTTGAATATGTGAGTGCATGCACTCTTGCCGTCAGCTGATTAGTACATAATTCCTATTCCATATATATAAAAAAAATCAATGCCACTTTTGATTTTTTCTATATCTGGTAGGAATATGTACTAACTTTCGTTGTAACTTTAACTCGAGAAGGGCTCACCTATCCACGCCAAATGTTTGTTCGGACTATTTAGTCGATATTTCTTTGAAGTTTTCTCAAAAATAAGTCTCGTCGAGCAGTTCTTCATTTATCACATTTTTTGTAACACGGAGCGAAGCAAGGGCATGCCGCTAGTAGTCTTTATTATTTCAAGAATATTACGCATCGCTCTTAGTAGTATTATGATTCAGTGGAAGAAGAACTTGCACGTTTTAATCCAGTTGGGTGAAAATAACACAAAAAAAAAACAACACAATGAAAAAGCGCTTTGAAGCATAGGGGGAAACTTTCGACCCCACCTTGACAGCTATGATTCTTAGACACTGGTTATCGCAAAACCAATATTTGTAATAACTGTTTGTGTAAATCCGTCAGTTTGTGGTGATATAAACAGTGGTGGGGAGTAAACCCCAGTTGGTAATAAGCGGTGTAATGCTACTGACCTACTCACAACTTTCTATTCGAAAAACCCAACTAAACTTTACCAGGACCTGGGAATCGAAACCGTAAACCTACGGAATTGTACGTAGTTTGCTATTACTAAACCTACGAGTCATATTCGCGTACTATGATGTAGTAATTAGTAATAAGTTATTTTATCTGCGTTTTTTGGTCAAACACATGGTATATGATCGCTGTGCAATCTATATCCAAATACAAAAGATGACTTGCTTTCATAAATAATAATTTGTATTGTTAGTTACTCCGCCTTCTTGCTTTGCGAGAAGCTCGTGGCTAAATAATTACTAGACGCAACAGATCGATCTTCTGCGGTTAAGCCAATCCGGCCGAGGTGGGTATGTGCAAATGTGTGACCATCTCTCATAGCGAGTTTCCTCCGTGCCTCGGCAAGCCATCAAGCGTTGGTACAAGCTGTGTTTTTGAATGAGGAAGGAAAAAACGTACTGGTGTCCACCACTGCGCGGTTCGTCCGGATGCACGGATGGAGCATCGCGTGCGGGATGCCCGCTAGGGCAGAGCACCGCGTGTCTCAGGACGGCGATTGCGGAGACCTCTTCGCCTCCGGCATTTGTGAACAGCCATGCTAGCGGGTGTGGTGCGCCTCCTTCTGCGAAGCAGTCATGTACGCGAAGGAGGGTAGGAGGGACACGAGACGGAGAACAGGAAGTCATCGTACACCTCACGACCCAGCCTCCGCGGGAGACGACCACGCGAGGCCAATTGCGGCCACCTTATAGGCGGGGCATGGGATGATCCAGCGAGTACATGGGTGACCGCTGTCCGGTCGAGGACCATGCTCGGGTCTATCGTAGTCTTGTTCAAGATTACCTTATTTAGCAACAATCGCTCGACAATCCACTTAGCCCAACACACGCTGTCGTCTGTTGTTAACTTTCGTTTTCTGCAAAAAATATCTAGAACTGCGACGAATCCAAGAGTGAACGCTCACTGTCTTGGAAGCCTGGCCAACTCAAATGTACATGCAAAAGATAAACAATAAACGCTGGCACAACTCAATGTACAGGCAAATAGATATAAACAATAAAAGACGATGACTGACGACTTCCTTACTCGTCCGATGATACATTTAGGTTTGACATCATTATCTTAAACTTAGTGGTCTGATCATGTTGAGAGAATGAGTGAAATGACTCATCATATTCTGCCCTCTTTTTTTTACGTGGTAAAATCATAAAATGGTCCTCCTACCCAGGTTAGGGAAGGGCATGAGGGAGGACGCTGTCCCTCCCTCATCCGGCCTGCCTCTCGTTCGCTAGCATGACTGGTTCGCAGAAGGAGGCGACCGTTCCGTCTCGCCCCGAAGCATGACCTCGACAAGTACTCTTACCGCCAAATTCGACTCAGGATTATTGACAATCCTATCAGCTAAGATCTGCGGTTGACGCCGTGCAGCCATGGAGCCACTCTTCAAAGAGGGGGTTTTACCGCCCTCATCCTAGGCCTTCCTGTCAACAATTTTCATCATTCAATCATCTCAACCACAGGACGTCCACTGCTGAACATAGGCCTCCCTTTGATCTCCACATATACCGGTGGGAAGCGACCTGCATCAGAGTCTTCCGGCGCCTTCATAAGTAGTTGTCCATCTTGTTTGGTGGGACGTCCTACGCTGACGCTTGCTAGTCCGCATGGCACGTTTCGACCCCATCGACATCTGCTCGCGAGCGATATGACCTAACATGCTATATCGGTGAATTTAGTTGTCTACGGATCTCCTCATTTCGGATTCGATCCGCCAGAGAGAGAAACACCGAGCATAGCCTCTCCATGGTCGCTGAGACACTTATGCACTGTGGATTCTGCTAGCCTAGTACTCAGTTACATGAGTACAGAAGCTTTACATTTAATATAAAACAACACTACCTTGAAATAGGGTCAACAATTCTGCTATCAGTTAATTTTCCGCATGTAATAGACCGTAGTAGCTATCACTACATACGTGCATGAGAACTTATGTCCAGTTAGTTAATAGGTAGCTGCATCCGGTTTAGCTGGAAGCTTCCCCTGTAGTTTGAGAAAATTCCATCTTCTTGTAACTGACCATCACCTATTTGTCCGCCAGCTATTATTACCTACGTATAGAGACACACCACGTATCACCACGTGTGGTTTTCCATTCAGGAGGAACAGACGCGCACACGTTCATGGTCATTTTGTTTGACAGCTCTGTGGCGTGCTCTAGGCGCTCGGCACTCATCTGATGGACACGTGTGTGATGCGGGGTGTCGGCTGCTAATACGGTTATGTCATAATATCTCCATGTATAATAATAAGAAATCGTGCAGTGAAGGAACCATAGACTTGGGCAAACGACTTTGTCTAGATTTCATAACTTTTTAGAAATAAATAAGCAGCTCTATCGAGACTTTGGATAGTAAATTTTTAGCGAGAATGTTTTTGGTGGGATTGTATTTTACGGGGTTAGTTCATGTATGTTTGTTTATAGTATCTTTGGCAAACTACTCCCACTGTGTCCGCGGACTCGCAGAACGCCAATTATTGTTTTTGAGCAGGAAGTTTTTACATGCTTGTGTGCCAAAATAGTGAGACAGGAATAAACCCGAACAACAAACCAACGGCAAAGGTCACACAACTTAAATTTAATAATAAAGAAATCTCAGTAAGGAAACTCAGACCTACCACGGGTTCGCGTAACATACGTATACCGGCGACTCCGTACACAAAGGGCTACTGAACGACACGTGGATTTGGGTCAGTCAAGTCTGACAGTCCCTCCCGCCCTGCCGGTGAGAGGACTCATTTGAGATTTTACCACTTGAAAAAAAAAGACCTTATCCACGGGTGTCCCATCATAGCCCTTTACGTTTCTAAGCCACTGCACATACGCCACATCGCCCGCGTTAGCAGACGAACAAAAGATGCATCTTAGCTATCTACGAGAGACAAAGACAAAGAAGGCGTATAGCTCTTAACTTTCTAATCTAACATAACTATCCGCTCAACATCTCCCTATCGAAGGTCCTTCAGTTCGGCTCACCAACGTCTGCCCTCAAGGTAATGTACTGTGTGACCTGTGAGTGACCCGTAGCTAGAAAGTTTACAGGACAAAGAGTAAGGTAGATGGTATGTTTCGCTGGTAAATGGATGGTGTGGGTGATTTTTTGGGGGGTGTGTAAGATTATTTTGTTAGGTTGGTATAATGTTGGGCTGAATGGTAAATTCCTCATCATAACAGAATAGTCTGTTTATTAGCCATTGAGCTTTATTACTACGTATAGAGACTAGTACTTACTAGTCATAGACAGAGATAGGTGCGCGCGCTAGTAGAGCACGCCACAGAGCTGTTCAAACAACCTGAATGAATGTGCGCGTTGTCTCCATCTGGATGGGAAACAGTGGTGATAAGGGTGCATCTCTATACGTAGTAATAAGCTCAATGATTTAGCCATGTTTACGCGGTGATAAATTGCACCATCTAATTAATCCGTTCTGCAGAGTATTACGATGTATTTAAAAAAAAAAATCGTTGCCCACGCTTTCAAGAATTTCTCCTGTATCGTGGGTGCGTTATTACAAACCCATTTATATATAATAATAATATTCCAACAACTATACACCAACACCATCTACTCCCAAGCTAAGAGAAACTTGTGTTATGGGTATTAGACAACTGATAAACATACTAACTATATTGATAAATTACACCCAGCAAGAAAAAATGATCGTGCTCATCACACAAACATTTGTCCCTGGGTGGTAATAGAACCCACGGACCCCGGCACATAGCAGTCAGGGTCACTAACACTAGACCAACAGGCCGTCAAAAATCAATACAACTAACATATGTATATTAATTTTTCATCTGTGCATTGCAAAGATAAGAAAATGAATTTCCTACCAGTCTACATGGGGTTATCGTATTTACTCAGTGTACTGTGTTGTGGAGGTTACGATAGTCAGTCGCCCCCTCCAGTAAAAATACTGATATTCAGCTTGCATCTGGTTCGACTGGAAGGCAGACCACAATATAGTTGGGAAAAAGGCAGCAGATGATGACTTTTTTTCTTTGGAACTGCAAATCAATTCATACTCAGAGTATAGTAAATTTACAAATTTTATAGAAAGTGGTGTTTTCAATGCAAAGTTGCTGTTGGGTAAATATTTTAAAATCGCTTGTAAAACAAAAGAGTACTATAAACTGCTGAACGACACGAGTTTCAGCGTTCAGTTGATTTATACTAGAGTTGTCATGAAATTCAGTGTATGGTAGAATTTGAATAATTTTAATTGAGAATTTTAATTGATGCCTTGAATCTAAATTATTAATTGCATGTTTTATATTTTATTACTCTTTCCTATATCATTTGATCGATTGCGAAGACACTTTTTTATATCGTGGTAAAATCATCAATGAGTCCCCTCCCGCCCCGGGCAGGGCGGGAGGGACTGTCGACTTGTACTGCCTAAAAAATCCCGTGTCCTCAATAGCCCTTTACGATTCCGGGGTCCTCGGTAATATGTTCGGTTCCGCGACCCCGGCATGGCTTGTGTGACCTCTGTAGAGGGCCCGTCCTAATGCTGACAACTCTTCAAGGCGCGCGTGCCAACAGAACGCGCCGTCGACTTCGGGGCACGGTCCTTGTCAGAAGCGATCGCCTATTACAACTTTACTCGGTGGCCGGAGATCGTCTGCGCGACGTCCGACGGGCCCGTTGGGGCGTCTACCACTGTGGCCTTGGTGAGGAGGACGCTATCCCCTCTCACCATCACGGGCCCGCACGTCTCCCTCCTCGTCGAGATGACTGCTCGTGCAATAATCTATGTTTCCCTAGGCCTATATTAACAGGTAATATATCTCTTATATACAAAAATCATAGCTGGTTCGTTGTAGTCCTCGCTAAACTCGAGAACGGCTGGACCGATTGGCTGATTTTGGTTTGTAAATTTATCTGGGAAGGTCCAGGGAAGGTTTAAAAAAGAGGTTTTTTTTTTTGTGGCGTAAAAAGTTTGCCGGATCAGTACCGTCCGCACAGTTTTTCAGTATTTGAGACGTAAAGTAAACTGGAACTTTGACGACTTCAATTGGACAATTTTCAATTAAAAAATTGGTTCCTTTCTTTCGCACACCAAGACGGCGCTTGTTTCCATATTTTCATCAAGAAACTCTGATAATACTGGAAAACTCTGTAAAGTAAAATGAGTGAAAAACCTCTGAAATGAGTGAAAAACCTCTGCTAGGGGTACAGCTAATCTTTTAAAAATTCGATATCAATAAAATGAGTGACTCCACGTGTTATTGTTAAACAATACAAGGGTCGTGCCTCCCGCCGGCGCCAGTATCGGCCAATTAAAATATTTCGCAACAACAACCTACTCTCACCGTGTAAATGCTATCACGACCTGTTCGCAATAGATCTGCGCAGTAGAGTGTTTTAATCTCTGTTTTCACTGGTTTTGTTTTTATAGATTTTGATTGAAGAATCCTGAAATCAAGAGCAGTGGTTGTTGTTCTTCGTATGGTGACGATTGTAATCCCCAAACGTTCAGCTGAGGTGCAACATTATAGTGTACACAAACAGTTCAGTAGAGCCTATTGTTCATTGTATTGGGGGTCGTCTTCTAGTCGAACCAGATTGCAAGCCTGAATATTCAGTACTTTACTGGAGCGACTGCCTGTCGGACCTCTACACCCGGAACCCGGGTAAATACGATACCCCATTGTAGGACTGGTTGTCAGAATTTAGAGCTTCTGACTAACAGTAACCACTGTTTAAAGATCCTACAAATGACAGCCGGAAGCCAACGGCTTACGGCTTTCCGGGCACGGAGGAAACTCGATATGACAGATGGTCACCATCAACCTACGTAACCTCGGTCAAGTGCGGCTTGCGCTATAACCAGAGATCGGCATGTGGCTGCTGTAATTATTTTGCCACGAGCTATTTGGGCGAAAAATTGGTCGATATATCCGCCGTTGGCGGTTTTGAAAGGCTAACAGTAATTGTAAGGTTTTGCACTAAACTTGCAATGTGCCACGTAAACTGCTGATTTGACCTTCAAATGTTTACGTTACCTTCACTGAAATCGCGCAGTATCTTTGTTTATTTATTTAGCTCTGATTATTCGCGAGTGTTAGTTTTGGCGCCACTGATTTTATTTTATTTTATTTATTTTTTCAATGGAACAACAAACAAGCTACATAAAACATAGTGATAGTAATACATAATTTAGAAAATATTAAATAATATTGCAGTCCACACAACGCTGTTCACGGATAACTACGGGTAAATAAACCGAAATAGTCGCTAGGGTTGGCACAAACATTACATAGCGGTGTTTGAAATAAGTTTTTAACATAAAACAAAATAAGCAATGAAATAAATCAAGAAAGAGTCATAAGTACAAAGATTGTTGAACTATAGGGAGAACAAACAAATTCTATGTGTTTCCAATCAAAGGTATCGTTTATTAAATTCGACTTCTACGAATAGGTGGAACGCATCCCGAGTTTGGACTTACAAGAACCAACTCAAACAGTCTGGGCCAGCGCGCACCCTTACGCCGATGGACGTCCTAGGAACCGCATAGCGTATCATGTTGGAATAGTTCAATGCAGTCAATTTTATCTCTTACAAGATAATATAAATTTCATGGCCCCTCTAAAACGTACGGTCTATTTTCAAGTGTTGCGAGCTTATATTTGTGGCAAGTAATCTTTGTAAGGTAATAATATCCATAGAATCTAGAATGCATAGTCGCAGGAATGTGTATGACAAGCTCAATCATGTCAACGTCTTTTTGTAATAGGACTAATACAGACACGCATATTCCAGTTGAGAGCGAACAGAGACTTTACAAAAAAATTAAGAAGATGGCTTTTTAAAATAGATTCTAATATTACTAAAATATCATTATATAATAGGCCACACCTATTACACAATGTCATCCTAGTCCCCAAGCTGAAACAGAGCTTGTGTATGGGTAACTAGACAAAGGATAAACTACTTAAGGAGATAGTTCTAAATAGGTACATAATTAACAACCCCAGACACAGAACAAATGATCGTGCTCGTCAGCAAACAAACATTTGTTACATTTTTCCAAACCCACGACCACCGGCATAGCATCAGGGTCAAACCACTAGACCCACATGCAGTCTAATGATGCTTCCCTGACCTAGCCTAGGGGGATTTTGTGGACTTGTGAATGCGCTGTAATTTGTTGTATAAAACATCAATTGATGTTGTGTGATTAAATGCAATCATTTTTCCTACGTGTTGCATTGCAAATGCTCGCTTGGGTTCTTAAACGGGGCCTATTTAGAGGGCCAAAGGCCTGCCGCATGCCGGGGTCGCGGGGACTAACGAGTGACCCCCGGAACGCAAAGGGCTATTGACGGACCCCCGGGATGGTTAGTCAGTACAAGTCTGATAGTTCTCCCATGGATTATAAATGAATAGATCGTTACTACACGACATTCTATCTTCAAAACCACACACTAACCACACATGAATAACTAAATATTGCAATAGACACACTACATCACGATTAGCGCTAAAGTTGGATAGGCATCGCAGTGAAAAAAAAAGAGACAAATAATATAGTCAAGGTTTGTCAATTGACCACATTTGAGCGCGTCACTATCTGAGCGCGTATAAACGTAATCTACACCTTTTTACTTATAATATCATGGTTCCTCCGCCCTGCCTTGGTGGAGTTTGGTTGAGTGGGAGAATTGATTTGATTTACAACGAGAAAAAAGTATTGAAATTTTACTTAAAAACTTACGTATTGTTTAGGATTATTAAAAACACTGAAATAGAAAACGGAATCATAGGATCAAATGTTAAAGTTTGGAAATTAGTACGCACTCGCTCGATAGATGGCTTTGTAGGCGAAATAGAAGTCGCTGGTTTCGTTACCGCCGATAGTATTAGGTGAGAAATAATTTTGTTTTTTGTTGTCAATTTGCGAGCAGTAAATCCAGGAAATCTGTGAATCTCGGTTCGGTTTATTAAATGTGATTTAAAACCAGTCCAGTGTACTTAATCACTACCCCGTCCAAGTCGACCCTCGGTCTCGTTCATGGTCCTCGGAGCGGAAG